>BDIU01000008.1:0-386059 GCA_002118135.1 Trebouxia sp. TZW2008 | reverse complement strand
ACTAAGTCACATGTTCATGAATGGGTTGACCGAATTTCCCAGACCATGTCTATGTTTAGCATTTTTTGATGTTCCTTTCAAGTGTTTTTTTCCTTTCTTTCAAGACCCTTGTTCAAGGCCCCAGTTGGACAGGCAGGCCCGCATTTACTAGGAAGACCAACAGGAGAATTTATCTTGTGAGGTTGACCTATCCGCAGGTGCGACTTCGCCATCACTTCGGATCGTCAGTGTCGAAGATTTGTAAGACATATGTATCAGATGCTGTAGGGAGCCTTGCAGCATAACGTGGAATGCGGCGCGAAGCTCGTTTACCCAGCAGGTTGTATAGTCGTTGACGTCTCAGGAGTACACAGCTCTAAATCTATATGTCTTTGCAATGCAGCTGGGCGGAGGACTTGAACACGTACCGAAGTAGCAGAGGCAGTCAGGCTTTCAGCGTGCTGCAAGGACAAGCGCAGTCTTACAGGCAAAGCTTGCTACATGCAGCTGTTACAGCAGTCGCAACGCCTCTCACTGTCCTCATGACTTGCGCAGGGTGCCACGCACGAAGCTTTGCCCTTTAGGCAATACTCAGCATCGGACATTCACCACTGGAGACAGTCCCTACCAAGGAAGTAAGCATTACTGCTTTGAGTGATGACACACGTTTGCTCAGCAGCATACCATTTTCATGTGCACCATGCCCAATGCCCTGCATGCAGACGAACAGGATGGTAGCTTGGAGCGATACGAACGCCATGGTTGGGGTGATGTCTCCCTATTGAAGCCCAACAGCACTAGACCTACAGTCTATGACAAGCCTGCAAGGCCCAGGTGTCGCCCACCAAGCAACACTTACTGCCCAACAGCAATTTGCGAGGACAGAGTCCACACATGCACATGCATATAAGCATCTGACAAGCCAGGCAATCGTGCACACGTAGCCATGTCATCTGTGCCCAATTGGACCAATTGACAGCATCAGCAGCAATCAAAGTCTGGGTCTGGCCACTCAGCTAGCGCCGGCTGCTGCTTGTGCTTGTCAGCTACGCATTAAATTGCAGCTATGGCGCTTGCTTGATGCCATTGATATGCTGCAAGTGCATGCTCAATGTTTACCTGCAGGCTTTGCAGCTCCTGCAGAAGCATCTTGTCGCACTATCAAGTGCTACACAATCTGGCAGATCAGAAAACCACTTCACCTCTTGCGGATGTTGGCATGCAAAGCACAGGTTTTGGAAGCAGTACACTGCTTTTGTACGCACCTGGCAGGGAACTTGAACCCCTGCAGCAAGTTTCTCAAGATGATAGTGACAACGACAACACAAAGTGTGATAATCTGGACTGTCTGCAGCTGTGCATCACCGTCAGGGACCAAAGATGGCAGGCATGGGCTTTTTGGGACCCTGCAGTACACTGAGGCAGGCCCGCCTACCCTAGACAGCTGGATGGGGCACCCCCTGGTCAATCCCACCAAGGGCAAGCTGGGTCTGCCCGCCCCCTCTGACCCAAAAGGTACTGCCTGTCAGCCTCAATCAGCTATTCTCAACGAGTACCTTCACAGATAGCACCAGCTCTTGTAAAGGCTTTGAAGCTAGCACCAGCACAACCCCAAAAGTGACACCCTAAAACAAGGACCTGAAACCATGCGTCAGCATGACATCAAACCACTGGCTGATACTGTTGCAGCGTGGTTTGCAAGCCGTAAGGACTTGTTCACAGTTCTGGACATGCAGCACCCTGCCAGGCCTTCTGAGGATGCTTGGATGGGCAACATGCTGGTGGACCCTGCCAGAGGCAAGACCCATTCGGACAGCCCTGAGCAGCAGCTGGGCCGCAAGGACCTGTCTGATCTCATGCAGCACACAGTCAGACAGTCGCCAAGTCGCTGTCAATGGCTGATACTGTTGCATAATTGTTTGCAGGGCGTAAGGATTTGTTCACAGTGCTGGATATGCAGCATCCTGCCAGGCCTTCTGAGGATGCTTGGATGGGCAACATGCTGGTAGATCCTGCTAGAGGCAAGGCGCATGTAAATGGCCCTGAGCAGCGGATGGGCCGCAAGGACCTGTTTGACCTCATGCAGCAGAGAGCTTTGCTACAAGCACAGCAAGGCAGGAGTGGCAATCAGGTACAACTGAAACATTCATGCGGACGCCTGGTACATGGTTTGGCTTTTCTCTAGTTGACGCCAAAAGGCTACAAATGGTCTTGTTCTTCTACAACTGAGACAAGGTGGCCTCAAAAGCTGAAAGATGACAAGTAATCGTGAGCTGTAGCAAGTTTCACCCTGCCACATCAGTTGATGTATGCATTTCACTTGCACATCTACTTGCGCTGCTGGGCAGCAGTATCACGCCAACTGTTTTGCATAACAGTTGAACATGTGCAATGCAAACGCAGTGTGATAAAGCAAAGCATTATTGCAGCCATACAACTGAAGTCTTGCAACTCAGCACAAGCTGCTGAAATATGCAGCTCAGTGTTGGCTGCTGAGAGGGATTTTGCTGCAGAAACAAAGCAAGGCCTTGACAGATGCTTGGATAGGCAACATGCTGATGGACCCTCTGAAGGGGAAGCAAGAGGTCATCACATCAAACAACAAGGTGCTATAACCGCAATGCTCCAATGCCTAAGCACTTTGCCCTTCTCTGGTATGGTTACATACCACATGCCCTCACATGTCTATGCCTCTCGAACAGGCTATCTTTGCTGGAATTGTGCATGACATACATTGCAGACCTGAAATGAGCAGCCTTGGCAGTTGTTGACACATGTTGTCATGCTTTGGTAATCTAACAAGTGCCCATATGTCTGAGCAAAGCTCAAGCCCTACAGGGCGCTTTCTCGGCTCAATGCCTATGTCCAAGCACTATCCTGCTGTGCTTTCCTGGAGTGGTCGCCTTGTTTGCTCTGTTGAACTGCATGACGGATCTGTGCAGGACCATTTGACAAATATGAAGTGGGACCCTCAGAGCAAAGAGACCCTGGAGTGGGACAATCACATTCCGAGCCCTCAAGGCAAGCTCATCATGCACGGCAATCAGGCTCCAGGGAAGCATGATACAATGCGAGACATTTTATCTGGCACTGCAAAGCCACAAACACAGCTTGGTCACAGTCACACAGCAAACACAGAATCAAGCGACATGTACGCCATTATGGCCTCACAGCCAGCAAATGTGCAGTCATCTGCTGGTGCAGTCATTCATCGTAAGCGTGTTGTGAGACCTGTGCCAGGTGAGGAGCATCGATCAGTGTTTCAGGAACGATACTCTTGGCTGTGCAAACCAAAGTCAGGGTCTGCAGACGGCGCTGTAGCTGTAGTCACGCATCCAGTCAATTCAAGGCCAGCTAGCATTTGGCACTAGGCCTTGTGAGGCGCACTCTGTCGTGTTGATTTGCAGAAGGCGTCATGCGCAAGGTATCTTTGCGATTGAGCCGTTTAGTCTCAGAATAAAATTCAGTATGATCATAAGCTTTCACAGGCTCGCAGACATGCTGCCTGGTGCCGCAAGTACCTGGTCCATATGTCATATGGTCCATAGTACCATACACCTATGCTGTTTGCTTTGAATGCAACTTCAGATCCATGTCAAGCGATTGATAGCCTCAACATGAGACCTCTAGTAAGTAGTAACAAAGTTCGCCACAAAGCAGCGATGGTGAAGATGTTGCTTTGCACAGTCATGACCTTGCATGGCAAAACTTGATCAATTGATAGCTGCAGCAAGCCTCGAGCACGTTCCAGATATGCACGAGAATGCACGTGGTCATCTCTGTCTATCCTCTGTCAATTTGACTGGCCAATGCGACACTATGCAACATGTTGTGGCAAATACTTACTATAAAACATACATTGCAAATAAGTATGCAGTCACCTAAACTGCTGCATCCATTATTCCAGTGAAACTTCTCCGTCTGGCTGCCTTCGTGCTCAATCTCTTCGCTGTCTACGCTTGATTGCTTGAAACGTCTTATTTCATTCATGTAGCACATGTCATATAAATTTTCATGTCCCTTTGTCTATCCACAAGCATGCATAGCAAAATTGGTCAAAACATCCTTGGACGCATGAACATTACCAATTTGTTTGACAAAGCAATCAACCAATAATAGACGCTTTCTTGGCTGCAATGTGTGCATCTAGCCAAGCCAGCATGTCACCAGTACCAGCAGCTTGTGTCACTTGCACTTGACTGCCGGATGGCAGCTTCTTTGCACCTGGCATCAAAGGAGCAGGAGTGCGGGGCTGGCTTGAGTCCTGCACATCAAGAGCACATCAAAGTCTGATACAGCAAGCCATGTTCGCTCAAAATTGGTAGATTATGGGTGCATCAGGCATTTCTTTGCACCTGGCATCAAAGGAGCAGGAGTGCGGGGCTGGCTTGAGTCCTGCACATCAAGATCACATCAAAGTCTGATACAGCAAGTCATGGTGGCTCACAGTTCTTGATGGATGGTGACAACAGTAACATCTTCACCTCTCAACTCTCAACCTCTCAATTCTCAAGTAAACATCCTGCTGAGGCAATTGGTGGACAGCTCACATTGAGCATGGTGTGGCCGTGAGACTCAACCCGGAGTGCTGGCAAGTCATGTCTCGCAATCAGCAGCTGAGGTGACACAAGCTTGCACTGCGATGCAAAATCAATTGAATGCTGTCAATCATCGTAACAACAAAAGCCATATGAAATGACAGCAGTGCTTGGCAGCATTCAACATACCTGCGATGCTCTTGAGCTATTGCCAGGTGACAACTTCTTAGCTGCCAGAGTTGCATCCAGCCACTGCAACATCTCAGCTGCTACTTTCTTTGCCCCAGCTGGGCTTTGCATGGCCGAATGTTGCACAGCATGACTGTCCATCACTTGTGCTGTTCCTGTCCTACCAGGTGACAAGGCTGTTACTGCTGCTGTCACATCAGAGTCTGCCAAATTGGCAGACTCCAAGCTATCAGGAAGTTTCAGAGGCTCTGACAGTTTGGCTTCCTCAAGAGCAGTTGCTTGCTGTGCTGGTGCTGATGCTTCTTGGGCAACATTGACTGCAGCAACTGCTGTCGGGTTCAGCTCTGATGCAGCAACTGAGTCATGCAGCCCAGCAGCGCTGCCCATCTGCTGAACGTCCTGTGATTCTTGCTCAGAACTCTGACCCTGCACACTGACTGGGCTGGGTGACTGCTGCTGTGGCAGTAACACTGAGTTTGAGGTCATTGCAGTGCTGGCAGGCTCACTCAGCCCATGACTGTCTGCACAGTGTTGGCCATATTGACAGTCTGCTGGCAAGGTCTCAGGTTGCAGTGAGCTGCTCTGACCAGCAAGGTCAAGCAGTGCTGGCTTGCTGTCATCAGCAGCCGTCACTCCGCTTTTGCTTGCTGGCAAATCACTGCAGTGCAGGGCAATCCCAAGGTGAGTTTGCTTTGATGCAGCAGCATTCCGTAAAGACATCATGAGTGCTGTCTGAACCATACATGCATAGTCACAGGCGGCCTTGTCCAGGTCTTTTGCAAGCGGTAAGATCTGATGACCATATACGCAATGACAACAGAGGCCATGCAGAGGACAGCGCGCTTGCTATAGACCGCCCATATCAATAACTGGCAGATTGCTGCAATAACAAGCATCTTGCCCTGCGATTTGGCCTTTGAGCCTTGCAGAAATGAGTGATTACGCCATGCTGTGAGTCATGCATGGCTTGTCTGTCGCAATGATGTCCTCATTCTCCAACTCAATCGTGTCAATACTGTGTGTTGGGCTCACTTTTTGAGCTGTCAGCAACTGGTTGTGCTGGCAAGCCTCCCAGTTTACTATCCAACCACTGTACCATCTCACTCACGCTCAAGCTTCACTAATTGGCTGTTGTGCACTGCCCAAGCAAATGCTCAGAGTATCATCATTAAGAGCTAGGCATGATTTGTCCATCAAAATGTGAGGTTCTCTCCATGACAAGAATGTCACTGCTGCATCATTGGCTCACCTCCTTGGGCTGTCAGCAACTTTTTGTGCTGGCAAGCATCCCAGCTTACTATCCAACCACTGTATCTTCTCACCTACGCTCAAGCTTCACTAATTGGCTGTTGCGCACTGCCCAAGCAAATGCTCAGAGTATCATCATCAAGAGCTAGGCATGATTTGCCCATCAAACTGTGAGGTTCTCTCCATGATAAGAATGTCACTGCTGCATCATTGGCTCACCTCCTTGGGCTGTCAGCAACTGGTTGTGCTGGCAAGACACCCAGTTTACTGTCCAACCACTGCATCATCTCGCTCACGCTCAAGCCAGCCCCTTTGCCCTGGTTTGCTGGCAGTGTAACAGCGGTGCTGCCTTTCTTAGGCAGTGGCAAGCTAGAGGGTGGCTTGCTGCCTTGTGGAACTGAAGCAGCCTTTGCAAGGGGCTGAGCTGTTTGCAGCTGCTTTTGCAACCTCACTGGCTTTGGTTTTGCGTGACTTGCTGAGGAGCCTGCACATGCATCAGTGCTGGTTGTGGAGCAGATAGAAGCTTGGCTTGCTCTGATGTGAGTTTGAGTTGATGTGAATTCAAGCAAACATGACGGGACGGTTGTGCCTGTACCTGCTGCTAGCTGAGCATCCAGCCATGCTGCCATTTCCTCAAGCGTCTGTTTGGGCTGCATGCTCCTGGCAACACTCGATTCTGACACGCTCGGAGCAGCAACTGCTGCTGCTGTTGATGTACCCTGCCCTGCTGCTCCTGTCGCATCAGGACTTGATGCTTCAGCTGTAGGGGCAGAAGAGTCTGCTTCATTCCCTACAGCGCATTTGAAAGCTACGGTGCTTCCTCATCTATGTTGTTTGGTGCATGTCATTGAAAGCATGGCACGCTGCAACATCATCTGTGGTTTTGTACCTCACTAGTGTGACGCTCAGCTACAAAAACCCGCATGCAAACTTGCTGCAATTGCATTTCAGACTGTGCTTGACCTGTTGTCAAGCTGCCATGTGTCACTCAGCATGCTGCACACATCATATGCAAAGCATAGCATTACAGCATTACACAGTACAGCCAATAGAAGGTTTGCAGTCTTGCCTTGATCAACATCCTCAGCACAACTGCTGCTGATGGTACTTTGCTGTTGGCTATGGAAGTTTCTGCTGTCCAGGCTTGCCTCCTGCAGTGCCTTTCCAATAGTGCATGCCTCATCAGTGCTGTTTACCAAGCGGTCTGTCCAGGAGCTGCTGCTATCATGCATTGCATGCATGGCGCTGGCATTTGACAATCTGCTCTGCTCCTTTGCTGCGTCTTGCGCTTGGGTCACTGCAGAACCTTCTGCTTCGGAGTGCAAAGCAGCGGCTTGCCCCACAGCACCTGAAGCCTTTCCAGGGTATGCTTTGCTAGAAGTGTCAAATGCACTGCTGATTCTGCTGGCATGGCTGCTGACGCTGTGCAGCTCTGAGGATTTACCCCATGATAAGGTCGAGCTGAAGCCAGCAATGCTGAGAGCAGGAGAGGCAGGAGTACAGGCTTCAACAGCTTGAACGGCCTGGGCAGAAGCTACAGGTAGAGTTGCAACAGGACTTTCCCTTAGCTCTGGCAACAGCAGTCCGTCAGCCACCTCTGCATTCAACTCTGCCCTGCCAGCAGTATCTGAGACACCAGGCTTTCCCCTCAGCATTGGCGCCGTGCCATGGATTGGTTCCAGTGTTGCACCTGACAGGGAAGCATGGGATGGGGACTGAGATGTATGATCTGTGGTTGAAACCTGAGCTTGATGGACCCAGTTGCGCATTTTGAGGGCGTCGCTGAGCTGCTTGCCAAATGCAGATGGCTTCCTGACTGCCTGTGGTTTCAGCTGAATGGCCTGTGGTACAACGCTCTGAGCGCTGCTTTCAATCTCAGGTGGCTGCTGCTGTTGGTGCTCTGTGTGAGAACCGTTCTGAGCTTGATGCATTGTGTCACGATCAGCTTGCATGACCTGGCAGTTTGGTGCTGCATAGCTGCTGCTTGATATGGACACTGCAGCCTTACTAGTGTATCCTACTGGATGACCTTCTGATGGCACTTGCTCACCAAAACGTCTGAAAGCAATGCCATTTGACTGCTTGTCACTGCTGTGCTGGGAGCCATAGCTTGTCTCACCACTGAGCAGAGGGTTGTAGTGCTTGGCAAAAGCTTGACCTGCCATGCAGCTAATTGTCAGCTGAAGCCCAGTGATGGCACGGAAATTGCAGCATCACAGCAAAGATTTGGAATGACATTGTCTTGTCTGACTTGAAAGAGTTGAAACATCACACGCACTTATCATGACGCCATGAAAAAGCCAGCCTGGCGTGACAAAATTTGTGCCACTGACCTACCTAGCACATGCATTGCAAACTGTAAAGATTTTCAACATTGCACTGCAGCAACAGTTCACCTTCAGGGTCCAGAAGAGTGCTGGAAGCCACGCTAGGAGGGTGCACAGCAGGACTCCATGACAGGTGATGCTCTGTAGGCGCAGGGCATGCTTCTGGCAATGCATCCGTGACTGAGCAGTCCTGTCGGCGCACTTGATGGCTGCACTCTAAGGGCTTCTCCTGACTGTGTGATCTGAAGGCTTGATTATCTGCATGAACCCCACAATAATTGGCTGCAGCCCTATTGTGTACCATGTTGCCCTCCATGTCCCAAACATCGGCTGCATCTTAAGCATGTTGGTGTTAACCCTGCCTGCACAGATGCATGGCTTGCATGACTTACCACAAGTGAAAGCCACAGTCTTGACCAGTGACTTGTCAAAACAGCAGCAGAAGCCCAGATCCAGGATTTGCATGTTGCTGCCCGTCCAGCTGTGGCCCAACTCAGGCTCAGCAACTGAGCTGCATTGTTGTTGCCAAGTGCATGACTATCAGGTGGTGACAACTCCAAGGGTGCGCTATGAAGCTGCTGCGTTTAAGGTTTGGCTCAAACGGCATGCAAGCATATGGCCGGCAGGCTGATAGCCGCACACGGCATCAATCTTCGTGCTGCACGAGGGCGTTTGATGTTGTAAATGCGACTGTCGGTGTTCGGTAATTGGCAATGTCGTTCGCTAACGCCTAAGCGGGAAATTGGTGGCATGTGCGTTTGTGCTGTTGCATCCGGGTTCGGTCTGTCGCGATAGCACACTTACAGCGGCAGACATTGCGTCTCCAACACAGAATTCCTTAGCAAGCTGTCCGAATCGATCTAACGCCGGTCAGGCGAGGAGGCTTCGTTAGACATGGTTTGACTGGAGTTGACTGCTTTTCAAAGTTGGTTGAAAAAACGAGCTTGTTTAGCGTACAGCTCCACCTGACCATCGGATCAAGCGACTTTGACGCAACCTGCCACCCCGCAAGCGCAAGGTCGGCACACTCTTTAGGCTTCATCCAGCACGAGACCCATTGAACAACCGTGTTGCAACGTTGCGCAGCCTGTTGTATGGCAACACTGTAGCCTGCAAGCAGGTTCACGTGTAAGCGCCGCTGTAGAGCAAACTCATCGCAGATACAGCTACGTAGCATCGCGCGCGCACAAAAAGGCCGGCGAAGTGACGTCGACCTGCAAGTGCCGCGGCTTGACCTAACAAGCTGATCAAATGAGTACCACCTTGCCGAAACCTGGCGATTTGGTGCATCTGGATTTCAGGCGCTCTCCAAATGCACCCGCGAGATCACAGAGCATCAAACTGCTCCAAGTGCGTTAATCCCATTCCTACGGTTGTAAACAACATGTGCAGACCTGTTCAGTTCACTTTTGTAACTGCAGTGGAACATAGAAAGAGGGTACAAATTGCCAAAGATCATCAAAGAGCTACAGGCCATTGATGCAGACATCATAGCCCTGCAAGAGATCGATATCGGATGTGAACGTAGCTCAAGCATTGACACTGGTAACGCCAGCTTATACTGATGCAAAATGGCTACGCTGCTACAGCTTAACAGCTGTTCCCTCATCCTTGCCACTTGCTATTTGTTGCAGGCAAGGAAATAGCTGAGCAGCTTGGGCTCAATTACATCTTCTTTTGTGAATTTGAGGAGCTACACTCGCCAGTCAGGAGCCCAGAGCTGCAGGTTCGACTATGCTTGCACACAAAGCCTGCCCCCAACTCTGGCCTTGTTGCATACATCATGCAGTAGTATTGTGATGTTATGCTGCAGGATGCATGGCAGACATAGGCCCGTCTGTACTGCCTGTACAATTGCATGTCACGTCTTCTTACGCTGATGCCTAAAGCTGGCCCGGCGAGACATCAAACTCCTGGCACTTCAGCTGACATGCTCAACAACTATGTGTACTATTCTTGTTGTGCTTATCATCACCGCCAGTACTGCTGTCATAAGTGTCGTTACTAGTGGTCAGCTTGTTACTGTACTTAGTGACACCTGCAGGGTGGTGGTGTCCATGGCAATGGAATTTTGACCAAGTTTGACGTATCAGACGCCCGCCTAGTTCACCACAGGTACACAGCTTTGCAAAGTCAACACACAAGACAGCTGGTCCCTTGCTACACATCAAAGTGTTTTGTTTCAGCCTTTGACTTCTTGATCTCCAAGGTGACGATCCTCATGCTGCACATCAGTGTGTTTTGTGCCGGTCTTTGACAATTTGTTGTCATTGCAGCATGCATCCAGTTGACTGGAATGATCCAAAGCAGCCCCTGGCACAGACAGAACCTAGAAGAGGCCAGCGAGCTGCTCTGGCTGCTACTGTGCACACACCTCAAGGGCCTCTGCTTTGCTACTGCCTACATCTGGAGGTGAAACACCTACTGCTGTACTCTGCTTGTGTCCTGTGCTGTCAAACGAAAAGGCCTGCTTTGATTCTGCCTGCACCTGGAGGTGACATTACTGTACCTTGTTATGTCCTTTGCACACACCTCAAGGGCCCCTTCTCTGCTACTGCCTGCAGTCAGAGCTGAGACTGCGTTATCTGTTCTGTATGTGTGGCATATGACATGCAAGCAAGCATATGCCTCAAGATGTCACAGATGGTAGCTTGACTGCTTTCAAAAGTGCCTGCAGCTGAGGCCATTCTGAGCAATGCTGTGCTGACTGCTGTGCGGTTGCTGCTAGTCATGAAGGCGGTAGTGCACCAGCAACGTCTCCTTGCTGCAGACTGCTGTAAATGGCTGCTCTTTTCACTGAGGCAAACGTGCATTGCTTTGTTATGCATGCATGCGCCAAAGTGGACAAGCAGCATGATTGTTGCGACGGATTGCAGGCGTTGAAATTGTATGTGGGCAGTGCAAAGCAGCAATCATTTTGTGCCGCTGAACTGCTGTATGATGCAGGTGTTCTGCGGCATGCTGGCACGTATTGAGCAGTTTGCAGATGTTCTACAAGACAGCAAAATACAGATGAAAAAGGTGGGTGCAGCCTGTGGGCAGTGCATGCGTTGCAATCATTGCATATGGGCTGGTACTGCTGCTACATCCATCTCTTGCTGACGCCATGAAAGTCATGCAAATAGTTTGTATTATCTGGGAGCCAGCTAAGCAGTCTCAATAGCCCCCGGCGCAGTGTACATCCTTTCACAATATTCATGATTACTTCAAGTTTCAGTCATGTAAGCTGGAAACGATGCTGTTCTTCCCAGGCCCCCACACATAATGGTTCTTGACATGTAAGCACGGATGTTGGTGTGCAGGGCTTGTATCATCAAGCCATTTTGGGTGACTTGAATACCATGGCTCATGGCATTGCCCGCCTTTCACCCAAATTCTGCAAAGACAAGATGCGTTTCTGGAGCATTGGGCAGTCAGAAGCTGCATTCTGGGATCAGGCTGTGTTTCAAGTCATGGACCCTGACACAGTTCCTGAACAGGACAGCAATTGGCAGCAACGCGCGCAAGCTGGTGAATGCTGAACCCATTCATATGCATCTACTATGGCAGTGGCACTTGTGTGTGAACACACCCTTGCGCAAGATCTAAAGCTGGTGGAGGCTTAGCACTTGCGTAAGCTCTTGAGCGTAGCTGCATTTGGCAGCATCTGGACTACGTGCAAATCCATGTTCCTGCAGAGCTGCTGCAGGCAAGTGAGCAGGGATCGTGCAAGACTACAATAAGCAGTGCGGCACAGTAAGCATGCATTGCAGTTGCAGCACTATGCAGTGCAGTGCAGAAACACTGCTGTGCTGCAGGAATGCCCAGTGGTGAGTCACAGCCAGAGCAGCAGCTGGAGACAAGTCAGCACAGCAGTCAGGCTAATGCTGAAGTTGGTCACTTTCCGCCTGGTCTGCTTGGAGTGTCCGTCAATGACCAGCTGCAAAAGCTAGGGCTGCCACCTCATGTCTGCCAAGACATCACTAACCCTGGTACAGTCTTTCCCCTTTATGACAACTGCGTTGGCTGTGAACAAAATTGTCCTTATACCAATTTGTCTTTGCTCAGAGTGCCCACTGTGGGCAGAATGCAGGGCTGTTCCCAACTGCCTTGTCCTTGACATGAACAGTATCCTGACATCAAGTGACCATATAAAGAGGATAAACTGTATGATCACATCTTGTGAGACTCAATGGTTGCTGGGCGCGAGAGCATCCGTGACACAGCTCACGCCTAAGCTCAACGCCATTAGACTTTGCATTTCACATGGTGTCTAGAGTGGCTGCTGCTGCTGCTGCATCTCTACATGAGCACAGCTTGGGTGTCCTTTGGTGGATTTTCATGCGGGCCGTTTGCTATTGCCCATACTTCTGGGTATCCTAGCACATCTTCATGCATCTTGAGACTTGATGCATGTTCAGATGCGTTTGCTGCTGACCATGCTTCTGGGTCTCCTGGCAAAAACTGGATGCACCTTGAAAGGCATTTGCTGCTGCTGCAAGACGCATCAAGACCTGCCAGGAGACCTAGAATGGGCATGTGCTGCTGCTTATGCTGTGGCTTTTAGCCTGTGCTTTTTCCGCCTTTCTACCTTTGTCCTGCTGGCCTGAGCAATGTGCAGTTCTCTGTCCAGAGCAATGTATGTGGCATAGGGGAAAGTAGAACCACTCAAACGAAGAAGAAAAGGCTATGCCAGTGGGCGTCATAAAGGGAGCCTGTGTCTCCAGAGGCAGCCCAGGACTGCTGCTTTCAAGGCAGCAAGCAGCATATGCTTGACTTATAGGGGCCTGCCCTTTGTCTTGTGCGTCTGTGATTGGTCCTACTTTGAGGATTCATTCCACATGAGTGTGGGCCGTACCTATGGTGATGCAATTGCAGGTTTTGAAGATCCTTTTGATCCAGTGACCACAGTCACACTTGACAATCCAGCGTACAAATATTTTGGATACAGTCTCATGAAGGGGAAGCTGGATTGGTTGCTGTTAAGAAAGATGAAAGTTCTTGAGAAGGATATAGGGAATCACGACTACTCTGCTTCTGATCACAAATGGTTGTGTGCAAATGTTGAACTTTGCTGATGATCTTAGACATTGTGTCAGGCTGCTAGTAAAGTACATGCTTTGAAAGCAAAAGCGTGCATTCGCTCCAGTTGGCCAGGCCTTTGCAAATATATGTTGAGGTGCAGAGGTCTTCTGAACACTGCTACTGAAAATCAATCTGCTTTAAGATCGACATCATAAATGAAAGCGTCTGTGGTGAAAACATCTCACAGGCCAAACAGCGCTGACTATACGCAACTCACTATGGCATCACGTGCCAACAACAGTACGTTATAAGCTGGGGCAACAACTCGTTCAAGTAAAAACACGCAACAGGGCATCAAGTGAGCTAGCAAGTACATATCAGTATCATTCATTGTGGGGCTCAGTACAGATGCTGCATACAGGTATGCATCCAATGACTTTAGCGCAACTTGATGAAAAGCAAAGCAGTCATTGAGTTTGTCAAAGTACTAAAGCTTAACTGACATGAAAGCATAAGCTTAGACAAACACATTGCATCATTTGTATACACTTGAGCACTCAGCAGTGGGTGCTGGCAACAAGCAGGTCACAGAGTGTGCCATGGACCAGACCAGCTAACATCAAGCAGCACTGCTGACATCTTGTGCGGAACTGGGCTCTTTTTGCTGTAGAAGCAGCAGAGCTGGGCTAATTTGAATCTGGGGAATTGTAAACATATGCCGCCTCTGCAGAAATTGGGTCATTGAAATCATTCATTACTGTGCGGTGTGACACTGGCACCAGATTTTCATCCTGTGCAACAGCCCCAACGGTTGACTTGGCATTGTCATTTGTCTTCGGTGCTTTCTGTGGTGTTTGACTCTGTCCAAATTTCTGGAAAATACCATCATAGGAAGTCTGAGATGATGAAGACAAGCTGAGAGCCGGATCAGGGATTGACGGGATGCCGTAAACCTGAGAAGAGCCGCCGTTCAAACCCATGTAAGCGTGGTCCAGGTAACAGCCTGTTACGCGGTCGTACTCCAGCTTGCAGTCACCTGAACACAGGAAACACCTCAAGCATTCATGCATCTTGACGCCTTGGCACTGTATGAGAGCAAGCAGCCAAACAGCAATATGGGAAAAGTAGACAGACAGCACCACAAAAGAAGTGACAAGACAGGGACATGAGCTCAACAGCAACCAAGCAAAGCAGCAGCACAGGCAAGACCGCAACACAGCAAAACAGCAACATCAGCAAAGCAGTAACAGGAGCAAAGCAGTAAATCAGCAGGGAGCAGAAGTGATTCGATGCAGCTGGCTCACCTATTGTGCCTGCAGCCTTGTTACGCACTTTCCTCACAAAGATCTGAACCTGCAGCATCAGCACAGTGTCATACCATCTGTCAGTTGACTTGAAAGGTACACCTGCCAGCTTTTCAGCTGCTGTGAAGACCATCCCAACTTTGCATCGTTTCTAAAACAAGCCGCTCAAGAATTACAATGGAACCCATTCCTGAGTTCAAAACTTGTTTCAGCTGTGTTTCACACAAACAATGCTGAGCTATGTGACATTGCCTAAGAGACGCCATACTCCACCAGCTCAACTGACAATAACAGTGCATATTCCAAAAGTGGACAGTTCTCGTGGGCAATGAGCAAGACAAAACAAAGAGTGACTGCAATGGATCCACAGCTCACCTCATTCATAGCTCCAGCTTCAGGATCCCTATTTCTGTGTATGACAAGTCCATTGTCTGCCTTGTTGATGAAATGGGCACTGCCAGAGATGTCATACATTGTTGGAGGCTGGCCTTTCCAGTCCCTGAGCTGTCTAGGATGCGCCACAAACCAAACGTGCACATCATGATGCTGTGCAAAGCGCTTAATCTTGGTCAACATCTGGCTGACGTACTCTGTCTCTGACATGTGAGAAGGCCTCTGGTGGTCTAGCTCGTTGTAAGGGTCCACCAACAATCCACGGATGCCATACCTGGTGAGCACACAAGCTTTGATCAGGAATACAGAAGTAACAGTGTCAAGGGAGAATGTAGTTACATGTGCTGGCTGACATACTCTGTCCCTGACATGTGGGAGGGCCTGTGATGGTCTAGCTCATTGCAAGGATCCACGAGCAACCGACGGATGCTGTACCTAGTGAGAACCAATGTTGTGTGACAGTGAAGAAGCTATTGCACAAGCTGTGCTGTATGACAAGGATCACGACCTCGTCCCTGCAGGTTTTATGACGGCAGACAGACTCTGATGACCGCTTACAGTGTATGACATAAGACAGCAGCGAACATGAAGCTTTGGGCCACATACGTAACACAGAGCAAGCCTGTTCAACAACCTGTTGATGGTGCCTGCACTTGTGGAACTCTCAACCACACAATTTTCCCAAAATTGAAATGTATATTGGAGCTTCATGGAAGTGCCACAGCAATTGAGTATGAGTGCGCAGCAAGGCAAGCTGAGTATGGTGGTCTCTGTGGTACCTGAGTACAGCAGCTTTGGCAAGATTGAGGACCCAGTCAACAGAAGGCAGGGCTTCATCCTCATAGCGAATGGGGAAGAAACAGTCGTCAACCCAGTCGATGCCTTGCTGCACATCTTCTGGAGTCATCCTTGGGACGCTGCCAGCATAGCCGCCATCAAAGAAAGGCTTCCTCAGGTGCTTCTCCATCAGCTGCTTAGCGTGGTCTGTCACCTGTGCAACCAGACAAGCGCTTATTGCCATGATTGTGGTGATCAGCAGCAGAAACGTAATGTTCATAGTGGATAGGGAGGGCTGTCATCCACCCAGTCAATGCCCTGCTGCACATCTTCAAGAGTCATGCGGGGAACGCTGCCTGCATAGCCGCCGTCAAAGAAGGGTTTCTGCAGGTGCTTCTCTATCAGCTGCTTGGCATGGTCTGCCACCTACACAATAGACAAGTAGTTATTGCTGTGATGTTGAAAACAGCAGCCATGCTCTGCAACACATCTTCTGGGGTCATCCTGGGCACGTTGCCTGCATAGCCACCATCAAAGAAGGACTTTCTAACGTGCTTCTCCATCAGCTGCTTTGCATGGTCTGTCACCTGTGTGACAAAACAGCAACTGTTTTTATGGTGATGGTGGTCAGCCGCAAAAGGGACATGCTGCTGAAGTCATGCGTGAGATGCTGCCAGCATAGCCGCCGTCAAACAATGGCTTTCTCATGTGCTTCTCCAACAGCTGCTTCGCATGGTCTGTCACCTGCACGACAGAAAGCAACGCTATAGCCAATACTGTCACAGAGCACTTTCACAGACAATCAGAACGTCAGTTGCTATCCTGAGTGCTGGATGTGTGTCATGACCATTCATCTACACTCTGCTGCTTCTGCTGCTGCTGCTGCTGCTGCTGCTGATGCAGCAGGCACGACAGACACCACTGCTAGCTTGTTCAGGTTGCCGTGCTGTTTTGAGTTTGGTGTAACAGCAAGCCTAACAGGGCAGACAGATGGAGTCAGGACAGAGACCAGGCGGGGGAGGGGCAGTAGGGTGTCACACCTTCTTCTCCATTGAGCACAGACCAAACCTCCAGCCAAACCTCTCAGCCAGGTTGACCATGAGGGCGTCTATCCACTCAGACTTGCCAGAGTTGGGCACGCCTGTTATGATTGTCAGCTCGCCAGGGACCACCTGCAAACCCACAAGCTACTGATCAAATCATGTTTGAGCTACTACTAATCATGCGTGTTTGCAGATTAAATGCAAAGGCCTGCCTCCAAGGGGAAACAAAGCTACTCACACAGGTCATGCAACGCTGACGCGTTGCTCAGTCGTAATCTGTCCACTCACCAACACTGACTACAATGAACAAAGACAAATAAAGCTGATGTGACAAGCACCGGCAGCAATGCTCAGTTCATGGCTGACATTGTGAAGCAACATTAAATTGACTTTGTCAGCTACAGCACCCTTGTCAAAATGCATGTCTTCACTGATTGCACAGAACAAAGAGATTTGTTGCAATGATGCACTGTAACAAACAAGGGACTATGAAGTTATGTGCAGCAAGCTTGCGTAGACTGCCCGTCGAGGGCACGGGTTCTACCTGGTGAACGCATTGAAGTGGTGCGGAACACAGCACAACCTTTGACAGACGCATTGACACCCTGATTTCTGAAGTGCTGATGTGCCTGTGGTCTGAATACAGAGCCACAGCATGACATAGTTGGGCACAGCAGAACAGTATGACTGTGATTGGAGGGGTAGGGCCACAGTACAGCATGCCTTGACAAATAGCAAAACACTGCATACCCGATAGACTTCATCCAGAGATGGCCAGCCCGTTGACTTGCCCATCTGATCCCCCAACTGGAGCTTGTACAGACTCCAAACTTCCTGCTCGAAGTCTGCAAACCTGCATGACACCTCAAGTTTCAATCTAATTCGCTACAATGGAGCTGACCACTGAGCGCTCACACAGCACGCTCACAGTATGCAGAGCTGGCCAGCCAGTTGACTTGCCCATCTGATCTCCAAGCTGAAGCTTGTACAGACTCCAAACTTCGTGCTCAGAGTCGGCAAACCTGCATGACTCAAAGACGTTCAACATAAATTTGTTTGACCGGAGCTAAGCATTGAGCGCACACTCACAATGTTGACAGTATGCAGAGATGACCAGCCAATTGAGTTGCTCATTTGATCCCCCTGCTGAAGTCTGTACAGACGCCAAACTTCCTGCTCAGTATCTGCAAGCCTGCATGAGAGCGACGCCTTGACCTCAGGCATTGAGTCAACAGACAGAACAACAATACGCCAACAATCAGACGCATTTCATTTCAGGCTCACAAAGGCTGCATCAGGCCTGACCAGCAAGCCAGGCAATTTGCCAAGACAAAGGGCAGGGCACTACCAGAAGACTCCTCTGTTTGGCAGGAAACTGCCAAGCGCAGGGCAGAACCAAGGGCAGAGCAGAACCAAGGGCAGAGCAGAACCAAGGGCAGGGCAATACCAAGAGCAGGGCAGCATCAGAAACATTGCTTGCGCTCACAAACCTCCAGAGCCCCTGTTGATTTTGGATAGATTTGCATGTTTGCAGGAGTACAGGGCAAGGCAGTACCTGAAAAGGCCCCTGATGGGCAGGGGCTCTGCCAAGTCTATGCACAGCCTGAGGGCATCAGCGCCGTCTTTCATCAACACTTCATTGGCATCCTTTCTGAAGGAGGCTTCTGCTGATCGTTGCTCTGCTGGCTCAGCTGCCTCAGTTGGCAAGTCAGACTCTGGCTGTGCTGGAGCGTCCCATTGCACCCTATAACACCTTTCCCTACCTGCGACAATCCCAGACATTGCTGATAACAAGATGCGCGTGCGCACTAAGCAGTAAGGTAGCTGCCATGCAGGAGGGCCCTTGCAAGAAGATTGAGCTGGCATGCAAATGGAGTTAATCTGCAAATACAGAGGAAAGCTATGACAATCAAGGTGGCCGCAACTTCCAACAGTACAGCTTAGCAATTTGCAGCGAAGCTGGCAAGGCATTGAACTTGTCTGCATTGCACAGGACCTTTCAGATTTGACATGTGGCATACATGACAAGGCAGCCATCCAGTGTCCAGCAGAGCACAGTCCAGCAGAGTGTGGCGAAACCTACCAAGGCGGCGGGCCAGCTCCTCCGCCAAGGCGTGACCGGGAGGATCGTTGTCGGTGGCCATCAGGATGCGGGTCGCCTGGTCAAGCACGGCTCGGCAGTTCCACAGGTAAGAGTACTTGGTGTCGGCGTCGGGGGCGGGCACAGCCGAGTCCTTCACCTTGGCGGGAGCGCCGTCTGGCACACTGACCACATTCAGAAAGCCCGCCTCCTCCAAGGCTAGCTTGTCCATCTCACCTGCACATCAAATGATAAGTGGTCATTTGTACGAAAGCAATGCTGCAATGAGTGTCAGCACCGGTTCAAGCTGGGCATCAATAACTTGGTGCATGCTGTATTTCCTGCAGAAGAGCACGCCCTTTCACTTGCGCGACCTGCCGTTGTTGGCAACGTATCAGCAAAGATGCTTGGATGGTAGACAAGCTGCTGCACCATTTCAGTAGATTTGGGCTGTCTGCCATGGTGATCATGACAAGTACCTTCAATGATGATGGTACCTTGTCCAACAGCATCATCCATTTGTCTACAGCTAATGGAAGAACACAAACAAGTCCCTACCTTCAACGCTAATGAAAGCAATTTGACCCACAACATGACCAAGCCCATGCAGCATCTTGCCTACATCAACTAGAAGGAGACAAACCAACACACCTTCAACAATGATGATGGTATCTTGACCAACAACATCGTCCAGCCCATACAGAATCTTCTCTGCGCCCTTGACCTGCCTGAAGCTCTTGTCCAGAGTGCGGTACTTGACATTCACCACCTCTCCATCTCGCTGATAGGGAAAAGCAATTGCTGGGCCTTTAGACCCACCAGGCATCCAGGTCTGCTCCTGAGCCACTTTGTTGCGCTTCAGGGTCTGTTTGCTGATGCCTCGCTCAGCAAAATGTTTGATGAAGTCAGGGCTGAGGGGCCGGAAGTTGCTGGTCTGAGGCTTCTCAACTTTTGGAGCTACAGTTTTTTTGGGCTTGGGAAGGACTGCAAAAAGGACCACAACCATGAGAGGACCACCTTGCTGTACAGTTAAAGTCAGACCTTGGGCATGATTGAACTGACCAGACCACAGCACAAACAGATGCATTGACAAACAAACTGCTGTGAGAGGGGGAGCAGAGCCACAGCATTGCACTCCAGGCTGATGGGTGGCTCATGTACAGTCACAGAAAGGCTGGTCACAGAACCAAGGTAGCATGCAGGCAGATTGTTGCTCAATTGTGTCCATGATGACTGACTTGACAGGGCATGCGACAGAAGCTGATACATTTTACAACAAACAGGAGAAACTGAGATCAACAGTGTGAACATGTGAGCCAGCGTTTCCCAGAGTACACAAGATGCACGCCAAATGATAGTACGCGGAACGTACATACTGGACCCTTTGTACAGCAGACCAAGCATTGATTACAGACCCAGTACATGCAGTGCAGGTGGAGCATATGTCACATTTTATGTTGTGCTTGATGCTGGAATGCTAAAGTCACCTGCAGTCTGGCCAATGCCGCCTTCCCAGCCGCATTTGGCCCTGAAGCACTTCCAAGCAGCTGACTGGCTGTCAGGTTTAATTTGAACTGACAAGCTAGCTTCATGCTGACTGCCTCCCTCACACACAGGGCACATTGTGCGCTTCTGCCCTGGTGAATACTCAGGCATCATGATGCGTTCTGTAGCCAGGAGGTCTCTGATGGCAAGCTTGCCTGGATGTCTTGAAGCTGCAACATCAAACCTGGGTTGCCTCTGAGCATACTGGCTGGACGGTGGCGCTGCGTTTGCACTTTGTACAGGGCTTGCACTGCTTGTTGCAGCTGGCGCCCCATTGCTGATGTTGGCAGATTCCCTCCGCTGTGCATGCTGTGACTGTGACGGCTGCTGTGCATGCTGTGGCTGTGGCGGCTGCTGTGCATGCTGTGACGCTGACGGCTGCTGTGCATGCTGTGACTGTGATGGCTGCTGTGCGTGCTGTGACTGTGACGGCTGCTGTGCATTGTGCTGCAAATTTGCCGAAGCAGTCACATCGTTTTTGGCGTCACCTGCTGTCTGCGGCCTTGCTCGCCTGACATCAGTCATGCTTCTGTCGACCTGAGGACTGGACGCAGCTGAGGTACTTGCATCGTTTGCTCTCCTGGCATCAGCTGTGCTCTTGTCAACCTGAGGGCTGGATGCAGCTGATGTGCTTGCATCATTTGCTCGCTTGATAACAGCTGTGCTCTTGTCAGAGTGAGGAACAGACGCTGATGTGCTTGCATCATTTGCAAGAGACCGAGCTCTGCGCTCAGCAATTTGTCCTGACACTTCAGGCATGGAGGTGGTGTGGTTGTCAGGTTGCTGAGCTGTTGAGGCATCAGCTGAAACAGAGGGCTGCGTCTGCCTTGCAGAAGCTGTTGTCCCCTTCTCCTGAGATTGCTGTGGCTGAGTTTGAGCTGGCGATCTTGAAGCTGTTGTCCCCTTCTCCTGAGCTTGCTGTGGTTGAGTTTGAGCTGGCGATCTTGAAGATGTTGTCCCCTTCTCCTGAGCTTGCTGTGGCTGGGTTTGAGCTGGCGGTCTTGGAGCTGTTGAGCTACCTGTTGGAGGCCTTTTTGA
The DNA here is from genome assembly GCA_002118135.1 of Trebouxia sp. TZW2008. Taxonomy (NCBI): domain Eukaryota; kingdom Viridiplantae; phylum Chlorophyta; class Trebouxiophyceae; order Trebouxiales; family Trebouxiaceae; genus Trebouxia; species Trebouxia sp. TZW2008. Next base: position 364,594 of record BDIU01000008.1, on the reverse strand, counting down.
CTCAGCCTGGGATGTGACAGGCGCTGACGGGCTGCCTGTTTTTGGCCTTTGTGATGCTGAGCCAGAAGACGGTTTTGATGGCGATTGCATCAACCAGGGAACAGATGTTGATGTTGAAGGGCGATCTGGAGAGTTTTGCTTTTGCTTCTGCTTTTGCTCCTGTATTTGCTCAGGCTTTTGCTTGGCAAAGACTGTGCGTGAGGAAAAGGCTCGGCCTGCCTCCCGGCCGACGGGAAGGCAGCGAGGAACACGCAAACGAGATCCATGCATGTAGGCATGCCCAGGGCATGTACCACCCGCTCGCAGCCCGAAAGCCCTCATGGTTTTGCTACTGGATGCGGTCAGACCTGTACATACACCGCATGTGACGCTACTGGCGGCGCCGACTGCAGCAGGCTGACTTCAACTACAGTGTGCAACACCTCTTACTTGCAAGCTCAGTCGTATACGCGCTGACACCGGCTCTGAACGCCAAGTTCACGTCTGTCAAGCCAGAAGGCTTGCAAAACGGCAGCACCAGCTTCCACATTCACTCCATGTACATACCTGTCGCGTTGCGCGCAGATCGATGTCAAACACTCCCGTATACAAGGTATGAGCGGCAGCGCTGGCTGGTGAGTCCTCGTAAGGGCCAACGTCAAGAGACACGCTCCGAAGCCAGCCTGTGTATCAGGGTCGCCGTAACCTGGCAAAACATGTTGTGCCATGCTGAGCCTGTCTGAGACTCAAAGGTGTCTTGAGCATGAGAGTATCTGCGGACCCACACGCTGAGAATGTTTAGAGGAAATGCTCACAGCCCTGGAATGCTGGAGCAAAAGCAGAGTCGTCTGTGATGAGAGCCATGGGCGACCAGTTGCAAGCCTTGAAGGACCACTTCAGCAAGTTTGAAACAGCGATGCCAGCAAGACATTCAAGCGCCGTGCATTCTCGCCTTGCTGAATGAGACCAGCGAGAGGAAGATTACAGACACGATTGCAGCTGTGTGACATGCAAATTACACGATCTTGCTAAGCCCACAATCACAGCTGGCAAACATGTTCACCGTTCCAATAGCTTGTGCAAAAACGAAACCCCTCAACAATCCCGCGCTCTCATCAACTTCACACTCTCGCCACATGCTACACTCGCATCAGCGTTTCACTCAGCAGAGCTATTGCTTCAGTCTTGCCAGCATGGGTCTGAAGCACCATGTCACTATGTTTCAAAGTCGAAATATGCAGTGTACTTCTCATCAACTATGCTGCTGAGCGGTGAGATGACAAAACGTTCGCTACCTCCTTTGAGCAATTTGCTTCCTGTGGGGTATTGACCCTTGGCAGATTCCAAAAGCCAGATAGGCTCAAGTTCTGACTGAGACGACACAAGCGCCTTTGACAAATCGGCAGAAGTAATGTGACGGCTGCTAGCAGTATCATGATGCATGTCGAGCACCACTGTTCTTGATGAAGTGCTGTTGCTGAGGCCCTCCTCTGAAGCTACATATCGCACAATGCTGACAGACAGCAAGTGTTCTAGTGGCATGTCTCTCCTGGGTTGCATCTCCATCTGGCCCTACACAACCCCATAGATGCATCGTCAAGTTCAGTCTTCCCAACAGGCACAACAGAAAGGCTGCTGACAGCAAACAACATGCACGAATCGTGCTTTTGCACGAGATGCCATACACCTGTGATGAAATGCATGCAACATGCAATGACAGCTGACAAAGTTGCTTTGACACTGCCTGTACACAAGAAGCAACACTAGAGGCAGTCACCTGTGGGTTCATGGTCAGGACCTGATCTGGATACAGCATGCTTTCCAGAACAACTTGCTGATTAGGTTCTCCAGATCCTGGGCCAGCATCAGACCTGCAAGCATACCTGCAAGTACTTAGGCGACCATTTGACAACAGAAAGCCAATGCAGGTGCCATCTGTATCCATTCTGTAAAAAGCAGAGAGCTTGGTCATGCTTAATAGAGATGCATGCATACTATCAAGCAGACCAACAAGCTTGCAAAGGGTTCAAGCACCAGCATGTATTGCAGTGATGCAAACTGCATCCAGACCAAAGGAGCATTCAGCCAGAATTCAACAGGGCAGTGAAAGTATGGACCCTGCCCTCTACAGGCAGTGCAACACTACCCGACCTGGTTGAGATGTTGACCATGCGGAATGTTGCAGCCATAGCGGCAGCATTGCTTGGCCGCAGCTGATCTGCAACAATCAGCTTGCCCTTCTGTTGGAGGTAAATGTTGTTGCTGCCTTGCAGTTTGAGGCTGACTAAGTCGTCATCAGTCAGCTCGGTCACATGGGGTGCCAGGTCAGAGGCGTTGGCATCAATCGTACGTGAGCCGTCTGTGAGACCAGCCATGAGCATTGGTCCAATCATGACAGCCTGAATGTAAACACTGCACTTCTGCAGCTCAGCTGCAACAACAAACTGGCGCCTAACAGTGTATGCGTGCCATTTTGGCAGATCATTCACTGTGAGCATGACACAGGAAGTCTGTCAAGATGGACTGTGCAGATGGAACAGACAATTTGGCTCGTCAGGATTGCATGGGAAGCACACAAGGTCAAAGATGATGTCCTGAATTACACCCTAGTTTGCAACCTTGCCTGTGTCATGGACGAGAGAGCAGTCTCTCAAGCAGTTGAAACCTACTTGAATGCAATAGCTGTTTGGATGTGTTTGTAGCAGTGACGAATACACTTTGCAGCAATGACGCAGGTTGAACCAGAGCCACTGTGATGCAGTGGCTTGTTTTGCTGCCTTGGCGGGAACAGTGATACACCTACTCAGCAACAAAAAATGTGTGTCAAGACGCAATGCAATGGCTTGTTTGGCTGTCTTTGCAATATCGGTGATACATGTGGTTAGCAACAATGATGTAGGTCAAGACTGAATGCACGAGCACACCTTTAGATTCTGAAACTCTGGGCGGCTGTCTTGTATTGTTTCTGCCCTGACTATCATGGGCAGCTTGGCTGTGATCACATCGCCTACAAAATTCACACAGCTTCAGACAGTTGCCAACAACGACAGCAATTGTGCAAAGCTTCACACACTTGCCAACAACAACAACCATTGTGCAGGCCACTATGCAAATGATGACAGCGAGGATCACTGAACCAAGCTTCATACAAACGTCAACAGCGACAACTATTGTACAGAGCTTCATACAATTGCCAACATCAACAACAACCGTTCTACACAGCTCCGCGCAATCCCAACTGATGACAGTCATTGTACGGAATTCGTATGATTGTCAATAATCATATTCCATTAAGTCCTTGCTTGTGACATCACCGGGTGCACTCAGCAAATACTGCTTGGTTAGCCTGCAGTGCTGCATCAGTGCATGGTATGATTGTTCTCATAAATCAAAGCAACTCAGTCAAGGGGTGAGGCATTAGAAAGCACCTGTGTCCAAACCTGATCAAGACATTCGTGCATGCATCCTGAAGGGTAGCAGAAAGCTTGCCACCCAAAAATCAGCCAGCCAAGCTGCTTGTCTTGCCATTCTTGAGGCAAGACAAGACAAGCATTTTGGCTTGCTGACTACTGTGGCAAGCTCTCTGCTATCTTTTTGGATTGCCTGAGACACTGTGACACACAGCGACATCTCAAGTCCAAACACTAACGCTTCAGCTCCGCCTACCGACATTGCTAGCCCTAACACTCAGACGTGGAGGCAAGAGAACAGGTCCAAATCTCGGCTCAGATTGCTCACCTGTTTTGAAGGCGCCCTTGATGCTGCAGTAGCTGCCAGCAGACAAAGCTGTCCCCAAACACTGAGGTGAGCTTGAAAGCGTGTGATGGTGACACTCCCGCCAAGTCTGGCCGTTCAAGCGTACCTTGCAGCAGAAGGCTTTGTTTGAGTCATTTCCAGGTTGTGTCATTTCCAGTTGTGAGACCTTCAAGCACCAATTGTCTCAGTCTTGAGGGTTGTCTGCACCACAAGTGATCCCGTGAACCATGATGCCTCACAGCTGTGACCAATCGCATACAATGTGTCTGTTTAGCAGCTGTGCTTGACTCTGCTTGACCAAGCTCACTATCTCAGTGGTTTGGCAGTGCTTAAGTCGCTGTTTGTCTGCTGAATACATGCTAGCATTCTGGACACTTGGCAGAAAAGCTGACTAGCTAGGTGAGGGGACCCAAGGGGGATTCGAGGGGGAGGGGGGTGGGGGGTGTTAGGTGGGGATGGGAGAGGGGTGGGACAGGAAGTGGGGGGCATGCAGTGGAGGATTAGCTCAGCAGTGCCTTCCACAATCCAGCTGGTTATTCTGAGCTTCACAACCAGCATGTTTGAACAGCCGTAGCTGACTATGCAGGCAACCTTTGTAGGGGCTAGGTTGTTGGGGCCATGCAAGGGGAAGGGCAGGGGATTGCATGCAGGGTCAGGGAGTCACCTCAGCAGTTCCTTCAGCAACCCAACTGGGTATTCTGAGCTTCACAACCAGCATGTTTGAGGGGCCGTAGCTAACTGTGAAGGCTAACTTTGTAAGGGCTGTGTTGTTGGGGCCATGCAGGTCAGCAGTCTGCTGAAGAGTGACCCCTTGCTCCCGCCATGATAGAGTTGACGACACCAGTTGGTTGACGTACAGGTCAGCGGCAGGACCGCCAGGCTCTTTCTTCTGATTTGGCCTGCAGCATTCAGAACGTTTGCACCTCATCCTGTAGCTTTCGTGATCACAATTTGGCCCTGCAGCCTTCTTGGCACATACAATTCAGCCTACAGCACTCATGACCACGCTAGGCAAAGGATGCTACGCATGATGCTGATTCTTGCTGACATTCAGGCAGCCCAAGTTTCTTGCTAGCAGCATGGTTTGCTTGCTGACATCACACAAAGTGCTACAAAACGACACGCAACCGGTTCATGCCACTAGGCTAGATTCACCAGCTTATGTGCTACACTGTTACACAAAGCGTGTGATGGCTGAGGCACAGATCAGAGCATACTTGTAGAAGTAGATGGAGTCAGTGAGCTTGGCAAAGGACTCCACCGAGGAGCCATAACAGCACCAGAAGCTATGCAGGGGAGTGCCCCAGCCATGGCTGTTCTGCCCCTTGCTCTGCCCTGCCCCCAGGGGCAGTAAGTACAGCAATACCCCTGCAGCAACAACATACGCCTTGCCAGCAAACAGACATACGCAAGTCATGTCTGCAGCAAGCATTCATGTGCCTTGCAAGCTGTAAGGGTTACCAACGCAAGGCAACATGGAGTGTCTGTGACATCAGGCGTTATGAAAGAAACCGTAGCAGCACCAGAAGCTATGCGGGGTTTTGACCCAGTCCTGGCTGTTCTGCTCTTGAAAGCTGCCATCCCATTGTGATGCTCACCACAAGTCAACCTAGCAAAAACAGTACTGTGCCACACAGGTATGCAGAGGCACTATTACTATCAGTGGTAGATGATCAACATCACGGTGGTGTATTGCACACCTGGCCCTGGAGCGTCTTCTGGCTTGTCTTGAAGCTGTTGATTGGCGGCGCCGCTAAATTGAGCAAATGCAGCCTGACGCCAGTTGCCAGAATAGCTGTCTAAAGCGATCAAAGGTGTTGCTGTGTCAGCTGGTATAGACCCTTGCAAATGACGCCTGTACACAAGATCGGGTTCAATCACCAGGTACGCATGCTCAAACAGTAGAGTTGCATGTTGGAAACACAAGCACCATGACTGCAAGACCTCATTGACATTGCACAGTAGCATATTTATCTATGAGGGTAATTGGAGCCTGTACAAGTGCACGTCTGATTGTCATTCAGTGACCAGTCCAAGAATATGGACACAAAGAAGAAGATAGCTGTCAAGGTGCCCAGCACAATGAACAGGGCGTGGTTGTGCTCTTACACACGCACCATGACTGCAAGCCCTCACTAACCTTATGCAATTGCATGCCTGTCAGCAGGTAATAATGCTCATACATATGCACCATAACTGCAAAGCTTCACTGGCCCTGTACGATTGCATGCCTGAATGACAGCAGGTGCGCATGCTCATACACAAGCATCTATAACTGCAAGGCCTCGCTGATCAAGTACAATTGAACGTGTACGAGTGCAGACTTTAGATTACACAGGTTCCAAGCTCACCTTGACACAGCTTCCATGCTTGTGTGAGCAGGCAACTGCAATGCTGACTGTGTTGTGGCGGTTGCAGGAAAGCTGCTGCTAAGGGTGCTGCTGTTCTTGGGCTGAGATTTGACAGTGCATCCAACACAACATTCCAGAAAGGTGGGTCTGCCCGTGTTGACAGAATGCAATACAGCACAGACATGAAAGGGTGTTGCACATGGGAAACAGGTGCTGAGCACACCTTGAAACAGCTTCCATGTTTGTATGAGCAGGCAACTGCAATGCTGACTGTGTCGCAGCAGTCACAGGGGACCTGCTGCTGCTGCTTTCTGAGTCTGCTCTGGACTCAAGTTCTTGCTGATGTTGCTCTTGGCTGAGTTGTGGAGTGGTCTGTTCTGATGGCATGCGCTGTGTGCCAAGCAGACCGTTCGTGATGGCTCTTTCATAGTAGTCGGCATAGGTCACATTGCCTGTCCATGTGAAGAGGTAGCGGGCTATCTTGAGCATGTTGTATTGGGTGCAGGTCTCCTCAGTCTCAAGTGCGTGCTGTTGCTGCAGCATATCAGAAGCAAACAAGCAGCTCAATCTGGCGAACAATGCCCTACTGCCTTGCCACCCATGCCTTAGATATGCTGCTATTTGCTCAATTTTGTGTGTCATGCACAAGTGCATGCTGTTGCTGCAGCGCATCAGAAGCACTACAGTAGCGCAATCTTGCATACCATGCACAACTGCATGCTCCTTATGGAAAACATCAGAAGCAAAACAAAAGCTTCAATTTGCGCAATGCGGACAAGGGCATGCTGTTGCTGCGATACATCAGAAGCATACAGTTAGCTCAAGTGCCCGCACCAAGCACAATTGCATGCTGCTGCTGCAGCACACCTGAAGTAGATCAATAGCTCAATTTTGTGCCGCATGCGCAAGTGCCTGCTGGTATTGAAGCACATCAGAAGCACATCAGTAGCTCGACTTTTGCAAATTGGAGAAGGGCATGCTGTTGCTGCGATACATCAGAAGCATACAACTAGCTCAAGTTTCCACACCAGGCACAACTGCATGCTGTTGCTGCAGCACACGGGAGGCATGTCAGTGGCTCAGTTCTGCATACCACGCACAAGTGCATGCTACTGCTGCAGCGCATCAGGAGCATTTCATGTGCTCAGTTTGCACAAGATTGAGCAGATGCTGTGCTGCTTATGTGCTGCAGCAGCGGCATGCAGTTGCGCATGTTGCACAAGAACTGAGAGAGTGTATCTTTACATGCTTTAGCCAGCCAACAAGGCTGATCGCATGCGCCACTAGAATGAGCTACTGATGCTCAAGTATGTGCTTCTGAGCAGCACATAAGAGACAGAGCAAACGCTCAATCCTGCACATCCTGCGCAAGTCTGACAATGCAACACTTGCATGCTGAGTTCAACAAGTTAAAGCCAATGCAAAGGTGCAGCCTGACTCTGCATATCATGCAGAAGCAGACAGTTGCACTGATTGGCCCAGGGTGGCGAGGATTCGGCTGCGTGACCAAAGAAGGCGGCATTTGCAATTAAGCAACCCATTGAAGCAGCAAAGCAGTACAATGAAGCCAGTTGTGCACAAGACACCTGGGATATGGCATCTGCCACTTGGTCTGCTGGACCCCAGAACTCCCCATCGTTGCTGCCTGCACACACCAGTACACATGAAGCCAGCATACGAAGATGTGCACAAGTGACATGTGTATAGATATGTACAGCCCTGTCCAACATGATCACCATAGAGCTGCCTGTCTTCTTGCTTATTCGTTGCACTCTGAACATGTGTGCTTTACAATGCTCGCATGCTACATGCACCATGCGTCTTGCTTGAGGTAAGCCTGGCCGCCAGCAAATGTCTGTTTAAGTCAAGCCCCAAAAAGCCCTTGGCAACAAGCCAATATGACAGGAAGGGGAAATGACATTTGCCACACAGAAAAGACAGTACATGACCGCAATACTTTGCAGCTCAGCTCAGCTTAGTACTGACCTCCTGTTGCATAGCTGTGATGATGAGCGATGACGTCAAAGAAGTGCTGCACGGCCGTCAAAGCATCCTTGTCGCCAGTCTTCTCATACTGAGCTGCAAACCCATTCACCTGCAGGCCAAATACGTATGTCAGGCCATCTTGCATGCATTAATATGTGCAAATCCCACATAGACTGAGACTCAGGTTTAGACTGAAGCTTCACCACAAGATGGGCAGGACACGCACAGCAACCGTGTCAGACAACTGTGTAGAAGATATCTCTGTCCTTCACAGTATCTCTGATAGGCACAAGATTAATTTGCCAGCATCACTTTCCAGTGTGTACCTAGCTAAGCCTGTTGAGCCTGTCTAGCATGCGTGTTGAACGAGTCAATGAACGAACGAATGAAATGCATCAGAAATTTGGCCATGTCTGCCTGACGCAGCTTGACACTTGCAGTGCTGTGACCTGTTGGTTGCATGAGCAGATGAACAGAACTTACAGGCAGATTTGCTGCATCTTTGCTGACCTGTGCCAGGTGCGTGTTTGCATGCAGTCCTGCCAGGGGGTCTTGCAGGGCAACCAGGGGCTCATAGAAAGATGGCTTCACAAACAGACCAGCCAATCTGCACCAGGACATCACAGTCATCCCACTTGCTGATTGACTTTGTTGCCAACTCTAGATTGAGTTGCTCCAAGACTGGCACAGCAGGCCTCTCTAAAGCACATGCCGATAGCTGAGACACATGCAGTCAGCAGATCAGGATGTGCAGTGAGCAATCCTGTGATTGCAGGTTAAACAAGCGCCAAAGCACCAACTTTGATGCCCACTTGCATTACCATGTTTGTCTGCACTAATAAAAGGTTATCTAGTAAGCCAAATTTGCTGCTTGACTGCATAGATGCGGATGCAGATAGTCGCCATTGTTGTCACAATCTTGTCGACAAACATACATGCTGTTTGAGACACATTTGTGACATATCCTTGAAGGATCAAATGCACAGAAACTTTGGCACTTTGCCGAATGTGTTGCGTAGAGTTTCAATTGAGGAGCAAGAGGCTCAGGTGGTACGGTCACGTCTGCAGGTTAATAGACAGTAGACTGCCCAAGGTCACGCTGTTTGGTCAAGTCAAAGGCTTAGGACCCCCAAGGTCGGCCTATGAAGATCTGGAACAGCATTGTTTTGTCCGACTCTCATGAGTTGAAGATTAGACATCCATTCCGTGACGCTCAGAACAAGCCAAGCTGGCGAGACAAGACTTGTGACACACACACCTAGCACTCTTGCTGGAAGGTGTTACTATTATTGTTATTGTTATTGGTGTTGCTATTGTCATTGTCATTGTCATTGTCATTGTCATTGTTATTGTGTTGTTATTACTACTATTATTGAGATTTTTATTGTTATTATTAACCATTATACTATCACTAATACCAATACTGATGCTACTACTATTGCTATTGCTATTGCTATTGCTATTACTCTTAATATCGCTATCGGTACTGTTATTATTATTATTCTTGTTGTTACTATGATCAAAACGTACAAGACTTGTGCAACCACAGATGTTGCATATGCAAAGGTCAGAAGCATGGGCAGATGTGCACAGGCAACAAAGCAGCGTTGCTTGAGCAGGTGTCTGAACCTGAGATGCTCCTTATCCTGTGTCACCCCGTACAAGTTGTGGAGCACCTCACTCATGCCTCCAAACTCATTGTTGAGCATCTGATGCCAGTGGTCTGTGCCATTGACTCTCAGTGTTTCGTCAACACGTTTAGTGAAGTAGGCAGCCATGTCCACCACAATGGACAGGGCAAAATCATTGTTAGCAAAGGTGTACTGGTCCAGGAGACCTGCCATAATCTTGTGGATCTGCAGGCCATGCAGAATGATTTGTAAGCAATGCACGCAAGTGCTGGTGTTCAGAGACACAGCTGACATGTTTGGCATGATCCTGCTGCTGAAAATGGCATAGATTGCTGTTGAGTTACGCACCACATAGTATGGGGCCCATACAGGCTTCAAGTCTTGCAATCTGTCGAAGTGCTCTGTAGGGAATGCAGACAAGTAGCCAGTGCGTAGATGAAGCTGGACTTTGAAAAGCCCATATACAATTGCTAAGCTGCGCCGCGCAACCTCTTCATCATCTGTGTTCAGACTCGTCCTTTAGTGCTTGTGAGTACTATGCTCCCCCAGTGCATGCAGCTGCTATCACCTGTCAGCCTGGCAGTCGCACTGAGATAGTGGCCCAAAAATTGGCCTCTCACTTCGCATCCCGGATCTTCCCAGCTATTGATGAAGGGGTTGCCAGGAGCAGGCAATCCAGCGTTGTTCCGAAATGTCCAGAGCAGATCGTCGACCTCAAGCGAAAGCAGGTACTGCCTGTTCAATGCGCCCGTTTTTGCTGCGAAGGTGCTTTCAACAAGCCGCACATCTTCCGGACTAAACCCTTGGATGCCTAGATTGAAAGACTCAGCGCTTGCGCTGACACATCCGAAGATCACAGCATAGATCACGCCTCTCATGAGGGCGAGCGGCACAGGCGGTGCTTCAAAGGTGATGCGCAGCCCAGAAAGTCCTCGGTAACTGTTTTTTGAGGCTGACCAAAGACATTTGTTGCCGGCTGGTCGCTCCGAGAGCTCTTCTAACCTGGACATTCCGACACTGCATGATCATGAGTCAAACGAGTCAGGTTCCAAGTCAAGTCCGAAGTGCACGATCGAGCATGTATAGTTTGCCGCTAGGCAGGACACCACCGCTTGCATAATACCCCAGCCCCTCTGAGCATGTCCAGGAGGACTGGGTCGTGGCTGGGAGGATTCCTGCTTGGGGGTGCTGAGGAAGAGCATGCCGACCGCTTTTCTCTGGACAACCTGCGCTATCTGCGGGACGTACTGATCAGGAACCCAGTCGTGACAGATGCGAACAGGGATGCCGTTGTCGAGACATTGCGCAGCATTGCTGAGCTTATGGTCTGGGGTGATCAGCATGACCCCAGATTTTTGGACTACTTCCTTGAGAATAACCTTCTGCAGCATTTCACCCAGATCCTGCAGCAGCGAGCAAACAGGAGAGGAGAGGTCGCAATCCAAGTATTGCAGACCCTTAGCATGCTGATACAGGTAGCCTCTGCACCAGCACACAATTGCTCGCAGCTTTGCAAGCCAATGCTGAGCTTTGCAAATTTGTATGAAAGCTTTTGTGGTTGCTCAGAACATCCAGAGCAAAACAGCTGTCTTCTACATGTTCAGCAATAACTATATCAATGAGGTGGTCGGGTTGCACTTTGACTTTGAAGATGAGGAAGTTCTCGGGCACTATATAACCCTGCTCAAGTCCGTCAGCCTCAAGCTGAACAACAGCACAGTGCAATTCTTCTTCAGCAAGGGCTCCTTTCCTCTATACACTGAAGCAGTCAAGCTGATCAACCATCGTGATGGGATGGTTCGGGCAGCAGTCAGGACTCTCACGCTTAAAGTGTACCATATCAGAGACCCAGCTGTGCAGAGCTTTGTGATCAGCCAGCCAGCCAGTCAATACTTCTCCAGTCTAGCTACTTATATTGCGGACCAATGTCAGGTTGGTGTGCTGTTTGGTTGTGTCCTGTGACATGCAGTTCAAGCAATTGTATGCCTTCAAATTGGCCTTTTCGCAAGTCATCGCCGTTGGTAACAGTTTACAACCATGTCAGTTCAATGATCTCAAAGCCTAAAAGTCTTTGGCCACGTACTGCAGGAGTTGGATCATCTTCTGACACTGCTGGGGAGCTCTTCCTCAACAGCTGTGTACAATGTGGATTCCTGCTTGGCAGAGGTTGAAGATCTGCTTTCATACTGCAATGATATTCTTTGCACAGGTAGTTAGCAATACAGCCTGCATGCATTGCAGGCTAGCTTCATGTGACCATTTCATCCCTGAGTTCAAGCAGAGCTTGACTCATTTTGTGCATGCTATTCCAGCTTGAATTCCTTCATTGCTGTGTTTTCGACCAGACTTGGGCTGTGCGACGCGTGTCACTCAAGCTTGAGCTGTGATAGCAGTGAACGCAGATGTCAAACATTCAATGCCAATCTTGAATCATGCTGTGCATGCTGTCTAAGCTTGAGTTGCGACAGCAGCGACAGCAGACGTCAAATGCTATGTGCCAACTTGGACCATGCTGTGCATGCTGTCTGAGCTTGAGCTGTGATGGCAGTGACAGCACAAAAGCAGTTTTTGAATGCTGATTGCCAATGGCACGCAGGAGCTAATGGCCTTGCTAGTTTGATGCTCCAGTGCCTTTGGGAATCCTTTGCTCTGCCAGTCATTGTCAACCCGCTTGTTGCAGCTCTTGGAGCAAGGCAAGCTCAGCCTTCTGAGCAAGACGCTGGTGGGTCCTCCTGCATGCGTCTTTCTACCCACCACAGCAGTTGCTTCCAGTCTATAAGCAAGTGCAGCGCCTTTGGCTCAGAAGTTGTGCTCACAGTCACCACGACTGCATGTCATTGTCGGCTGAAGTATTGCCCAGCAATAAGGCAGGATGCTTAGTATAGTAGCTCCTGCCTGCAACATGCCACCAAAGCTTACTGTAGGCCAGACGCGACCGCTCATCTTCATAGCTATATTGTCACAGCTTCTGCCTTTATGCAGGTGGGCGTAGTTTGGTTCATGCAGTATGCTCCTTGCATGTACTGGAGCGGCTGCTTCATGTCATGAGCTACGCTCCCTTTGTGGACCTGCTAGCCTCCTTGCTTTGCCCTCATTCCGAAGTCAGCCAACACCTCAGCCCTGACACCAGCATCTCATCCTCAGACCAACATTCAGACAGACTGCAGTCAGGCAGCCAGGCCTCCACATCTCAGCCAAACAACTCCTCCGCAGCTCAGCACTCAATTTTCGAGAGTCATCATGCAGAAGCTGGTAGTCAGAATGCAGAGGCTGCTTTGGAAGCTAATGGGGCTGCCAGTCAGGGCCAGCACGTGCAGCAGCCCTCCCCCTGGCTAGCTCTCTTTACCCTGCATGAACACAGCTTAGCATACAGGGGCTGCTTGCTGGCTGCCTTGCAAGGCAGCGATAGCCAGCTATGCAGTGCAGCGGTGCGTACAATGGTGGCAGTGGTCGAGAGCAAAGCTGTCAGTCCAGGCGTGTTGTCAGCTGCTGGTAAGTTGCCTAAATTCTGACGCAATTTGCTTGAAGGCATGCATGAGCCGGCTTTCAGAGCTCAACAAATCGAGTTACGTCAGCGCTATCTTGTGGCTGAGCACATGCATCATGTATATAACATGTCTTACTCAAACACCATGATGCCTTTTGGGGTCAGGAAAGGTTATCACAGTGTACCTGGTATGTAGCAATATGTTTCTTCTGCAGACTGGTCTTCATTTTGCTCAGCCAAGACTGTGTTGCAGGATTGCTGCCTGTTCGGCAGCGTCGACATCAAGAGCTAATGGAGGACTTGATAGGCAGCGAGAAATCAGACCCTGCCTCCCTTTTTGGCTCACCCAGAAATTCCTTTTCTGACATAGGTACAAGCACCATCTCGTATTGTAGAAATTGCACCTAAATCCTCTCCTTGCTAGCTACCTAGGCTTCATTCATTTCATTCATCATTGTAAACGTGGGCTAGGCAGGCTCAGCAGGCCCATCTAGGTACGTACAGAAGCAATCAACTGTCTCCAACCAGTTCGATCATGTGCTAACCTAAACCATGTATATTGGACATGGAGGGTTTAGGGTTTAGGCTTTATCTAGGCTTGTGCCAATTGACATCGTACACACCTTGAGTTCCAGGAGATTGAGAATGTTGTCCTTTCCGAATGCATCATCTGCATTTGCTGCTCTGTGGTAGCTCAGCATCGTACCTTGCATAAAAACTATATTGTGTTTGCACACATGCCAAAGCATGTGTCAGCTTCCATGCCTCTTTTCCAGGCTTTGCTGCTTGAGTAGGTGGCCACTTTTGATCAAATGCCTGAGGCTTGACAGCACAACAGGGTTGCATTTGCATCTGCAGTGCTCCGTCCACAACAATGGATCATACAAGCAGTTGCTGCTTTCTTGCAAGCCAAAGCAACGCCCATGCCCAGCCAGCTGACGAACGTGTTGGGAAGATTGGTCTGTGACCACACGAGAACTGCCGCGAACGGTGTAAGCTTGCTGACCTCATGCAGGCACAGCAAGAGCTTCAGGCTCTCATGCCAGCCTCAATGGCACCCACTCACACCTTCACAACCCCTCCAACTCATCTCAGCAGCAGATCAGAACTGATGGCTACCCTCAACAACATCAGCAGCCCCACTCGCAGTCCTCAGGTGCTTCTGAGCCTGCCCAGCAGCAACAGCAGCAGCAGCAGCAGCAAGCCCAGCTGGATCAGGACACAGCAGCTGGTCAGCAGTGCTTAGATGCTCTGTTTCAAGCCCTGTTGAAGCCATTGCTGCCTAGTACCTGTCTGTGGCAGATCGGCTGGCTGCTCAGCCAGCTGTTGACCCGTGCCCAGTCTGCGCAAAGCCAGCTACCAATGCATCAGCAGGCACACCTTGAGCAGGTATGATTAGAAGGTTGAACGTCTACGGCACTCTTCCCTGTACTTGGACAGTATGCTAAAGAACAAGCCACATCGCAAAGCCGTCTCACCACTTGATTGTAGCCCAAGCCATACATGTAACCTGCATGCTGTGTGTAACGTCTCAGCGCTGTGAACAGCAGCAGGTCATCTGCAACCTTCTGAGCATACATGCAGAAAGACAGACAGACATATTGACAGAAAAACAGACAGACAGATAGACAGACAGACACGTAGACAAAGACACTCCCAGACAGCTGTCACTTTAGCCTGTGTTGCCTGGCAGGCAGCGCAAGCCAGCCAAGCGGGCTTAGTGGAGACTCTGCAGGGCATGTGGTGCGACGCAGTGGTGGCCCTGGTGGGGTGGGAGTGGGGTCAGGCCTGCCAGGCCATGCTTCATCCTTCCCCTGCCTCCACCACTGCTGCTGTTCAAGCCTGGCTACAGGTACATCATGTACCTCATCTGGATATGCTTTGGAACCAGAGATTGTGGTTGAAGATGCATGTGACCAAGCTTTAGATGAACATGTAAATTCATTCTGATCAACAACTGCATATCTGTCCTGAAGACATTTTGTTGCAAAATGCGCTTTGGACTTTGAGCTGCCTGTCTGCCGTCCTGGCAGGAACATCAATGAGGTTGGAATCAGTAGATTTGACCAATTGTGTATATTTTACAAAAATCCGCAATACAATCAATGGCCAACCTCATGTATGGTTCTGCCAAAGCTGGTCACTGCTGCAGATGACATGAAGCAGAGACATACTATACATGTGCTCTGCTGTAAGCAATCTGTTGCATTGTGTGCATGCATCACAGTCATTCTGTGGTCATCAGGCTCACCATGGTGACAATGACATGCATCTATACCAGGCAGCTCCTGTGTGTGCTTTGCTGCAGCTTATGGTTGTTATAATCTGTGGATGCTTTGCACAGGCAATTCAGGTGGAAGGGTTAGCGCAAGCACAAGAGGTGAACGGCAGCACCGCAGGGATCAGTCTGTCAGCTCAAGCGGCGCAACAGGGCTGGCAGGCTGTTCAGACCTTTGTAGCCCTCACCCAAATCCAACAAGTGGTGCGTACAGCACGCATCAGTGAGGAGGCACCAGTGCCACAGGTCTCAGACGCTGTTCTCAGGAAGGCAGAGTTGCGCGAGGGCGCCACAGTTGCAATGGATCAGCAGGTCACATGCACTGTTGCATTTGCCAGAGGGCAGGAGCGCAGAGTTTGCTTTGCTGTTCAAGGCACCCCCCAGGTCAGTGTCATGATTGAACTCCCACAATGCTGTACAACTTGTAAGCTGTATCAAGTTGATTGAGCCTGCAACGTTGCCTCTGCATCCGTCGCACGGGTGCTGAAGCGCTCTTGTTTGTGTGTCTGGTGTCAAGTCAGCGTCATAATCAGCGCTTCACCCACACTTGAATGTCTCTGAAATATGTCTGCATGATTGCAGTAACTTACCAGATGGCTTGATGTGCTTTTTGCTTGTGTGACAGGCTTGCGCGAAGCAGTCAGTTGTGGCAGTCACAATGTGTAGCATGTTGGGAGAATTGTCAAAGCTATGTCCATCATCTATTGTTTCTGACTGTCAGGGGCTGTCTTTGCTGTGCAAGCAAGATTGCCTGACAATGCAGGCAAACAAAGCCTTACAAGGAGCTGCAGCTCAAGCTGCATTAGCCAATGCTGCAGCGACAGGCGCAGCACACGTGATTTTGGCTGATCCTGGGCAACAACCAAACACTGGTGTGGTGCTGTCAATAGCTCCACTGTTGGGAGCTGATGCAGCAGTAGATAGGTCTCACCCCCGCTGGCTTCATATACATGTCCGTCCACCTGTGCGAGGCTTGCTCAAGCTTCTGAAGGTAGATCGTGCGCTCTATGTGCCAATTTCGCGACCATTGCGATGCCAAATGCTTACATGACACCTTCTGGCTGCTTTGTGGGGACATTGCTTGTTTGTTTGAGAGATGCATGGTTGGCAGGCATCACAGTCTGCAGTGCAAGCACAATTGCAGCTTTTGTCTTCACTTCACACACATGTGTGATTTGCTGCCTTGGTGCTATGCAGTCATCAAATCATGTGCTTGTTGCTGTGTCAGACCGCTGAGAGTACGCAACGCTGATGCCGCAAGCCAACACTGGTGTGTTTTACAGAGCAATAGCCATGGATCAATTTTGAGCCATCTTGGCCGCCAGCTAGTTGATGGGCATTGGGTGTTATCATTTCCAACCCCTCAGTCAGCGCAATATGCACAAGAAATGGTTCAGCAGCATACTGCACAGCTCAGAACTCTCCACGGAGAGGTCATGCTGCCCATGCTCGCACCTTTATCAATTGCAAAATCTGTATGATCACATGCATGCTCTCACTAATCTGCTTGAATGTCAAGAATACATGAGCCCTGAACTTCTCATGACGGGCATCAAAGAGCTTGTAACATGATTGAAAAGTTTTGGCCTTAATCAGTGTCTACAAAGCCGGTCGTGTTTTGGCCATTGCATCCTGTTTGAGAAAAGTTGCTACAGAACAGTTGTTACGTGGCCTGATGTCACAGCAAGTACAGGACTGCAAGCAATGCATTCTGTGCCTAACTCCGGATTCAGACATTCCATGATTTGGCTTGCAGCATTGCAAAGTCTGCCAAAAACGCCAATGAGCTGCCTTGACTGCTGCAAAGCTGACGTCTGACTGCATCAATGCTGCAAGGCTTCAAGCTTAGCCTTTCCACCAGAGCAAGAACTCGCCAAATGACACCTGCCCACATTGGCTCCTGTCCAGCTGTGCATTGGCTTGTGCAAGTTGATTGGGGTTCAAGGGCATTCCCAAGTCAGTCATCAAGTCTCCAATTCTGGCTGTTGGGATGTACGTAGTGCTGTCTGGGTCATATCTGGCAAAAGCAAAGGCTACTTCCTCGTCAGAGGGTTCATTAGAGGCGGCTTCCGGCTGCATTTTGGGTTGCTGAACTGCTGCAGCAGGCTGTCTTTGAGGCACTGAATTGCGGCTAGGAGAGCGCTGAGAGGCATATGAGGACTGCTGAGACAAGGCTGGGCGCAACTGCATGCCTGAAACTGACACTGGCCTGCATCAGTGAGAAGGTCTCCGTCAGAACAACATAGCACTGACCATTTCAACACAGGTGCAAAGTGTGTGTGGCCCATACTTTTGCTGCTGCAAGAATTTTGTAGTGCTCCTGTTAACAGAGGCTACAGAGCTACAGAGGCAGATCATTGACATCTAACAGCTTAGACTTATGTCGCTGTTCTGAATACAAAATCACATGTGTCAAGTCCTAGGCCACAGCACACAGCAGAGACAGGCTGCATGCGGCATGGTCTAGGGCTGGGAAGTATGTCCCGCAGCTCGCATCTTTACAACAATGCAATTGCTTGTAACATGCAGTCGAGTCAGGAGATAAATCAACAGACAATGGAGCTGATGCAAAGCGTTCTGCAGTGTCAGAATCTTGGGCTGCTTCTACGCAACAGCCTCTCATCATGATGCCTAACAATCAGTCAATCAAGCGAAACGACAGTCTAGGATAGACTGAACCAGATCTGACTCATCATCTTGCTGGTTTGAATGCATAGGTGGATGCATTCGGCAAAGGCAGCTTGTCAACCCTAAGAAACACAAGCTCGACAACGCATAAAGGGCTGAAGCACACCTGCTGGTGAGGCTCATGGCCTCTTGCAGCTCTTTCAGGGCCTGCTGCTGCTCCAGCTGCTTCTTCTTCAGCCTCTCAATCAGCTCCAGTTCTATCCCAGTCTGCAGCAAGCATCTGGCTGCCATCATTGCGCTCAACTTGACTGCTTATCACATGCATATGTCTTTTGAAAGTCCTCTTGCAGATCCATGCAGACTTGCATCTTCGGCAAGGCAAGTCAAACTCATCATGATCGCCTTTCGTGATGGCAGAACTGACCATCAACAGGCACTTGACTTGCATTATTTGTGCTCTTGGCTGTATTGTGTACATACCAACATGCAAAAGGTGCTGCAATTAAGTCAGTATAGCATGCCATGCTGATGCGTATGCTGCAAGCAGACCCGTAGCTTTTGCATGAGAGCCACAAGTTGTGACAGCTTGCTGATCAACAAGCTGCCATGCTCAATATTGCTGGCTGTGAAGTATGCTATCTTACCAGCTGCTGCAGCTCTTGCTCTTTCAAGACGCGGGCATGAATCTCCTGCTGAAGCCTGTGCTCATAGTCAGCATGCCCCTGCAGGCACGGAAAAACACAGGGTAAAGTCCAGATGTTGTTACTTGCGTGTCAATACAGCCTGGATTTGGCTCACAACAGACAAATGCAGCCAGCAAACAACAGCATGTGCTATATGGCTGCTGAAGCCCTGTGCAAGCAAAGCTCAAGTGAGTATGGGAATTCACTACTGCAGAGCTGCTGAAGTACAATGCAACCAATGCTGAAGCAAATAATGGGAACTCACTGCTTGAATTTTCTGCATGCGGAGGGAGTCTAGCTTGCGCTGTGACTGTAGCATTGACTTCTTGACAGCGTCTTTCTTCTCCAACGCATTGAGTCTGCGAGTCATCTTGTACTCTGCCAGCCTCTGCTGATTCTCAACCCGCTCTTCCTTTGTCTGCTCCGCTGAAGTCATCTTTGCCAAGTATGTCTGCTTCTCGATCTTGACTTTGTTCCTAAAGCTCCTCTCCTTTGCAGCACCAAAGTCCTGCCGCTGAGCTGCAAGCTCATCCTGCCAAGATAGAGGAAATGTGTCAGCGCATTTGCGTCAAATTTCCCAATTCAGCTCAAATTCCTCGCTTTAGCTTGAGAAGCTAAGCAGCATGCTTCAACTGCCTCAAAAGCGGCAACCAGCACAGCCGGAATGAGACGCTCAAGTGCAGGCTCCAATTGTCTGAGAAGCTAGGACTGAGCTCAGCATGCATGATGATGTCGCTTTTCACCTGCATTTGCTGTTGCCTTTGCTCTCGCTCTAGCTGCCGCTGCTCGTTCTGTGCTCGCAGACTCAGAATGTCGCGAGCCTTGCTTCTGGTCTCCTCAAGCCTTTTAAGAGCCTTCTGCTCCTCCTTTTGCAGGGTCTGAACCCTGTTCTGGAGGCGTGTTGCATCCTCTTCGACTGCTTTGCGCGCTCTTTTCTCATTTGCAATAGTGTTGTTCCTGCTTGACTCCGTAGAGTAGCCCGAGACTTCCTGAGCCACGCCGTTGAAGAGGCTCTGATTGTTGTACGACTTATGATTGGCCATTGCTGGTTTGCAACAGGCCGCAGCAGACACTCAGAAGAGCCAACAGCAGATGTCTGGTCCCTTATCAAAGAGGCATAGACTCAAAGCGATGACGGAATGTACCGCACACCATTGGCAGGCATATTGCAAGCTCAAGCTACGAGGCTTTTTTGCTGACGGATTTCAAGCCTCAAACAGGCCGCGAAACCCGAACTTGCACCGTTGATTCAGCTGGTGTATCCGGTGCCATAAAAAAGGCTTTCGGCGTCCGACATTCCCGACAAGCAAGAGCGAGATCAGTGCGTAAACTGTGTCGTGAAACACCAGAGTGACAGGCCCGGGGCCGCGCATAAAAGGCTGTTCAAGGCCCGAACTTCAGGGCAAAAACTAATCTGACCAACATGAATTCTGGCCTTGACAATGTGTCATGATGACTACTTGCCAGGACTACAACATGCAGTCATGATGCACCGCCAACAGCATGCACACCTCATGACAATGCAGAGCACTGTGTGCTTTGTGTGTCCTGACGGGTCCTTGATTATGCAGCGCTTTGCTACTCTAGAGATCTATATCAACCGAAAGACATATTGACACCATCAGATTCGACTAATGGTACCGTTAAATGCAAAGGCCATGGCGCATATGCATGCCACAAATAAGCATGCAACAATCCCTGCGGAGTTCTGCAATGCCTTGCCATGCTAATTGGAACAAGATCATGCTGCCAAGGTGAATGCTTCCTTCAGGGTTTCTGGTCATGTTAGGGTCGCTCACTGTAACAGAAGCCGCAATGCACAGGTTGATGCTCGTTCACCATTCTGAATTGCGCGACAGTGTCAAGTCACGCTATCTGCACCTGCTGAGCACATCCAGCTGATCGTGCGCCTCTGATAGAAATTCAGCAAAAATGTTGATTTACACGGACCTCCTGACCGGTAAGCAGACAAGCCATCAACAGTGTGCACAGCTACTTGAGGTGGCATCGGTGAATGATCGATGCGCGATGCACTGCAGGCGATGAGATGATTGCAGACTCGTACGAAATGAAAGAGGTTGAGGACAACTTCTTCTTTGAAGTTGAGGGCAGCGTAAGAAACCGATTTGCTGCGTGTTTATGCTCTGCTGATTGGCAAGTAGCTTGCTCTATACGGTAGAGTCTTGCTGCAGTGGGTCACTGTCGGCGATGTTGATGTCGACATTGGTGCAAACCCCTCAGCAGAGGAGGCAGACGAGGGTACAGAATCCAGCAGCAGGAAAGTTGTTGATGTTGTGGACTCCTTCAGACTTGTGGTAAGCAATGCTCTACTATTGCAAATAGCAAGTGCTGCAGCTGCTGATGATAACAGAAAGTGGCATATGCACTCTGCAGGAGCAATCTGGACATGACAAGAAGAGTTTCATGGGATACATCAAGGTAGCTTTAGCAATTGCTATGCATGACTATTTTCTGCTGAGCAAGTCTCAAGTCATCTAGGCTTTGATGCTTGAGATGCATGCATCAGTGCTTGTCCTGTGTTGCAGCCCTGGTTGTCAAAGGTAATTGAGAAGCTACCTGAAGACCAACAAGCAGAGTTTAAGGGCAAGGCACAGCCAGCCATCAAGTACTTGATTGCCAAGATCAAGGACCTGCAATTGTGAGTGCACTCTCTGCCTTCTTTCCAGATATGACGTGTCATGGGCAAGATATGGCACATCCTGTGCCACTCCTGTCATCTGCAATCTCCGTCACTCTGACATGCATGTTACAAGTGGTTTGCATTCCGCAACAACCGGCCATGCGCAGCATCTGATGAGATCACCTGTCCAAGTTCTGTTGTTTGCGAGACCACTCACCCTCAGGAATGCAAATTGGTATGTATTGAGGCTGTTAACGTTTTGTGCAGTTTCTCTGGTGAGTCAATGGACCCTGATGGCACACTGGCATATGCCTACTATAAGGAGGGTGCTTCACAACCAACATTCTTGTTTCCAAAGTACGCCCTGAAGGCCACCAAGTGCTGAGTGGTCAACAGCTGTAGCAAGCAAGGTCACAGCTGTAGTGACTCAAGACCTTGCATCAAAGCATTGGAGTACACTTTGCTTGCAGCATCAGCCTTAGCTGTTAGAGTGGCCCCATTCAGGTCTATTTTTTCATCCAACTCAGTCACAAGTTCGCATCATGATACACTGTTGTCCTAACCTGCAGCATGCAAGTTAATAATAGTATACTGCACTGTTGTGTTCGAATACCGTTGAATTCGTGGTCAGGGACTATACTAGAGGCTGATCCAATCATTGGGTTTGCCTGTGAGGTACATGCTTTCTTTCAGATTTTGATGCATCATTCATGAAACAAAAGGTAGAGGCGTGCACACCCATGCCACTAATCGCATGCACACAAGTCACGCTGCTTCTGTTTTGCGTCAGAGCAAACGGACAGGCAAAGGCAACTCCGTGAACTTAATTTAAGGCGACGTGTTCGTGTTGCTACACACCATCAGCTAATATTGTACACATAAGCAACTACGCCAACAATGCCTGGACCTCTTCCAGGGAGCGTCCCTTGGTCTCAGGGACACTGCTTCTGATGAATACAACAGCAACTGCACACATGGCTCCAAAAAAGGCGAAAATGCCTGCTGCTCCCCACTGGACCCGAGCATAGTCGAAGAACTGCCCAACAGCAAAATTGCAGACCCAGTGAGCGGTCATGGCAAGTGACATCGCCCTCCCTGCATGCAATGCCAAGCCATATGGATCAGCAGGGCTGCAACAAGCACTGCAAATAAGGGGTACCATCTGCAGAGTTGTTCATGTCAGGCTGATTCTCATGCAAATTAACATTGCTGGCCCATCATGTACTCAGCACGCATGCCATAGCATGCAACCTAGCTCCTCCGCAATGATGACATCTTGATTTGACTTGGCTTGTGTTCAAGAGCAGCCGAAACAGTTTCAGTAGCAGTGCTATATAAGAAACCACACATTCATCTTTAGGTGCTGTGAGATGGAGCATGCTCTCAATAACTGCACGAATGCAGCGTGCAAACAACGTGCCCTGTAGGCTTGCACAATGTTTCTTGCTTGCACTGCGTGCTTACCTCTCATCTGCTCAGTGTTGATCTCTGGCACAAGCAACCCTGGTACAAGACGCGCACCCAGAGCAAGCATCAGCACTCAGGCCACAGTGCCAGCATCATGCATGCCATGCTCCCATCTATTCAGTGTTTGCAAGTAACAGCTTTGCAGGCTCACCTCTCATCTGCTCAGTGTTGATCTCTGGCACAAGCAGCCCAGGCACAGGACCAGCCCCCAGTGCAAAGGCCAGCACGTAGGCCACAGTGCCAGCAAAGGCAATGGTGCCAGCACTAGAGGCCAGCTGGGGCAAAGATCTGCCTGCCACCATGGCAAACATGGAGATGCACATGCCTGTGAAGCTGACTGTGAGCAGCTGCACCCTGCCAGCCTTCTCTATCAGGCTGCCCGCAATGAGGGTTCCAATGACGTTGACACCGCCGATGGCTGCGCTGGCTGTTGCGGCATTCTGAATGCCAGCCTGCAGGCAATTTTATGGTCTTAGCAGCTTGTGTTTGAGACTGTCTGCCTTGGCAATGCTCAATGTGCCATGCCAGTGGTGTGTGATTGTCCACAGAGAGGTTGGCCAGAGGCGCTCACACAGCAATGCTGCATCGGATGCATGAAGTCTCTCTCTCTCTCTCTCTCTCTGAGGAGCAGCTTTGGCAACGTCTCTTGTCAACAGGAGCGCATAGCGTGCCAAAGTGCCATGAATGCTATGTACAGCAGTCAATGTGTCGCTGTACAAATATCACAAAAAGACTACCTATGTATGTATTGAACAATTCAAACTGCCTACTTACATGCAAAACTGTCGATGCTACCACAGAAACATTGTAGAAGCGGCCCCGTGTGACATGTAGCCAAATCTGGTGATAGATACATCAGCGTTTGCCCCTGACACACAAGCCCATAGTGATCACAACAACCCGCAAAATGTGATGGTCTGCTGACTAAGGTCAGTGTACTGATGACTGAGGTCAATGTGCATTGAAACTCAGAGAGTTGCATGGAAAGATGTCCTACCTCACTGAAGACCTGGGTTGAGAAGTACATGACTGCATTGATGCCCGCAAACTGCTGAAGCACAAACAGAGCAATGCCTATCTGGACGCCCCTAATGCTCAGCAGCTGTGCCGTGCTCTGATTGGCTTTGCTTGACTGGGGACCTGTGCACCAATACAATGCTTCAGCAGCAGTCAAGCCGTTTGGCATACTCAGCAAGCACAAGGCAGGCATGGCAGGCACAGCAATGTGTGGCTTTGGCAAAGCCAAACAGTGGTCAATCTCACCTTGTAGGACTGCTGGTGCGAGATATGAATATAAATGCCTTGATCAGAACATGCCACTGCAACACAACATCCCCAAAAGTCTTCCCTGACTAATGCTAAGTCAAATCACCATCATGCGCCCATGCACGAAAGCACATTGCCAGTATGCTGCATGACGATCCTGCCTCACCACACAAACATAAACTATGCATCAGCAGCCGGCAAAGCAAGCAGCATGCTCCCAAACTGCTTCTGAACCATCAGCATCAGATCAAGCTAACAACCACATCACCTGCTTTGTTTGCTGGACATCTTTCCCTCAACTACAGTGCGCTTTTGATGCTAGGGCTGGGCCAAAATCTTGCAAGAACTGGCTTTACTACAGTATGTTGCAATTTGGAATTAGCTTCACCCTGTAGGGCCTAGAGGAGCGCTTGTCGACTTCAGGGGCATGATGTGGTACAATGAATGCGAAGCATTCCTGACGCCCAGAACAAGCCGGCCTGGCAGAATAGGACTTTGAACACATACACCTAGCACATGTGCTGGAACGTGTAATCATTTATTGATTATTGGTAATGGGAAGTTCAGATGGCATACCTGGTGAGGAGGACTCTCCAAGCTGTGAGCCTCCGTCAGCGCCCCACAGCCGCTGTGCGCTGGCTTCTGCTTCCTGCCTCCTTTCCTTCTGAATCAACCATCGAGGACTCTCGGGCTGACCCAACATACCTGCATGCCGCCCAGGTCAATTGTAAGAAGAATAATGATATGCTAACACAGGTGAAAGGTATGTATGTCCCAAATGCCATCCATGCCATTGCAATAAACAGTGCAAGCATGAGATGGTCTCCTTTCCTTCTGAATCAACCACCAAGGACTCTCGGGCTGACCCAACATACCTGCATGCCGCCCAGGTCAATTGTAAGAAGAATGATGATATGCTACACATGCTAACACAGCTGCTAGGTATGTGTGTCCCAAAATGCCATCCATGCAATTGCAATAAACAGTGCAAGCATGACATGGTCTCTGCCTTTTGCCTCCTTTCCTTTTGAATCAACCACCGGGGACTCTCGGGCTGATCCAACATACCTGTATATTGCTCAGGTCAACGCGTGTGTGACAATGCAAGCTTGACTGTAGAGGATGGCTTCAGTCAGCTCAGGTGACTGCCTGATGTAGAGGAACGTGCAATGTAGAGCAAGCTGATGATTGCAAGAAAGTACACAGGTGCGATATTCCTGTTACAACCTTGAAACATGCACAAACTGGAGAGCCAGACACGCCTTTGCCAGCATTGCGTTCACAGCGGTCAATATTTGCAAGGCAGTCAATAGACAAACACTCAGGGCCTGTGCCTGTTGTGTTTGCAACAGAATGCACAAAGTGCAGAGGCACAAATCATTGCTTACCACAGCACAAAGCATGGATGACTTGCATGAGCTGTATTTGGTCTGGCAGCATTGCTCACAGCTGGCTGTACTGTCATGACAATGCCATGTACATGCAGCAATACAGTCATAAAGCATGACTTGCAGTATTGGCTGCAGATCCACAATGGACTTGCCTAGGAAGAGCAGGACAGGTGGGATGGCGGTCAAAGCGAAGATTGTTCTCCACTGGGTTGCAGGCAGAACGATGTTGCATACCAAGGCACCCAATATGCCAAAACAGATGACCAGCTGGTTCACACTTCCCAAAGTGCCACGAAGATGTGTTGGTGCCACCTGCATACATAGTGACAATTATATAGCGCTTCTAGCACAAGTGCTAGGCAGGTGTCCTGTCTTGTTAGGCCGGCTTGTTTGTATACATTGCTGGAAAATTCACACACCAAGCTAATGCCGGTAGTTACACAGACATTGCACATGAACAGCATGGTGATGACAAACCTGCTGGGCAAGCTTCAATAACTCAAATAAAAGTGCTGGAAGTTGCAACAAGCAAATTCCAGCACTTCTGTGAGCAGTCAGCATCTTGCACTGTCGGGACCATGTCGGTCACCTTCAGCACTTCTATGCATAGTGAGCATTGTACACTGTCGAGACTGTGTCAGTAGTTTCAGGTGCTTCTATGTGTAGTCAGCCCCTTGTGCTGCTAAGACCGTGTCAATGAACTTGAAAGCTTCTATACGTATTCACATTGTGCATTGTAAAGACTATTTCAATAAAATATATGGCGTTTCTGCGCATGTTCAGCATCATGCAATGCTGTAATTGTGTCAGCAGCTGTGTCAGCAAGCTCGCCTCAGAAATGTAGACAGGGGTGACAGCTGAGGTCAGTCCAATGCCCGTGCCACACAAGAAGCGCCCAGCCAACAATGCTGAGGCCGAGCCAGCAGAGGCACACAGAATGCTACCAAGCACCAAAGGGATTGCAGACAGCAGGAATGACTTTCGCCTGCCCAGTCCATCTGCTAGGCCACTGCCTGAAGTGCTACCAATGGTTGCGCCAGCCAAAACCATGGACACCATCTGTGAAAAAGCGCTGAAGTTGGTATACAGAAAGCAAGGGTGAGCAGCCTGTCAGGCTGGTTAGAGACAAAACAGTCTTACCGCTCCTCGCAATCCTGTGTTGGCTGAGAAGCCCAGCTCTGAGGACACTGCGTCTTGCAAGCCATTGACGATCGCAACATGCAGGCCAAAGAGCAAGGCTCCCAGACTTGCGATGGCCACTGCTACCAGAACTGGAGCAAGGGAGGCCTTTGAGCTGTCAGATGAGCCATATGACGCTGAGCTGGTGGCCTTGCTTGTGACATCCCTCTTTGAAAGACAATGCGCATTGCTTCGCGCTCTGGCTTCAGCCTTGTGCGATGAGACTAGCTTGCCGACTTCCTGAGGCAAGATCGGTCTTGATGCCTGACACCGAGCGACCTGCCTGGTGACCAAAGGACGCCTGGGCGCAGCAATGCGACCAAGCTTGACAGCATGTCGCGCTGCAGGAATAGCAGGGCCACCCTTTACAGCGTGCTGCGAAAGCATCCCGTCCAGCGCTCAGACCCAACAAGTACTGTATTGGTAGCAGAGCGGCTAGATCTTTCTCTGACCGGACGCTGACAAAATTTTACCTCGGCTGTGCTTCCTGTAAGCGTGCGTCCCGGTTGGCAAGAGCAAATCTTTGTTCATCGGCGATTGACTCAAAAGTTGACCACCCGAGATGCAAAATCAGCCGGTCAAGATTCCTGACCATTTAGAATCCAAGCTTTTCACCTGCAACGCCATGCCGCAAACCATGATGAACCAACATGACCGTCAGCAAGATTAGCTGAGTAGAGACGCCAAACAGCTGCACTTTAGTACTTGTCCTTGAACGCATGCGCATGAAGCCCCCGGCATTTAGGGCCCTGAATCAAGTGGTGCCTGTATCGAGTGATACTGAGACATGCCTTGCACTCTTGGATTCCAGGCCCAGCAGCTGCTTCTTCCGCGATTGTGTTGGCTGTGAATTTGCACATGCACTGGCTTGTACAATTCAAACATGCAGAATGTTGCTTTGGGCTCAGGTTGCATGGTGTCTGTGTGCATGAACAGCTAAGCTTGCATCAAGGCAGGAGGGATGCTGTGCACGACAAAGCGAAATGTCAGGCCTGCTGTCAAAGCAGCAAGAACAGAGTGTCAGGCTGCTGCAGCTTCTCTTGCAAGGGACAGTGCCAGCTCATTTCTGTCACTTTATCCACTAGCCAATAACACATGTGTCACGGGTCGGAAGTGTCGATTTTAGCATGATCGCAAAGCACACTTGAGCGTGTTGGCCTCGGTCAGGAGCTCTGCTGGGTGACTTCGCATGTCAGCCTCCAGTCCCGGCCCCGACGGCAATTTGCTCCAGGCATGTGACGAGGAGGCTGACATCACTTACCTGACTGTCGGGTTTTGGCGCAGAAGCGACAAGCCCGCACCGCTGTCGTTTCTGGTGCTGCACAGCAGCGAGAAGTTTGTTCTGCTATCAGAAGAGCCATGGAGGGGCCAGCAGGCACGGCCGACTGCGGTTTCGCTGCTCCCTCACAAAGTTGCGATCACCGCTCAAATCTTGGATTATGCATTTCAGGCACAGTCCAAGAGATTGTTCAAGCTCGTGAAGCAGCTGAACACGAAGAGCCCCTTTAAGACCTCCTCTTGCTCTGCTGGCCCATACACTGTTGTTGCCTTTGAGAT
Organism: Trebouxia sp. TZW2008; assembly: GCA_002118135.1. NCBI lineage: Eukaryota > Viridiplantae > Chlorophyta > Trebouxiophyceae > Trebouxiales > Trebouxiaceae > Trebouxia > Trebouxia sp. TZW2008. The sequence goes on along the minus strand of BDIU01000008.1, from coordinate 336,314 downwards.
CAGATGGGAGGACGTCTGTGGCTTCAACTATCACAATCCACTGTGCATGGATGGCCGGGTAGTCATTGAGGCAGCCAAGCTCACAAAGCGCCAGTTCCTCACAGTGAGTTGCAAGCTTCAAGACGTCTGTGATTGTGGCAAGAAAGCTTTGTGTGCGAATTCATGTGCTATATGTTCTGTGCAGCACCCCTGTATGTTGTATTTGCTTTGATGTGCAGGTGAAGGAGGCCAGGAAGTTTTATCTCAAGCTTGCAGCGTCTCCAGAAGCAGGCTCCCCAGCTTTCAGCAAGCATGTCAGAAGCCGTGCACTCAGGACATATGCATCTTCGCCAAACATGACACTTCCCCTAGTTTCCCGGCAATCTCATGCCACCAGTACAAATCAAACAGAAGAGGCGCTTCACCAGCATGTCCACTGGCAAGCAAATCAGAGCCAGCAATCATTTGCTTGCTCAGCCCAGCCTGCTGCAATGCGCAGCTTGGAGTCAGCGCTGCCTAGTATGCCAGAAACAGCTGCAGTGAAGTCAGCGTTGCCTAGCATGCCAGAAGCTGCTGAAGCCGTGCCAAGTATGCTAGAAGCAGCAGCAGCCTCACAAGAGCCCGCAGCATTAGAAAAGGAGGCTGCGCCACACCTCAGTGGAACACTTGCCGCAGCTCATGCGCACCAGCTTGATGGCACACGTGGCAAGCACCACTCATGCCTGAAGCATGCTGGAGTTGGCACCCTGTCACCGCCTCAGGCACGACACACACACTCTCCAGACAGCACCAAGCCAGCTGCTGACCATGCTACACAGCGGCTGAGTACAGACAGGCCAGCAGGCAACAGCCTGGAAAAGCATCATCACAGCAGTGATGCACTGAAGTTGAGTACAGATAAGCCAGCAAACAACACGCAGAAAGACTTTCACCCACATGGTAGTCAGCAAAGCACTGAAGTACAGCCTGCTATTGATAGCACAGTCAAGTCTGCCTTCTCTGGTGTAAGTCTGCTGCCTGAGGATCAGACCAGGAGGTTGTCTGACAGCAGTGAGCAAGGCATGCCAGCCCAATGGCCTGAAGTCTGCACCTGGACCCTGCCCTGTCATGTGTACAACTACCGCACAGTCACCTTCAACTTCAGGGACCCAGCGCTGCCAGGAGTGCTCCAGCCAGCTATCAATGTAAGCCTACGTGACATGACTTTGCAGTCTTTACAGAAACAGTTCCACAGATACTCTGAAAGGTTTTGCTGCTGCTTGTTAGCTTGAGCCTGAGGTTTGCCTTGTATACACTTCAAGACAGTAACAATGCACCTGTTTGCACTTGGTCTGAGCAGTCCCTGCTGCCACCAAGCCCATTTGGGATGATCGGCGTCAACACAATTGAATGAGAGTCTGCGGTCTTATCAGACCTATCCTGGCCTTCATGCATTGCTTGTTGCCCATGCTAGCTCATGCTGTGCATTGCTTGAGTCAAGCTATCTACGGTGTCCATGACATAGCAGGCATAGCTTATACTGTGCTTAAGAAAGCATATGCTCCTCGTGCTGTTCATTGCTCATGCTGTGTATTGCTTACTTTGTGCATAGCAAGGCTGATGCCGTTCATGGCTTATGCTGCGTACAACACTGTTCACATTGCTCATGCCATGTATTGCTTATACTATCTGTGCTGTGCATTGGCTATGCTGGTATGAACAGGACAGATTGTGCATCGCCAAGCTGATGCTGTGCATGGCTCATGCGGCAGATCACCTGCTGTGCATTATTTATGCTGGCAATGACAGGGCTTGCTGTGCATTGGTCATGCTAGCATTGACATACTGTGCTTTCTGCAGAACAATGAGCGCCTGCTGAAGCTGTATGAGAGTGGCTTGCCAGTGTGGGCCATCTTCCTGCCTACTTATGGCATGTACTACCGGCCCTGGATGCGACGTGTCACATGGATCCTGTTCATTGCTGTGTCCATCTTCTCCATGGCCTGCGGCTTTTATGACCTGTACAAGAATGTACCACATGTTGACATGGTATGTGTATCAATGATTTGCCAGGCTTGGAATTTCAATGACCTGTACAAGAATGTGCCTCATGTTGCCAAAACGGCTGTGTGAACCTGCCGCCTCCACCTTATGTATAACACTATGCCTCATTTTCACTTGGTATATGTGTATGAACTGCACCTGACCATGCCTCATGTGGACATGGTAGGTGCATATGACCTATACAAGATGTTGCCTCATGTAGACACTGCCTGTGGGTGACGTCAGCTCTGCCAACACCCTGCTGGCTGTCACTTCTCAGAACAGTGGGATTCATCTCCTGTATGGCTTATGGCTTCTATTACCTGTAAAGGGGTGTGCCTCAAACTGACAGGATATGCATGTCATGCTGTGTCCTGTTCCTTCATAGCGTGTGGCTTCTATGCCTCATGCAAGAATGTGCCTCATGTTGTCATGGTGTGTGTTATGTCACCTGCTCTAATGTCCGGCAGCTTCACTGATGCATCAGTTTTCCTTTGACGCGTTAGAAAGACTGAAGCATCAGTGTAGCTGCCAGACAATGCAGGTTGCAACCCACATGTCACAAGTCGCCAATCGGCACATTCTTGAATAAGATTGCAGACTTCTTGGAACTCAGGTTGAGCATTGAGTAAGGCATGTGTCAATCTAAGCAAAGCGTTTGCTTTTTCCATTTGCAGCAGTCAAGGCAAGCAACATGACCAGGCTGCAGAGTGCTGCAGCCCATCAGATGCATGTTATCCTCACAGACTGGTAGGGCTGATGCCTCTGTGCTTCTTCTGCAATGTTGACAAGCAAGCAACTATAAGCACCACTGGGCCACCTGGTCCACACTTTTACCCCACCACCCCAGTCATGTGTTGCCCAACACACCACAATCTGTAGGCTCAAGACTCAGCTGCCTCCAGCTTTGCTGTGAGTACAGGCTGCCCTTCAAGGTGCTCTGCAGATTGCATGCAAGTGCTGCTTCTTCTCCCAGAGGCTCTCATTCTGCCAGGCATAATCGCTCCTTGTCTTTTGCATGCAGGTGCTGCGCAAGGTGCTTGGCAGTGTGTTCCTGCCATCTACTGCTATCTTTCACTGGCTGGAGAACCATGCCCAGATCCGGCTGTCCATCCTGCTGACATATCTGTTTGGGGAGTCCATCCTGTTTGTGCACCTTCTGACCTGGCTTGATAGAGCCTGGAATGTTGCCGGGTACGCCTATTATTCAATGCTGCAAACTGGACTGTCACAATGAGATCTTACGTGATCAGTTGAAGCAGTGCTCACAAAATGTCAAGTTTTCCTGTGCTGGCGCATTTGAAGCTGTGAGGTGGCAGTCGTAACATGTGCAGATGCTAGCTGTAATGTTTTGCTGTAGCTTTGAGCAACTCAACAGGCTTTCTGCTATTGTATCAGCTTCTCCTGCAGATGCTGCTATTGCTATTACTGATAGCTCTGTGTAATGCAGGCGGCCCATAGCCAACATGCTGGGCCCCCATCTAGTGGTTTTGGGGTCAGGCCTGGAGCAATGGGGTACTCAGATGCTGCAATTGGGCCGCAGCCTGGCCACAGCTTTGAGTCTGGCTGGCAAAGCAGTCATGGGTCCTCCCCTGCAGTTCATGCTAGCAGTCATGCAGGCACTGGGACAACTCATGCTGCCTGTATGGCAGGTCAGCTGAAATAGAACACAGTTTCCAGACCTGTATACTGTCATGACTTTGTTTGTTGAGCTGTAATGCAGCAACTGTTCAGTGCACTGCATGCTTTTTCTGTGGCGGGTCGGCTGAGTCTGCTGCATTGCGATTCCAGGTGTTCATGCATATGGTGAAAGCATTTTGAGCTGCGATGTAGCAGCCTTTGTTGTTGACTGCATGAAAAAGTTGTTGAGTGAGCTGCAGGTGTTAGTGATGGTTGTGACCGGGCCGCTTGCGTTGACATGGAACGCTGCTGAGTCTGTGCGCTCTGCAAGCAGCACGCTGTGGCAAGGACTAAAGCCAATTGGCAAGGTGGCCAAATCAGCTTCAGGTCTGGTGCGCACAACTTCTCTGGCAGCTACCAGCTCAGGCGCCTCCATGGCTGACATGACTCAACAAGTAAGTAGCCCTCACATTAGGACCCCAAGGCGGAACCTTAAACCTGCTACAGCAGGGCTTAGCGCTGCTTTTTGGCAGGACTATTCCGTCCCTGTGCTAGTCGTGCCTAGAGCTGTCAACATCAATTATATTCAAGCTAGTAGCCACAGTGTTGCAATACATCGTCAGTTTGGAGTTTATCTTATCTGTGAATGCCAGCTGTATGCCTTCAGAAGCACAAGACAAAGCTGATACAGAGTTGATGGCAAATAGCTTGTGTGTTCAGCTGGGTAATCGTGCCCTTGCCATTTTGTAAGAAGGACAGACTCGGCAAGACCTGTTTGTGTATTCTGACAGGTGCAATCTGCAGATACCATCAGGGTACACTTGCACTGTGAGCTTGCAAGCATTTGCGTCAAAGTGTTGTTCAGGCTGTGGTCAATAGTATCCCTGCACATTTCATCCTGGATGGCGCAACTGTCACAGTATGTTACAGTGGGACCATCCAGGGTAAGGTGTGTTCAGCTGTTGAGCACTGACCTGCATCTCTTTGGCTGGCATGGTGCAGAGGACCAGCCGTCGTCCAAGGTGTGCTTGCCCCTGCCAAGTCTTACAGTCTAATGCGTTCAGCATGCCTGGTGCAATCTTACAATCTGCTGGATCCTCCCTGCAAACATGTTCCTGTCATCTTCGCCCTGTTCAAGACAAAAGTCTCACGCAACTGTAATGTGGCGCATGCAGTGCTCACAGTCTGTGATATGCAGGTCATGGGCTTGTTGCACTATATGGTCTGCATCAGCCTCATATCAGGGGAAGAAAAAGGAAAGGGCTTTGCGATTGGGCATCAAAGTTGGTTTCTCTGTGAGTACAAGCACACATATCTTCTGGTATTTACCCATAGACAGGGGAACATGATTCGGGAAAGTCAGGGGTCCAAACACTCAAGTGGTCCACGAAGACTTGGACCAATCTGGTCTCATCTGAGCACCAACTGAACATCACATGTCTTTATCATGCTGCTCAATACAAGCTGGCATGGCAGACAGGACTTGAGCCACACAAACCTAGCACACATGCTGACACATGTATAGTAAAATCCCTTTGTAGAGACACTCAACATAAGGACAATCTTGATGTAAGGACATCGCAATTGGTAATCAATCACTGCATCCTGGGTGCAGTCATCCTTCTGAGTAAGGACAATGCAAGGTAAGGACAAATTTCTTGGTACCGAAAGCAGTCGTTACAAAGAGAGGTTACTGTAGCAATCGTTACTAATTTTAGAGCAATACTCCCCATGCAGGTGGGGTGGTGGGCAGGAGTGCCTTGGAACCCCTGCCTCATGACTCATGGGGTTTTGATTCCCACCATAGAAAGCGCCAAGAAATCTTCGAATCCTAAACCCTACAACCTAATCATTTCCCCTCACAAAATCAAAATTGTAGTTTTTTTTGGGGTGTTCCCCAACCCTAGCGTCCGAAACCCGATGAACTGTTATGTCAGGGCCTGGGAACGCATGGGTGCTCATGCTGTCAGGTGTTATGATGCCAATGCAGGTGGCATGGTGGAGCAAGTGCCCTGGGAGGCATGGAAGCTGATGCTGTCAGGTGTTGTGATATGACCTTCTGTGAACAGACACAGCCTGAGACGAAAGCTCTGGCAAAGAAATGTCTGGGGACATTAATTCATGCTGAAGTCATGCAGGTGTAAATAGTCAATGCGGTATTCTATACACCTGGGGCACATGGGACGCACTGCTTCTGAGATGTCTGACAGCAGGTAGGCATTATAATGGCACTCGCTGTCCTGCTGACAAAAGGAGTTGTACCATTGCAGGTTGGTTGGTGGACCCGAGTGCCCTGGGAGGCGTGGGAGCTCATGCGCATCTCCTCCCTCAAGACCATCCGTGCAGTGCAGACCCTGGCCAAGCTGGCCACCCAGTTTGCCTCAGAAACGCTCAAGCATAGGTACGCTATGCTGCCCAGAAACGTTGTTTCAGCTATGCTGGTTATAACCACTGCTGCCTGTGTGTTTGCAAGGCTGCAGTGTTGAGCAGCGTCGCATGCTGAATGTTGAACTGCAGCATCTGAGCTTGCCGAAGTCTTTTGATTATGGTTGTCTGATGCCAGTTCTGCTGATGTGCAGGGACTCTTTAGGCAGGAGGTTTTGTCGCACATGGAGACGCTGTAAGCGCTGGTTTTGGAGGTTGTTGCGAGCAATTTGTTCTGTGCCGATGGCTGCGTACTTCTGGCTTGCCAGTTGCAGGCCGCTCAGTCGTAATGCGACTGACCATGCACATGCTGGTACTGTTACACATGTACGCGCTGATGCTACAGACAGACCAATCATGACAGGCATGATGCCATCTGAGTCCCACACTAAGCCTGACTAGACAGTTTAGACAAAGTTGGTGCTGCTGTGTTGTGTGTAAACTTGTGTTTGATCTGGCATTGTGCAATGGCTGGGCATCCTGTGCTGTGCTCTGCTGCAGCCGAGATTACTCAGATATCTCAGGGTATCTTGCGACAATTGCTGTGAACTGCAAACGTCAGCCGTACAGTGCTGAGTTGCGCATGAGCTGCCAGCTATTAGTCGCTTAGCATATATGTACTGGGATGCCACAGGGCAGAATGGCTTGCTTCCAATATAGACAAGCCGTGGCTGCTTCTGTTTCCTGGGCCGGCAGAGCAAGAGCACTTGAAAGCTTAAGGGTATGTACAAGGGGAGGTCATACTAGTGATAGCATAGTCATGACAAAAGCCATTGCTGACAAAAGAAAGAAAAACATGGCGACTTCTGCTAAAGTGACAACAGTGCACGACTGGTATATACAATTAGAGGACTTGACCAAAGCATACCTAAAGTGGCATTTCGAAGAAGCTGAGACAAACACCTAAGAAGATCAGGGGGCAAAAGTACTCAATACATAGACCTGACCGACAACAGGGTTTGCCAAAGTTGCACTTGCCTTCAGCATAAAACCCCCGCACACACTGTCAGTCCAACACACTGTCAGTATAAAGAGCTACAATGAAGCAAGGAATGCCAGGTTGAAACAACACAAGGGATATGCGCAGCATGTGCAGCGCAACATTATTAGGTCATAGGTATGTGATGACAGACTGTGTGTCAGACAGAGCGTCAAGTCAATTTGTATCCTCAATGCGTTGCCATATGGAGTGATGTTTGATGGGCATGACACCAGGAGCTAGCAATTGGAACTTCTGCTCAATCTTGAGCCTGTGCCCTCCTGTGGACATCTTGATGCGATCATGAAAGACAGCACCAAAGGGGTCACCCTGCAGAGCCCTACAGACAGCCATTGTAATGAGTCAACACTGCTTGTCTCATGACACATACTGGAATTTGCAACACAATGTGCAACTTAGACACTGACGCCATTTGCTGTCAACAGTTTGAAGCTCGTTTGCGCTATCCTACAAAATGACATGAGATTTGCAGTAGCATAACCTCCATGACATCGGAATATGTATCAAATGCAGAGCCGTAAATAAGCTGCTAGGTAACATCAAGTGTCTGTCGCATGTACACAAGAAGCAGCAGCAGCCAGAGGGCTGCTGCAGCACCCCAAAGCAAGCAGCTGCACATCTAACAGAGTGAAGCCAGGTTTGCGCCATTGATGAATGCTGTCCTGATATGGACATGTCCCTCTGAAGTGAAGTTGCATGATTGCCTGATTGCACACATCTTTCAGCAGGAAATTGCATGCTCACCTGATGTGCACATGTCCTTCTGGTGTAAAATTGAGTTGGCTGCGTAGCACGCCCTGCCGCCCATCACGTCGCGGCAGCTCACACACCTCACTGTTCTTTAGGTATCGGTCACTCTTCTTGATCTTTGAGTGACCGTTGTTCAGAGGGATGTTCCACACAATCTCAAAGGTTTCCATAGTCTCAATGATCTGCATGTCACAGGTTTGACTTGGTGAGTACAAATTTGACTCGAGCAAAGTGGCAGCTTACAAACACTTTGTGTAATGTGCAAGCCCAAAAACACTAAGAGCACAAGCAAGTAGGATACAGCAGCTTGTACTTGCTGCTGACAGTAGTCAGTACATCAGCCTCCAATACCAGGCATTGAGGCTTGACAGAATGCTTAAGGTACCAACTGACATCAGCACACAGTGGTAATTTGCAGCAATGCAACAGCTAGTGCAGCTGAAATTCTTTGTCAGCAGGCAGAAGCCTTACAGTCAGACCTGGGGGAAATTTGGTAAGCAGCAGACACACTCAAACAAGGAGGGATAGACAGTCAGCAGGGGAAGGCAGCTGACCTCCATTTCTGCCACCTTCTGGCGGGCAAGGCGCTGCAGGTAGGACAGCTGCAGCAAGTCATCCACTTCAGCGCCATCAGTACCCTGATTCAAATTCTTCACCCATCTGCATAGCACAGCACAATTGATGTAACATTTGCATGCCGCAACAGGCCATCAGTACCCTGGATTGGCGCATCTGCACAGCACAGTTTGATTTATGTACGCTGCAACAGGCACCACATACATTGTGGATAGTATGCTTGCAAGCATCCCCTGCACCAGTGATTGCTGCATCGTCAAAGATGGGATGCGGAAGAAGCAAGCAGGACAGGCAAGCAATGTTGAGATGCAGAGCTGCAAGCAGGAAGCAAGGCGTAATGCTTTATGCCAGATCGATTGCATGACCTAACAAGCCTTGCAGACAGCCCATTGCCAGTGGCTCGTTAACAACTGAGACAAGCTCAGCAGAGTGGCCAAAGCACAAGATCTTCTGAAAAGTAGAGGCTGCTATGATTCAAGCAAGAGAATGTCTGCAGAAAACCTTGAAGCAGAAGCTCGAGAAGAGGCTGACCTGCCAGCCAAGCCAGACGTGGCAGGGACAGCAACAGGAACAGACGCTGAGCAGAGTAGCCCAAAAACAAGACTTTCACAAGCAGAAGGAGAACAAAGCCCCTGAAGGCAAAAAATTGAGAAGGGGCTGACCTGCCACCCATGCCAGACATGGCAGGAACAGAGAAGGGGGCTTCGCCGGTGGGCTTGCTGTAGTCTGCGGTCCTAATGCGGCGGTTGCGGCGTGCCTCACCCTCTGCCCCTGAGCTCCTGCCCTCGTCCACTGATGCAGGCCTGCAATGCATTGATGATCTTTCAATACAAAAAACAAGCTTAGAAAATGAATGTGAAGAAAAAAGAGGTTCCGGCGCGCCTCGCCCTCTGCCCCTGAGGTCCTGCCCTCGTCCACTAATGCAGGCCTGCAATGCAGAATCACTCTCTTGGTGCAAATACAGAGCAATCAAGGCCAGTGTGACATCTGTCTTACTTGCCTGAGACACAAGAATGTTGCTGATTTGCCTGATACCAATCAGGCTGCCATTGCTTGCTGATAAATACCTTGGGCTATGCAGTCAGCCTTTGCGCTAAACATGACCTCAGGGAAGAAACAGGACAGTCTGTGATCCCCAACAATGGTCCGCCAAAAATCGTCCCTCAACATCAAACTGAAACAACCCTCTGATTGTACAAAAACCTTGTCCCACCTGTGGGGTGCCCTGTGCAGCCATTGAGACCTACGGGGCGTCATGCTGCCACAGCTACCCTCACGCCCCACAGGACATCCAAAAAAACCACAAAACCGTTTACTTAATACCAGAGTGGGACATTTCTTTAGATACAAAGCGCTCAAACCTGTGGGGTGCACTGTGGAGCGACTGAGACCTATCAGGCGTCATGCTGCCAGAGCTGCCCTCACGCCTCATGGGGTTCCCCTCCACAAGCCGCCTGGGGTCCCAGCTCTGGTCAGACAAGGCCTGAGAGTCACTGCGGGTGCGCTCATCCTGCTGCTGTTGGATGAATTGCTGCCGCATGAGCTGCTGCTGCCTGAGACGTTCTTGGGACGGGGCAGGGGGAGGCAGACCCTGGGTGTGGGGCCGACTGTGGGGGGTCTCAGGGGCGCCAAAGGAGAAGTCTGTTGAGATGCTGCCTCGGCGACCGGCACGATCTGGTGCTGCGTAACTGTACAGCAGAAAACAAGACGAGTCACAAAAGTCCACTGAGCAGCACATACTGAAGAGGCAATAGCAAGGCAGCGCAAAGATGTTAGCGCAGGGCGTACATGGTATGCTTATCTGCACTTTGAGCGGAAAAGCCTGGTGACTTCTGAAAGCCAAGAGGAGGCAAGTCAGCAGCATACTGTTATCAAAGCAAGACAAAGCTTGTGCTTCTGTCTTATTTTTCAAGCACAGTGAGAGCTTAAGACCTGTTGAGCATTCATAATTTGGCCAACATACAGCACAAGACATAGGACATCCATCACGGCTGCATCATCACGGCTTGGGAACAAGCTGTATTGCAGCTTTCTGAGCATTTATTCTCTTGTAAAGCAGCCTGCCACACCACATGTCTCAAGAAAAGCAACTGCCAGCATACCTTTGAGTGTAGGTAGGGCGCTGCACCCCGCTCCCATGGGGCTCCACTAAAGCAAGGTTGGCAGCAAAAGCCCTTCTGGGCCCAAAGTCAACAGTGCTGCCAGACCGCCGCCTGATATCAGAAAAAAAGAGTTGACGTGCTTGAGCTAGACAGCAACATCAAAAGCATGTGCAACAAATGGCAATCTCTGATTCAAGCATTTGGAATGTACAGTTGTATCATGGCAAGTCATGAGCAACACAGACTAGCATGACGTATCACCTGTCTGCCGGCTGCTGCTGCTGTTGCAGCTGCTGTTGTTGCTGCTGCTGCTGTTGCAAGGGGGGGTAGGATAGCAGCTGCCCTGGGGGAACACCATTCATTGAGGGGCCAGCCTCCCTGTACCCAGGGGGGTCGTAGGAGGGCTCCTGGGGGGATGCCTGCACCATTTGCTGCCTGTAGCTGTTACGGTGCTGGTGCGGGTAATGCTGACCGATGCTGGCTGAGTCCATGGGCTGGGAGTAGACTGAGCGCTGACCGTAGTGACCTGAGTCTGTGGATTGCCTGTAGGGTGAAGGCACTGTCGAGTCCCTGTTAAACTCCCCTGAAGGCCTGTGAATGCAGCAACACCGTGTGTTGGTCCTGAGACAAGACACGGCACAAGGCCTGTCAACAGCTGGAAAGGCAGTGCAAAGACTGAGAGACCCCAGAAGGATTGGGAGGGGCTTGGGAGGTTGGGTCTTGGATCACGCTGAGTAAGAGGTGGTGGACAAGGGATTGAGATGTTGCCGTAAGTGGTGGTATTACCTGTACCTGGGATGGTAATACCCCCCAGGATAGTACGAAGAGTCCAGAGACTGCCTATACCGAGGACGGTACGGCAAGTCCATGGAGAGTTGCCTGTAGTACTGCTGATGACCATAGCCTGCTGAATCCACAGAATGCCTGTGCAAACATCAACCCCACCGTTTGAACAACCCTGAGCAGACACAGCTGCAAAGTAAAAGCTATCAACAAAAATGGCTGATGCCAGCAACACAATGTGCAGAACACCGGAGCAATGCAATAAGTAACCAAAAGTCAAGTGGCCAAATGACAACGCACAAAATTGATGCTGGCATGTCTATGTAAATATGCCACAGCAGGCAAATGTGCTGTTGTCTGTAAATATATCCCGCAAAAGGCAAGTTGCTAAGCTACTGTCGTAGGCTGATTTAAAGTGTATAGGCTGATAAATGACCAAAGAAAGCTTTTCACAATCTCAGAACTTGAGTGAAAGCCAGGCAATTTAGCTGGTGCCTAATACAGCATTTCAACTACATGCACTTCAGGCAAATCATGCCCAACACTCTGATTTGCAGCAGAGTAGATGCAAGACAGCAGCAAAGCTAAATTTATGACGTCAGCACAGATGGGTCTGACCTGTGCACTGGTCCCTCCCTGGCTTCCTGGAAACTCGTCTTACGGCTGTAGTTGACTGCACCATCAGTGGCCTGATCGCCATGCTTGTCAGAGTACCTCTGTGGGGTTACCCCACCTGACCCCCCCTGCAGCAGCTGCTGAGCTGTCGCCTCGCGCTTGCCGGATGATGAAGACTTGCCAGGGTGGAAGAGAGCTTTCTTGAGCTTCTTCCAGACTGTGAGCTTCTTTGGGGCTGGTGTTGGGGCGCTGCTGGCTGTATCAGCCCTTGCCTGCAAAGTCAAAGTCATGGAGGTCAGAGCATGAAACCTGTAAAGCATATCATACGAGATGACATTCCAAGTATATATGTTGCAAGCTAGATTGCTGGCCTTGGGGTCTCTGGCTGCCAGCTGTGGATGTAAGTAACAGACATATGCCCTCAGCAGCCCCAATTACATGACAATTTGACATTGGACATACTACCAGGAGCATGAGTTGCCAGGCATGTCAACAGTGCATGAGTCTGCCACGCTGCACAAATGCAGGAGAGTGGCAAAACTGTTCTAGATGTGGTGCTTTGGCTTGATATTTGCATCACTTGAGAGCTTAGCACAAGCGATGCTGATCCAAAAACCATTGCGCTTTGTTATTGCACACCTGTGAGCTGATGCTGTCTTGAGTGAAAGCCTGCTGTTTCTTTCATGAAGCAGTACTGGCTGATACATTTGTGACACTATACTGGCTGATGCTGTCATGCATACCTGAGAGCTGCCGCTGTCTGGGGGTGAGGCCTGTCTGGGCTTAGGCTCCTGGGGGTCAGGGGTCTCAGGACCAAAGCCTGCCCCAGGACCCTCCTCTGTGATGTTGTGTCCGTAGCTCCTGCGCTGCTGCCCATCAATGCTAGCGCGACTGACAGCTGCGCCCTTTTGGTAGGGCATGGACTGGCTGCGTGTCCTGCCTGCTGGACTTGGAGCTGAATGCAACATGCTGGGGTTGCCAATGACCTTGTCAGCAGGATAGTGACCTGCAAGGTATACGGCTGCTGACAACCACAGCGCTGGTCGCAAGACAAGCATTTCCTCAGGCCGGCATGCAATTGCTTGGCTTGCGGTTATTGACAGCAACATGTGTGCCCTAGAAGGAGACATTGCATACGCTTAGAGGTTTACCAATAGGCAGGACCGAGCATGCTACATAGACATGCAAGGAAACAATTTCCACAGGATGTGATATGCAAGCAAATAGTGAAGCTGACAGCGTCGCAGGCAGAGAGGCCAAACAAGACCATGGATGATTACCTGTCAGGGACCCCACAGGAGGGGTTGGGCTATCCCCCTCAGGCCCTGATGATGCTGGCATCCATGAATTTGTGGGATTCCAGGTGGACTGAGACCCATGATGATGATCATGAGCAGTGTAGTGGTTCAGATGTTCAGGAGAGGCCTGAGAATTGGTCTCAAGGATTGTGGGCATTTCAGGGCTGTTAGGGCGCATGTGCATGGGAGGTGGCCCAGAGGGGTTAAATTGTGACCCCTCTGATGCAAAAGGGGGCTGTGATGTGGGTGGGGGGGTATATAGGGAGGAGTGGGGGGTTAGGGCCTCCTGAGTTGGGGTCTCCATGATCTTGTCACTGTCTGAACCTGCGCATCATGTCATGCAATGACAATCTGTTACACAAGCTCAGAGAACCATCGATAGTCTTTGAGGACTGATTCAGGAAGCAAGTGCTGACGCATGCTATGCTGACTTGCGCAACTTGATTGCATGCAATTAGAATGGCCTGCAAAAACAGGTGTGGAGAACAGGGTGATACATTACAAACAGACCACAACTTATGTACACATGGGGGATTCAATGTGATGACATGCAAAGCAGCTCAGAGACATATTTGGTTTGTGCTCCTTCCCGAAATCAGAGAGGCAAAGGCTGTTTCACAAAAAGTGAGTCTCACCTATTGAACCTTGGTTGCCATCAGCAGTCAAGTCCTGCCATTTGGACCTGCAAGTGGTGGATATGATGTTCAGCTCAAACTGATGTCTAAGCTACAACATACGTGAAGGCAAGCAAGGTCAATACTTCTCAGCTCAAAATGACGGCTAGCTACAATGGGCCTGAAACCAAGCACTGTCAACCAGGCTGTAAGTCTGCCGCAGTGCATGCAAAGTTCCCAAGCAAATGCATTTCAAACAATGATGTAGTCCAGAGAGATTTATGAGCCAGAAAAGCAAGCTACAAATAGTCCTGAGGATGCTGAAGGGCGTATTGTAGAGATCAGCAGCTTGCTTACTGTTCTAAAGCTGGCGACTTGTGGTATTTGATGCGCATGGCAGCATCATCCTTCCAGCTCAGTTCTGCTACTTGTCCATTGGCTGCCAAGATTTTGGTGATTCGTCCTCCTTGTATGACAAATGAGGCCTGTTGACCATCATCTAGTGTGATGTGCTTGACGCTGGCAGTTGTTGGCAGATCTGTGAAAGCATGATTTGGTGCACTCATGTTCAGCTTGAGCTATGCTTTTCGCTGTTACAGGGGTCTCTGCTTTGAATGTATTCCTTGGTGTTGATTCGAACGCTGCCTCGGAGACCCCTGAGGTGTACAAGAGTAAGCATCAATGACCCATGTGGAAGATTGCGGCACGAACGTCGAGCCAAGCAGCACTCAAGTGTCAGAACAAGGTGGTGACGCGACACCATGAACTTGAAACTGGCAAGCAGAGGCCTGGGGGACGGTCAGGAGATTGCGACAGTAACAACGACAAGAGACTTGAAGTGACCAACTGTGAAAGACAGCTGGTTACGAGGTAGCCAAGCGCACCTTAAGCCGGGTTAACCTTGCGAGCTGCAGACGTCACTAGATCTGTTCGGTCTTGCAACGGTGGCACTTCTCCAGACGAGACTTGAAAGCTCGGCTAATATTTGCCTTGCGAACACGGAACGAGGTGCAGCTTGAAGGCGAGCAAGGCCCGAACGCGGACGCTGCAGCTTTCTGCTCACAACAGCATGTCGCTTCAAGCACCGACGGTGCCTCGTCCCTTCCGAAAGTGCACCGTCAGGTCTTGCTGCGAAATTACTACCCCTAGCAAATAGACGTGACTTTCGTGAAACTATTTGCACAGGCAATGCCTTGCAAGCTTGCTCAACAGTCCCCGCCACAATCTTCTCATGCGCAGCGCGGGTCCATGTGAGAGCAGGAGAAACCAATGAGTCATCACACCACTCGCATGTAGACTGCTTCGAAGCGACGTGCACAGAAGAAGCTCTTCCTCCTGCTCTTCCTTTAACAATGGCAACACTCAGAACAGGCATGCATCAAGTGCGTACGTATGCGTGCAAGCGGCACAGCTGGTCTTTGCACGTTCTGTAGCGGTTTTGTTGCGCTCACCACTGGGAGTACTGCATTTCGCCTCGGGCCAGTAGGTGGGCTCCGAACAGCGGGTTTCTTAGTCGCACGCTGGCTAATTGAGAAGTTTGCAGAATACTCAGCCCAGGCAACGGCAGCGGCAGCCAACAGCGCAGCAATGAGTGACACTGACAGCACAGACAGCACAGATCATGTCCATAAAGCGCGCAAACAGTCTGGCGGAGGGATAACCAACCTGTGCAGAGAGTTCGAGCCATCCAACAATCTTTCTTTCGTCGTTGCCACCCCTCGGAATTCAGCTCGCCTTGCCGACGATCAGCCTGCACATACTGGCAGGCGTACAAGATCTGCTGCGGCTCCAGCAGCGACTGTACCAGTCAGGGGTTCTGGCAAGAGAGTCGGTGTAACGCCCCCGCCTGAGCCAGCAGCGTCAAAGGCGGAGCTTGAGTCTGTCACAGCCCGCCTGGCTGAGGTGGAAAAACTTGCTGCGACCTGGGTGCATACTAAGAAGGATTTGGCTGATACCAAGCAGGAGATGCAGCTGTTGCAAGGGCAGCTTAAGCGCGCAATATCTGATCACGCTCGTGACCTCGCTCGGGAGGGCAAGATGCATGCAAAAGAGCTTGCAGCCAATCGCAAAAAGCTTGCCGAAGCTCAACAGCAGCTTCAGCATGTCAGCAACGAGTCCAACTACCTCATGCTGGTTGCTCATGGTGTCAAGGAGACCCCAGCCAACAAGACTCCAGCACAGCTCAGCATCCAGATGCAGACTATCCTATGCACTGTTGCAGCCAACCAGGCTTCTACCTCCAGATCACCGCTCATGAGCCTTGGGGATCTCACAGCTACTCGCATAGGGAGACCAGATGGCAGGGGCAAACCTAGGCCTGTTGTATTGCGCTTCCCCGTACCCGCCACCAGGTTTGACGTTTTGGCAGTCTCCAAGCAATTGAGAGCCCAAGGCATCACTCTTGATGAATGCCTTACAGCTCCAGAGAAGCAGCAGCGCGCGAAATTGGCAGCTGGTCAGGCTGCTCTCAAGCAGCAGGGTTTTGACGACTTGTTTGAGAGATTGAGGCTGACTTGACGCATCTGCCAGCTCAGTCAGTGTGCAACAGGTCAAACTTGTTCCTTATAATCTCAAGCGGCATCGCTGCGGCAGAGACCAGTGATAGCTCAGCTTTGCTATCAGGCACATTGATGCAGATTCGCAAGGGCTTCAGATGGTCACAAGAGCTGTTGTCAGCAGCGCCCATGCTTGCGGCCACCTAGGTCCTGTAGTGGCTCGCCAGGATGTGTTGCTGCTTGTCATACGTTGGTGTCGGAGGTCTTAGCGCCCTGAGAAACCCAGCACCAGGCAGGACCTGCAGACTCTTTGCACATAAGGAGCGTTGCTCTGAACCTGCCTATTGATCGATAGAAACCTGTGATGTCAGCATGTGGCTCAAAGCAGCCATGCTGAATTCAAAATTTCAGACGAGTAATTTACTATATCAGCCCCACAGGCTGAGAGGCGCTGTGCTCTGCTGCCGAAAGCCAGCTATCATGTGTTATTGTCTGCTCTGTTGCGATGGCACTTGCGGGCTATTCAAACACTCAATCGACCCTGTCAAGATCAAGAACCTGCCGCAGTATGGAGCATGCACCCATCACAGATATGCAGATCTGCCGCAACAGCCACCGAGCACTACTCAAGGACGAAGCAATGTATACGCAGCAATGACTTCAAGCATGCAGGGAGGTTCAACAGCTGGCGCTGCATCATGATCACATGCCATGACTTGCGGTTCTTCCAGGGGTCGAGCAGGGTGGCAGGCGAGGGGTTCGCTCGGGGTCGATGCCTCGACGCTAGGTCCTTGCTTGATTACATCTGTCAAGAGGTCGTACGCGTCGCGGTGCGCGTTCGCAACAAGTGATTGCCACAAGTCATTGTCGCCCGTCGCCATCGCTACTCTTCATCGCTTGATACTGCAACAGGCACTCTCAGACGCTGCCGCTGAAGGGCCCAAGTCGCAGCCTTGCTCTGCTTGAATCCTCCGCTTAGAGCCTTGCTCAAACGGTCGTTGCTGTCCGAAGAGGGGGAGACGACACGACAGCATCCTCGCCTGTTTCTCTCAGCGCGAATAGTCGCATTCGTGGGCTGGTCCTGAGGCTCCTGCTGCGCTTGCAAGCGTATGCAAGATGCTGCAGTGCTGTCAGCTCCAGAGTTGACGCCTGCAGCTGAATACATCCCTGTACCTCCACTCAGTTACGAAGCTGCTGAGGAGTACGCCATGGGGATGCTCAGTGCTTTGCAAGGCACAGCAGCTTTGGGAGCTGGCTTGCACATAGCAGGCAGTCTTTTCATCGTGCTGGGACAAACACTTGTCAAGGTACAGCATTCTTGCTGCAAGAAACAAGCTGTTTATCAAAACTGACTCAAGCTTACGTCTTGCAAGCAAACTGATGTTTTGCCGCCTTCTTCCTGACAAGCTCTTTCAACAAGGCAGTTCAGAAGCGCCTTGAACTGCTTTGCAGGTGGCGCAGCTGATGGAGGAAACCTCTGAAGCTGGCAGATGCTGGAAGCTACCTCCCAGAGTGGGCACTAGCGACCCTTACCAATGGTGCGTGGCACCAGATACTGTGAAGCATCTTGTTCACGTCGTTCCAGCTGAGGGTTAACGCCTGCTGTTTACATTGTCACACCCGAGGATTGCATTCATGTAACGCAAGGCATGTGTCCTTTTCCAAGCTGTTTCTGAAGTTGTCGAATCTCGGTCTGCTGTCAGCACCACATCTATGTTTCACATTAGCCTATCGTCAATGAATGCACTTTGAGGATGTTCAGCACTGCATTGAAGCAGCATCCTTTTCCCAGCCTAATAGTGTTTCCCTTAATGTTGCATTGCACTAGCATTGCCTTGCTGCATGCAAAATATGCACATGCACCTGGCAAAGCTTACTGAGCTTGCTCTGGAGAGTGCCCCAATTTGAGCAGCTGACATTTACAGCAGAGCTAATACTTGCTAAGGGTGCAGTTACAGCCCTGCCAAAATGCATGCTGTTGCAGCATTTTCTCCTTATCACCACTGCTTTGCTCAACCAGACAGATGTCACTGTGTTGAACTGCCCATTCTCCAAAGTATTACTTGCAATCAGAACGCTGTGTTTGTTTCCCAATCGTATTGTCCTTGCAATGAGACTGTTCTTATGTCAAAAGTTACTTTAAGGAGGTAATACTGTATCAAAATCAAATAATTTCTGGCAGGCGAAGCACAGACGGCAAATGGCGACAGCAGCGTCTAGGGTCCAGAATGTGCATGACTGTTGGGTGGTCCATCTTCGGCTTCGGCAACCTCTTGCGCTTTGCAGCCATGAGATTTGCTGCTCAGATGGTGCTGTCCGGCCTGGGATCCTTGCAGTTTGTCATGATTCCTATTGTGTCCAACTTCCTGCTGGGCGACAAGTACACCTGGGAAGCTTTTGTCAGCATCATGATCATATTGGGAGGTACAGGCACCACCTCAAGTCACAAGTTTTGTTGTTCATACAGTGCAGCGCAAACACATATGGGAAGCCTTTGTCAGCATCATTCATTCCAGGCACCACACCGAGAGTCACACACTTTCATTCATACAGTGCAATGCAGACACAGCCTTCGAGGCAGAATGCAATGCTAGCTTTGCATATTGCAGGTTTGAACAGATGGCTGAAGTCTGCTCAGCGCAGGCTCTTACATGATTTGATCACATCTGTGCAGTCATTTGGCACAAAGTCACAAAGCGTAATAGTCAAATTCAAGCTTCTGCCATCAAAAGCAGCCATTCATCATTTTGCCCTAATCATGTACAGGTCATCATTGTAGCGTCAGCTGCTTGCCTTGTCGTACACTGCATCACGCGCACAAGTCCACCCTGCATCCTGCATCCTGCAAGCAATGCCCTAACTGTGGTCTACAGCCCAGCAGAAGTTATGTTCACTCTGGCACAATGTCAGCATGCACTGCAGGCATCACATAAATTTACGGTGTTATTGTGCATGCAGGCAACGCCCTGATTGTGGTGTATGGCCCAGCAGAAGTCAAGTTCACTTTGGCACAGTTGAGGCTGCAATGGACCACAACTAGCATGATTGTTTTCATTATTGTGCTGGGCGCCCTGCTGGGTGCTCTAGCATGGGGCAAGCAGTACGTAGCTAGGCTGCGAGCTGAGGCGCAAACAGCCAGCGTGCGCGTCAGGTGGAGGGCAAAATCCAAGAAGGAGCCGCAGTACCTGATCTTCTGCCATGCATTGCTCTTCTCTGCGTATGCAGGCCTGATTGGTGAGTGCAGAAGTGCTTTCGGGACCATACTTGCCTCTGCATACGATTGTTTGCTCATGCTGTCATGCACTGCTCTTGTCTGCATGCGCTGGCCTCATTGGTGAGTGGTGAGTACAGACACATACATAACAACGCATGCTAGTTGGGCTCAACGGCCTTGCTAGGTACGTTTAGTCACCAAGCGACTGTCTTTGAGCAAGCACGTCTGTTCACAAGCTGAACCACTTCAAAAGCACAGACCAAAGGTGTCACTGGTTCCAGTCTAGCATCAGCCATTGTCTGAGTGGTGAGTGCCTGAGTGGTGCTGCTGGAAGTCATCCACTCGCCTCTGTGCATGACATTTTGCTTGTTTGATCTTCCGTCCTGCACTGCTCCTCTCTGCTGTTGAAGCTAGCATGATCGCGCCAATGTGCATGCAGTCGCCAAAGTCAAGCCATAGCTTCAGCATCAGTGCAGTCGTCATTGCAGTTGAGCTCTGTATGTTCTTCAGCGTGCAATTTCAGGCCCTGTAATTGAGGCAGGGCCAGCTGTGTCATGCAATTAACTGTTACACTTTGGTGCAGCAAAGATAATTGTGCCTTGGTCTGCCATGCGCGTTATGAAGCTATGCTATAAAGTTGTTTGTGTCAGGCAAAAGCAAAGGTCTTGCACAATGCAAATAGCACATCCTCCCCAGCAGCATCAATGCTCACTGAGGTCCTACTACTGCAGCAGTACGCACACTCTGATGTATGCGTCACAGACCTCTTCCATCATTCCTACGCCCAGTCGTATCTGCTGGGGTGGCTTGTAGTCAGCCAAACCCATGGTTTCGTGCAGGTGCCTGGGTTGTGTTGTTCCCAAAGTCCATCACCTACATCTTTACAGCAGCCTGGCCCACACATTTTGTGGACTGGTACAGCTGTTTCTGTGCGTTGGTCTTGAGTTCGGCCACATAGTTCATAGTCTAGTCTAGTCTATAGACCGTTGCATTGCTTCATGCAGGTGCCTGGAGTGTGCTCTTCTCAAAATCCATCACCTACATCATCACAGCAGCCTGGCCTTCACAGTTTGTGGACTGGTACAGCTGGTTCTGCGTGTTGGCTTTTGTGGGCAGCGCTGCTTTCTGGATCAAGGCCACCAATCAGGGGCTGCACCTGTTCTCGTCTTCCTTGATCATCCCGCTCATGCAAGCCTGCTGGACTTTCCAGTCCATTGTTGAGGGCGGCATCTACTTTGATGAGTTCAAGGTAACTTCCCGCAAATCACACTTGTAGGATATCCAATGTGAAACATGTAATATGCCACTACTTGAAAGCATGCGGTGCTCTCTTCATGGGCTGTGCAGCCTTCTTCAAAGAACACCACGCCATCAACTCCCATCTCACAGTGTTGCATGGCCCCCTTCACACCCCCCTCCAAGTCTGGGGGGAGTGGGGGGACACCCGCTCTGCACAATGGCTCATGTTGGGGTAATGAACTGCAGGCTATGGAGTCAGACAACCTGGTGTGGCTTTTGCTGGGTATGCTACTAGCTATAGGCGGTGCACTGTTCATGGGCTGTGCAGCCTTCATCAGTGAGCAGCATGCCATGATCTCCCATGTGATTGTGCTGGATGACCCCCTTCACCCCCCTGTCACTTTGGGCCAGGGGGGTATGTTCCCCCTGCACAATGGGGGGTCGGCGGCACCCGCCCCCACCTCCCAGTCTGACTGGCAGCACAACATGGCTGCACTTGAACAGCGCATGCGCACTGGAGACTCTGGCAGGTATGATCTCCTTTCCAACTCTATCACTTGATGGATTTGTACCATGGCATCACTGCAATAGCATGCACTCTGTCAACTGAAGCTGGCACCACCTGCTTGGCTATGTGCACAGAATGAACTAGTGGCACTTGTTTTGCATCGGTGCTGCCTTTGACCGGACAACACAGAGGCATCACGCATCGATTCAGCTTCAATGCTGCTGCAGTACTGTTTACAGCACTTGAGAAGCAACAGCGATGAGATTTTGCTGCAACTTGATTGCTGCATCACAACTGTCACAACTTATGGCTTGGCTGATGAACTCTACCATGTTAATCATGGCTGCCACAGAGTGCTGTCTGTTGCATCTTTGCATGCCCAGCAAGGTGCAATGCAATCCAAGTTGACCCGCCTATCAGTTCTGCCAGCAGCATGGGATTTGCAGCCACACTTCCTGGCCATGTTGAGCAACATCATACTGCTCAGCCTGGATGGTTCGTGCTGAAGACTCTGCGCTGCTCATGCCCCTTCTTGCTGTGGGCATCATCACCTCAACAGCTCATGCCCTGGCTTTGTGAACACTCCTCAGTGCCTTTGCCCTCAGTGCACATTCAATCAATCAGTTATGTTCATAGTGCGGGTCCGAGACCTGAAGCCTGCTAGGCTCATCGGACTTCCTGTGACCAACCACAGGTTGACAGTACTGTGCTTTTTTTGTTATCGTTCAGTCTTTTATGTAGCAGCTCACTGTTTCAGTCTTTCATGTAGCAGCTCACTGTTCCAGTATGCACCTAGCATGGTTTTGGAACCTCACTAGCAAGCACATCCATGTTAGTGAGATGAGGAAATGACGTAATGCAGGTTGGACAAAGTTGATGAGGCAAACAGCATAGGTGGTCTTGGGCCAGTAGCAACATTTCAGGGCCCCCTGGTCAACCCCAAGCTAGGTCTGCTACTCCCCAACCCTCCAGGCACAGACGCACGCTCACAGCTTCCGCCAGTGATTCCAGAGCTTGACTCAATGGATGACACACCATTACATACACCAAGATCAGCCAACTCTGCTAGTAGCATGAAGTCAGCTTTTAGCACCATGCACCCCACAAGTCTCAGTGGGGGTCAGGGAGGGTTGCAGTCAAGAAGAACAACAGCAGGCGGTGAAGCAATGAATGAGTTTGAGGATATTTTTGATGCTGAAGACCTGGAGCTCGGCACCAGCGGGAACGATCGGGAAGACGCAAGTCTGCTGCGTTCAAACGTCAGCAGGCACAGCACGTATGACTCATCTGGGGATCCTCTCACTCAGCATGCTGGCGAGCTGGAGGGTGAGTCAGCATGGAGTAATGTGCTTCAGAACCCAACAGTCCAGAGGTTTAGTCAGGCAACAAAGTCGTGGGGCTCTAAGCTGAGAGGCAAATATGCTGAGTACCGAGAAAATCGGTTGTAGGCCTCGTCTATGTCAGCGTCAGTGCTGTCACAAGAACGCATCAGAAACAATCGAGCCAGTTGTGATGCCTGTTACAGGCCCCTTTTTGTTGTTGTTGTTGGACTCAAGTCAGCTTAGTAACCTCTGCACAGATTGCAAGCTGCAGAATGCTTGCTGGGATGCTGTGCCTGCAGCTGTGTGACTGATGTTGACGCAAGCTGCAGATTTTGCGGATGTGGACGTCATAAGCCTGCAGCTGTCTGCTCGGACATTTGCAATCATTTTGGACATTTAAGTGTTGGTTTCGTTGGGTATTTAGTCGTAGTTATAGGCAGGAGTGCTCAAATACGGTTTAGTCATCCGTCAAAACCAATCAAGTGGAACACGTCATAGACCATTCCCTCATCGCCATTTCATGTTTAAATTTCACACTTAAGTGGCAAGCTAGCTCGTAGCAAAGCCAGGCGGCCTGCAAAATAAAGAGACCACCTCAGACCGTGTAAAATATGTTGGTGCATCAGCACTACTGGATTGCAGCAGAACACAAGCTTTCCTTGGAAAGTCATAGAGCCCTTCAGCATGCACACATGACTAAGCCCGCTTGCCAAGCTTAGCTGTGCTGACAAATAGTGACTAAATGCCAAGCTGAGCATAGCTGTGCATGCACTTATTGGCTCACATCATATGCATTGGCTCATATTTACTCACCATTTTCTGACTTTCCTCCATCAGTGTCCTTGTGGTGCTCGACCTCAAAGCCACACTTGGCGTACAGGCTTGTTGCAGCCTGTATCACACCAGATTCTCAAATGCTGCTGCCGCTGTGAACTGTTGTTGTGTATGTTGACGTTGTTGTTTCTGTACTATTGCTGTCATCAGCAACTGCTGTTGCTTGTCATCAGCATGCGCCATACACCATTTGTACAGTGACAGATTTGCACAAGTGGGAAGAGCATGATGCAAGGTGGAGTGGAATGCGCAAACGAGCTGCGTTAACATGCCCACAAGGCAGATTTTACATGCCAGGTTTGCACATCAGAGCACAGCGTCACCTCAACCTACATTTCAACAAAGACGCAGCAGCAACAGCAACTGTGACAACAATGCTTTGTGCAAAATTGTGCGGAAAATGCATCAGCTTGGGTGTGCTGCTGCGTCTCAGACATTCTCATGCCCAATTGAGCTTCAAATCTCATACCTGATTTGCAGAGTCCACAGTTGTATACAAGGTCTGTGCCTGCCATTCCTCTGCAGCAAAAGCAGCTGCAGCTTCTAGTAACTGAAATCCAAGACC
Organism: Trebouxia sp. TZW2008; assembly: GCA_002118135.1. NCBI lineage: Eukaryota > Viridiplantae > Chlorophyta > Trebouxiophyceae > Trebouxiales > Trebouxiaceae > Trebouxia > Trebouxia sp. TZW2008. The sequence continues at coordinate 312,354 of BDIU01000008.1, read as the reverse complement.
TTGACCCCTACTCTTTGAGTCAACTGCAACATTGGTGACGTATGCTGCATGTCTGTCATGGCTTGGAACGCCTTTGGGATGCTGTTTTGCAATCTCTTCAGGAGGGCGAATGTCACAAGTTGCCAAGACTTGTGATGTTTCAGGCAGAATGGCGACCAGGCATGCACACTCTGGTGTAGGTGCATTTAAGCCTCTGGCTGTTTGCTGCCTGAGGATGCTCACAGACTGCTCTATGAACTGCTTTTTGAAACTTTCAACATATCTTGCATGAGGCCGTTCCTGCAATGATGCACACAGCTTTCTGAGGAACTTTCACATGTTGATCTTCTTGCCAGTGCTTCTTATACTTGCTTTGCTTTGTTCATTGTAGTCAGTAGTGCTTACTAGGCGGATAATGGCTGAACGGCATGTCAGCATTTTAGTAGTGTGTCCAAAGGCGTTCACCAATGCCACAGTAGATGCATTTGAATGAGGTTGTAGCAATCTGTTGCAATGTCTGCCTGAGGCGCTTGAGGCACAAGTGACAGGCTGTCTGATGCAGGTCTCAATCCCTGAGTCAGAGGCACCGCATTGCCTCATATGGGCAACAAATTCATGCCTTGGTGGTGTGCAATGCTAGCAGTGTATAAACAGGCGCTCAGTCGTGATACTGCTTATCTAGTACACTGCAAAAAACAGACAAAGCAACTATGACAACCACTGGCAATATGCGATAGTGTTGCTGCAAGTGTGCAATGAAGTCACAAGCAGATGTAAGAAGCTGTTATGGATGCCGACTATGTATTGGCAATACCTCATAATATGCCTCAGCCCTGAGTGCAGATGCTTGGTGCAGGTCTTCAGGCGAAGTGGCGCTTCTGAAAACGAGCTGCTGCGTCGACGCTTGCTGACTCTCAGCTGTCTTCAAGGCAATGAGCAGGCGCCGTTGATACCCAAGACCGTGTGCGCCTCGAGGTATTTGCAGGTCAGATACACTTCGCTCTCGGCTTCTGCGGACGCACTTGCATAAAAGGGGCGCAGCGGGTGATCGCGGGTTTGCTGACAGAGCAGGGTCTTGAAAAAGTCGTAAGTGATGCCGCGCTGGGGCGCTACTGCCGACAGTTCTGAGTAACGCCTGGCTGGGTTTTGCTGCAGATACACTTGTAGGTGAAGGCTTGACCGAAAGCATACGACACGACACTTGCGCCGTGCGACACCAGGCGCTACAATGCAACAAGGTGCGCTGTTGCGACCACAACGCGTCACGGGCTTTTGCTTGACGTGAAAGTCAACTCGACTTCAGACTTGACCTTTCTCGGAGGAATTCTGCGACACCTGATCGTGCACAATCGATGCGCATGTCGAGTGCAGCGTATTTGCGGTTTGCTCTCGCCTTGTGTCCAGACCGGCATTCTTGTCATCGCGCGCTTATAGTCACTTAGAGGCAGCTCTATTGGCCACGGCAAAGTTCGCAAGAACGCACCGTTGATTGCACAGCAGCTAATCCCATGCTGTGCTCGAGCACTGGCGTCAACAAAAGCTGCACTTGCAATCCGGTCAGCAGACGCCTGCACACTTCACGCAATCCACCTGGCCGCGCTGTCAGCCAAGTAGAGCCTCCTAGACCGTCGGCTTGCAGCAACCAACACAGCGGCATGTCTGCTCGTGCAGCAGTTGCAGCGACATTAGGTGCGCTCATGCATTACTATACACTGTACAACGGTCACTTGATCACTTACTGACGGTGGTGCATGCCCTTGCAGGCGCTCAGTTCCTGTTGCTGCCAGCAGCCTCAGCTTATTCCCTTCCTGATGCCTCAGCAGGCATAGCAGGCCTGCAACAGACGTCTATCTCACAACACTCAGGTGCCCATCGAAACATCTGCACCTGATAGCAGCCTGCTTGACATTGCAGCAGTAAGTCCAAAGCGCTTCCCTGTTCCAAGCATTGCAAATCTCATCGTGTGTGCCAATTTGCAGACTTGCATACCTTGTACGGCACTGTAAGGACAGCGCCAAGCCTTGCATTCCAACTCAGCGAAAGTGGCTCCACTGAAGCTCAGCAAGCACAAAGCAATGGCCAGCAGGCTGCATCATTGCCACCAGCTTCATCATCGTCAACAGTTCCTTCCACTGCACAGGTAAGGCTCATCACATTAGACTGCAATTAGACTGCAAAACGATAGCCGTGCATGTCATCATTGCTGTGTACTACTAGATGGCATACAGCAGTCAGAGCCTGCCCAAAGCCAATGGTGATACAAGATGTTTGTAGCAGCATGCAACAGCAAACTACAGAGTGATTCATGACGGAGGTATGGCATTTGCAATGGGCAGATTTGCTACACTGCAAAGCATCAGTCGCCAATGCTGTCAGGAAGCAAAGACACTCAGCATATGCAACTGTGCTTGCAGCGTCAAGCAAACACCCAAAGGCACATGAGTTGCACTGCTTGAGGCACCTGCAGTCTTGCAGTCACTAAATACATATGTTTAGGTTAGCACATGATCGAACTGGTTGGAGACAGTTGATTGCTTCTGTACGTACCTACGTGCTGACCCTGCCTAGCCCACATTTACAATGCAATGAATGAATGAATGAATGAATGAATGAATGAATGAATGAATGAATGAATGAATGCATGCATGCATATGCTGCTTGCTGCACATAGGCAACTTGGAAACCATTCAGTGATGCAGACTTGTTCTGCAGCAAAGTTTTACAGCTTATGTTCAAGCTGCCAAACACGAACCGTGCATGACTTCAGCATTCTATCACAAGCCGCCTGTCACTTTCGTGACTCAAGTGCTGAAGTTGACTGCCTCAGATTCATTGCTTCAAGTCATGGCTGGAGAATTCAGGGCTGCTTGTGTTTGCAGAGGCTCCCACAATGACAGCTGGTGGGATACACTTTTCTTCCTTTTCGACTTTCTTTTTCTTGTCTCGTGGGTGCAACCAATGCTCGGTGACGCTCAAGCAACAACTTTGCCCGGCAGGACAGGACTTGTGCCACTCACAACTAGCAATGTATGCTGGAACGATGATTGTTACGATGATTGGTAACGATGATTGTAGCGATGATTGTAACGATGATTTGTTATCAACGCTGCAGGAGCAGCGAAGCACAAGTGCTGCATCAACGCCTGAGCCTGGACCCTCAGGAGTTGCTAACCCTCCTGCCACCCCCTCGGCAAGTTTCCCTGCACCCCTCTCAGCCCCCACACCGCCTGCTCCCACTCCTGAAGAGACTCAGAAGGCTGAAGAAGAGCAGCGTAAATCCCTCAGAAAAACCAGGAAGAGCCGTATAAAAGAACTGGAAGACATCAGGTCAGCTTCCTGTCTGATTGTCAGCATGCAACTCAAGCATGCGTGTTGTAGTACTGCTGAGTTGCTTCATCTATGAAGTTTAAATCACGGCCCCCCTATTGTCTGCCTGTATCAAGGTCAAGCATGTGTCTTAAGGTTTTGCTGCTGTCCAGACCTGTGCTGAATCACTCCTGTCACGCCATTCGCAGTGCTGCATGCATATTGTCTGCCTCTGTCATGACACACCAAGTTTGTAGCAACTGGAACAGACACAGATATTGACTGCTTGCATGACACAGCCAGCCTGTGCACTTGCGCTTCCCCGCTTCTGCATAAGTAGGCCTCTATGTTGAGACCTGTGCTCTGGGTGACGCATTGTGATGGTGACTCTAAACACCCACAGCAGGTCTCCAAGATCTGGTCTGAATGGGCAAGATTTGGTTTTTTGTGCTGGTGAATGCTGTCAAATGGGAGCTGCCATGTCATGACCTTTGTACAGTCTCAGCAATGACTTTCAAGCTTGAAAGCCCTGAGTTTCAGCTCTTAGGTGTTGAAGCATTCTGCAGAGCGGGGCAAGCACAGGACCAGCACTCCTTTGGTGCAAAGAAGTAAGAGCGTTATCCAAATTGCTCTCTGTGTAACAGGGTTTGCTCGTGCTGCAGGGCAGAGTTAGCAGAGAAGCAGGTGCAGCTGTTAGAAAGGGAGAAGGAACTGCTGGACAAAGACCAGACAGTCAGCACCCTCAGGGAAGAGGTATGCCCTTTTTGCAATGCATCCTCTAAAGTTCCTCAAAATTGTCAATAGCATGCTCGAATAGGATAGCTTGCACAAGTCAAACTGGTAGTGGGCTTCTACTGTATTTAGCACTTAAAAAGAGGTTGTTGTGCTGGCCGACTGATTGTGCCATATTGGCAGATTTAGTTTGTGCATTTGGTCTGAAGCACCACCATGAGATATCGCTTTGTGACACTGAATTCATGTTGATGCAGCTGGATCTGGAGCGGCAGTTGCGGGCGCTGTTGACGAAGGAAAAGAACAAAGCAGAAGAACAAGCTGCATTGTCTATGGGCCTATGCACTGGAGCTTTCACACTGCCATGACTGAACCTGAAAGAAGGAGACGTCTACGCAACTAGGTGCCGTGTAAGCTGGCATCATGACGAGGGTCTCCATAAGTGGCAACAGCCTGGTCTAGTCTGGGCTGACATGATAAGGCCTAAGAATGGAACGCTGGCGCGTCGCTCACTCGTAATTCGTCCACTCACCACTGCTAAGGATGATTGTAAGCATCAGTATTGGGTTGATCACATACTGCTCTGCCCTGGGCTCTGATTCCACACACAGTATTCTTGAGTCAGCATCAGCATATTGGGTTGAGTCACACATACTACTCTGTCCTGACAAAGTGCCTACTAGATATGCATGGAACAGATGAAGCTGGTTGCAAACACATGCAATGGTTATGGCTACCCGGGGTCCATTATTGTGAGCAACATGACAATGCGTCATTTCTCAGTCAACACACTCTTGAAAAGGGCACAGTAAGTGTGACCATGCCTGAGATTGTTGCTGACATTGACGTTCTGCCAAATGGCAAAGCAATTAGAGGGACCAGATAAGTAAAAGTATGGTTGAATGCACATGATGGCAGCGCCTGTTGTGAGTACGGCTTAGCGTGCTTATAAGGCGCTGAAGTGGTTTGCCACTTGACTTGAGCATTTTTCCAGGAATCAAGCCATGATAGCTTATAACACTGTCAAATTGGCAGCTTATGCCTGAAGGTGTGACACCACTGGTTTGATGCCTTCTGTCGCTTGATGCTTCAGTGCCGTTGTGGAGGAGATACAGGTAAATACAATTCGTCATTCCAGCATGTGAGAGTCTCCAGCAGCATGTGCGGCATTCAGACATGACATGCAAAATGCAGTCAGCTGGAAAAGCAAGCCTGCAAAACGGGTGCAGAATGGCACTGCAGAACACTGACCATGTTGCAGGGCCGCAACGCTACACGCACGATGTGCTGCTGCTGGGTTGACTCACATCGCATGCAGGATGCTCCATATGAAGCTTGATTGGTGTCAAAGTCATATGTTTGTCCATGGCAAATTATGAGACAACAGACAGAACACTCAATCCTATTGTTGCTGCCAAAGACTCAATTATGATCAGTATCTGCTAGGCTGTTGTGACAACATGGAACAGCCGTCAAACTATATGGACAGCAGAACTCCATCAAGGCTTCTGCCACTCACTCCTAGCTTTCTGGGGCTGCAAAATTGAACTGCATGAGTGCTGCAATGCGGCAAGAACGGTCTTGGTGTATCATTGCCAATCAGAACACCAGCCCAACCTCTCTAGCTGCCTCAGCCAATGCCTGCATTGCACATTATGTGTCATGTATCATGAAAATTGAGCTATCCCGTACAAAAAGTCAAACGCCCTGCTCATAATGCTCAAGACCAGCCAGCCTGGGCCATACACACCTGACACTTGTGCTGGAACATGTAAACAAACTATGCGGAACAGGCATGACACCTGAAAATCTGCGCAAAATATGAAGTCTGCCAGCCAGCGAACAAAACCCACAGCAAAAGAACAACTCAGTGAGCAAGATTTTGTGCAATGTCATCAAGCTGCAGCATGCATTGCTTCTGTATGCATCTACCTGGGTCACAGGTCCCGACTAATCTGCCTGCTGATGATACTGGTGATGTTGACAGTAATGGTGGTGATGATGGCGATGCAGCATTGATTGACATACCTCTACTCGTCCGTGGTAAACATTGCCACCTCTGTCAAAGCACACTGAACTTATGTTTTGCTGTAAACAAAGCTCTGCAATCTTCTTGCCCACCATCTGAGCAGCGTCCTGCACTTACAGCACATTGCACATGACAGCAGCAGAATATGCCCATTGGCAGGATGTGCAATGCATGATTTGATGACACAATCAAGCATAGAAATCTGAGCAGCGTCCTGCATTCACAGGTGAAATTGTCATGTTGCACATGACAGCAGCAAGAACAGCGGGGTGTGGCTCTTGGCAGATGTGCGTTGCTTTGTTTGACGACATCATGTATTGCAGACAGATCAACCATTGACACCGGTGTTTGGGCAGACGTACAATGCATGAGTGGACAACATGCTCAGAACGCATGAACGCAGACGCATCACCAATGACTGCGACGTTTGCATTGTACCTTGTTGCCGCTGGCACCTGCATCTTTTTCTATCTGCTCTCTTATGGCTGGCATCAATGTCGATGCTGCTGCTAGCGTGTTCTGCGCTACATCATCAATTACCTGCACTTATGCAACAAGAGCTTAGATGCAGAGCTTGTGCACATACAGAATGTCTACAGATAGCATGCAAAACTAGAATGTATGCCTGACAGCTGCATTTCCAGTGCAAGTGAAACAAGCAGGAACAAGGCAGCCAAATTTTTCAAGATGGGTTGGTGAAGAATGTCTTGGCAGGCAAGCAAAGCCAAAATGCATGCCTCATAGCTGGCTTGCTGGTGTATGTATCCAGCATGAACAATGCAGCTCAGATGCTGTGTATACAGCAGCACGGCTTACTTGAGCATATATGTGGATGTTGGATCTGTACACAGCAAGTCTGGGTCGCTCTGCAGTGCCACTGACCTGCAGGCATGAGCTAATTGATCATAAAGTTGGGCATACAGCTGATACAGGAATCATGACGCAATTTTCAGGCACGTACCTTTCTCCTGATGGACTTGTGCCTCAACTGCGTCTTTTCCTTCCTTGTAATAGTCTTGGCTTCTATTCGCAATGGAGCCCCAGCTGCACAACAGCATGTATTACTGCATTTGCAGCTGCACTGGCATGATGTTGCGTGGCCGCCATGTACATCCTGAACATGCAGGCAAATATGGCTTGCTGCCTCGTGCAATACCTGTTCTGTGCGTTCTACAAGCTGTTTGTGTGAAAGCAGCCGACGGGCTAGGCCGTTGAAGTGGACCTCCGCGAACAAACGTCGATCCGAGGGCCTGCATCTGCTTTAACGATCAGCAAGCTCCGGCCATGCGCTGCGGTCGATGCGATAGCCCCACTTCAGCACCGGAACCCGGAACAATAGTACAGGCCCTCACGAAGGCTGCCGCAGGATAGACCTTTGAGTCATCACAATTTCCTGGGATCGATACAATCCCAGAATTGCGGGCATTCCAACTGCGCATGCATGGCTGCATGCAGAGAGAACTGCTTCGCTGCACGGCGTCACGACCTGCACATTCCGAGGCTCAACGCACTGAGTTTTGAAGCATCTGTTGCGCCTTTCTGCGTGCTTGTAAAGGCGGTCAAATGGACCAGCAAGGCGATGTAAGTGATGTAGAGTCTGAGGCATACCTGGGGGACGATGACGGGCAGCTCGATCAGCAAGATCAAGAAGTTGCTGATCTGAATGGACCGGAAGCAGGTGCAAGCTGCAAGCATATATCCATGTGCAACTGATTTGGGGGCTTTGACCGGTCGTCATGCCTGCCAGCTCAACCAAACACTGTTCGCTATCCCCAGATGGAGGCTACGAGAGTGACTCAGAAGAGGGGCAAGACGCCGAAGCAAGCACAAACGAGGTTACTGATGACTCGATACACAAATTTACTCAGCACACAGGTCAACAGCCAGTGCCAATGACACCATTTGCCTCGTTTATGTGCAAATGAACGTCCCTGACACTGTAATCTCCTCTGCAGATGCTGTATTTGCTGTTGCTTGGAACCCCTCTCAGAGCGATATGTTAGCGTCAGGAGGCGGTGATGACATGGCATACATATGGAAGGTGCAGTAACAATTTGAAAGAAATGAAGCACAGAGGTGTGTGCCCAACCATGATTGGTGTTCAGTCTCTGAGGGTCAATTTGCATGTTGTGCAGGTGGGACAAGAAGGGCACCATGCACTCAAGGGCCACACAGACTCGGTATGATCATTTTGGGCCACTTTTGAGATGTTTGCTGATTATTGAGTGGTGGGTGTGCTCACCACAGATATCCCGCTGCTGCAGGTTGCTGCACTGGCTTTCAACAGCGCAGGAACGTTGCTAGCTTCCGGAAGTCTAGATAGTGAGTCTTCAAACGCATTCTTTGCCTGCATGCCATTAGGTATATGTGCAGCAGTTCATGACTATCTTTGTCATAGCAAGCATGCTGGCTGCTGTGAGCCCAAAAGGTTAAAAGCACACACAAAGTGCCACGACAGCACTGGCGAGTCATGCACGTCTGAATGAACCCAGGGAGCCCTGTTGCTTCTTGACTCATATCACAGAAGAAACCAAGATGTCATAACTGTGACGCTTGTAATGCCTGCGGCCATGTTTCAGACCCATGTCTTGGCAATGAACAATGCTATCGTCAAGCTTGTGAGTAAGATCATACAGGTTGCTTGCATCAGATGCTTGCCAGCATATGATCGGCAAGCATGCTGGCTGCTGTGAGCTCAAAGGACCACAAACACACATGAGCAAGTCATGCATGGCTGGATGAACCCAAGGAGCACTGACGCTTCTTGATTCACATTACAGCAGAAAGTGAAATGTCATACCTGCAGTGCTTGTGATGCCTGCGGCCATGTTTCAGACCCATGTCTGCAAAGAACAACGCTATTGCCAAGCTTGTGAGTCACACCATACAGAATGCCTGCACAAGGCCCATCGTCAGCGCGTGATCAAGCTGTGCTTGTGTCAAGCTGCTCCATCCTGTTCGCATGCATCAACTTCAGCCTTGCTTTAAGTCTTCAGTCTTTCTCTTGCTCAAGACACAAAAAGCTCTTTCTCAGCATGTGATTCAGCTGTGCTTGTGTCAGGCAGGGTGTCAATATGGGAAAGCACAAGCGGGCGGTGCATACATAGCCTTGAGGGGCCTGGGGAGGGTATAGAGTGGGTGAACTGGCACCCCAGAGGGAACGTGGTCCTAGCAGGCTCTGAGGACTTCACTGCATGGATGTGGAATGCACAAAGCGGAGACATGATGCAGGTCAGGCAATACTGCTTTTGCCAGGTTCATAGCCAGTGATCTCAAGCTGCTTCATGCCTTAGGAACGAGTGCTCCTAGCAGGCTCTGAGCACCTCACTGCATGGATGTGGTTTGCTCAAAGTGGAGACATGATGCAGGTCAGAAAATAATGCATTTGTCAGGTCAATAGTCAGTGATCTCCGGCTGCTTCAAGCCTTAGGGAACATGCACTCCTAGCAAACTCTGAGCTCTTCTTTGCATGGATGTGAAAAGCTCAGGCTGGAGACATGATGCAGGTCAGATGACTGCATTTGCCAGGTCGATAGGCAGTGATCTCAGGCTGCTTCATGCCCTAAGGAACATGTAGTCCTGGCAGCTTCTGAGGACTTCACTGCATGGATGTTGAATGCTCAAACTGGCGACATGATGCAGATCAGCTCAGCCAGTACTGCAAGTGCCTGCGCAATGGTATCAGCGCAAACTGTGCACTCTTAACTGTTTTGTAAATGCAGAGTCTAGACCTGAAATCTCTTCAGCAGTTTAGGAGGTGCAGAATGATGCAAATTTGCACAGTACTAGCTAAAAGCTCACAGATTGCCTTTTCAGAGCTGCAGGTCTTCTATGGGCATACTGGGGCAGTGCGCTGTGGCCAATTCACGCCCGACGGCAAAGCAGTTGTGACCGGGGGTGGGGAGGGGGATGCCACCCTCAAGATCTGGGACCCCAAGTCAGGCAGCTGCACAGGCACCGTCCAAGGTCACGGTTTTCATGAAGCAGGTGCGCTTGCATGCAATGTACAGACATTTAGAACAGCAAGCGAACGGTGCATTGCTGCACAGGCACTATCTAAAGTTATGGCTTGCTTCCATGAAGCAGGTGCACTTGCATTCCATCCGCAGACATGAAAAGTAGCAAGCACAGGCTACATCACAGCACATTTGTTGAACTCAGAAGGCCAGCCGTGGTTCCAGACAGTTGTCTTGATAATTAAATTAAGCTGTTTTGATAGACATTTCTAGAGCAACTTGAAAATTGGTTTCAGAGCCCACAGCATGGTCTGCTGGTGCTGACATGCGTGCGGTGCAGAATCTGCTACTTGAAGCTCTGGCAGATGATGCTGCTACATACCCTGCTTTAGGTGGCAAATTTCTCACCACACTTATGTCAGCACCAGCAGACCATGCCGTGGGCTCTGAAACCAATTGTCACGTTGCCATTGAGCTTTCCAACACTGGTCACCCCTTTGGAGTTGAAACCGCTGTATACACAACAAACATCGCAAGAAGAAGACGCAAAATGCATGGAAGAACTGATTAAGCAGCTGTTGAACAGAAATACGGTGCATGTGATCATGAAAACGGTCACCATGTGACAATCATACTAGGCAGGCTCGGTGGGGCCACCTAGGTCTGTATCAGTGCAAAAAAAAGGCCTGCAATTGCCAGCTTTCTGCTAATCTCAAGGTCATCACTCCCGTGCCATTAATGGTTGTGTTGCCTTAGCACTGTCACAACCTGTTCCAGGTGCTGCGTTTCATAGCTGTTTGCTCCTCAGCATCGCAATACCAAATGCATGCATGTCTTCTGTCATGTGCATACAGACATGATCTACTACACAGAAATCTGTTGGTTTAATGTCTGCATTGGTCATCAAGAAAAGTGTCCTTACATCAAATTGTCCTTATTCAGAAGTACCACTGTAGTCAGCACGCAGGGCTTGGTGCCCATTTGCATTGTCCTTACATCAAAAATGTCCTTATATTGAGTGCCCTTATGTTGAGAGATTACTGAATTACATACTGTCATGCTTCTCAAGATCAGAATGAATGTAATAAATGAATGTCAAGGTGCTCGTGAAGGTGCTGGTCAGGTGCTTGGCAAGCTGCTTTTCTGTGCACGCTGATCACGGTGGTCATGAAGGTGCTTGTGACTCAAAGTCTAGCAATGCATCATACCATGACTACAGCCATGAAGCATGTCTGTCCATGCATCAGTGCATGCATCAATGCCAGAAGCTGCTTACTGTGTAGGATCTGCCTGGAGCTGCAGCTTCTGACTCAAAGTGTGTCGATGCATCATGCCATGACTTGAAGCATAAAGCATGTCTGTCCATGCGTCAGTGGAAGCTGCTTGTAAATCTACATTAAGCAATGTCACGGTGCAGGCTTGACATCAGTGGCTGTCAGGCGCTTGGCAAGTTGATTTTCTATGCATGTTTATCACGGTGTTCATGAAGGTGCTCGTCAATCTATATTGAGCACGGTCACGGTGCAGGCTTGACATCAGTGGCGGTCAGCGCTGACTCAACAGTGGCCATCACTGGCTCTGAAGATACCACTGCCAGGATCAGCAACCTACACACTGGCAAAATCTTGGGCACCTTTGCAGGCAAGTGCTTTCCTCATCATTTCATCCCAGCTTGCCTGCTGATGTGACAGGATATTCACGCTGAATTTCTTGATCTCCGCTGCTGCTTGTTGGCAAACCCAAGCAGGCGTCATGTTGTTGAACAATTTTGACATGCACAAGCAAATACATGGCAGGTTTTCTATATCAAAGCTAGCATCCGCATGTCTGCACTGAACCTGCTAATGCTGCACAAGCTCAGCAGCCAACAGAACTTATGTCCTCTCAAGTGACAGTGCAAGCACTGTGAAGCTGCATTCTACATTTCGGTCTTTGATGAGTTCAGCGCTTACATCTTTGCTGAGCGATGTAGCCTGACTTGTCGCTGTTTGCAGGTCACACTGACTCTGTGGAAGCTGTTGCCCTCTCCTCAGCATTCCCTGTTGCTGCCACAGCTAGCATTGATGGCAAGGTGTTGGTGTGGGACAATGCCACCTTATCAGTCAGAGGCACGTGTGAACATCCAGAGGTATTCCTGGCATTGCAGGACTTCTGCATGCAACGTTGTGACTATACAATTCCAGGCTCTTCATCGTTCACAAAGCTCCAACAGAGTTTGCACGATGCGCAGTATGCAATAAGGAAAGCGTTGCTCATGCTGGATGTTATTCATGTTGCTTATGATGCTGTATGAGTTCATTTCAAAAGCCTGTCAAGAAGTCGATTCGGCTGACTTGCAGGCAGTGGTGGCATTGCAATGTCATCCCACCCAGCCATTGATCTTCACAGGCTGCCTAGATGGTGCGGTCAGATGCTGGGATCTACGCACAGGTATGCAAATTTGCCATTCACCAAGACTGTTGCTGAGGGTGTGCAAATACCTTGCCAATTATGTCAAGTTCTGAGGACCAGTCCATGTACAGCGCTCTGCTTTTTCTGTTTTGGCTGTCTCATGTCATGGCCCATGCAGCAGTGTATACAATTTAAGTCAAGCTTATCAGACATGCTTATTGCACAGTCAACCTGCCTTTGAACCTCTCATGCACAGAAGCATGACTCACTGCATGTGTGGTTGGCAGGGGTATGTATACAGACCAGGACAGGCAACACCAAGGGCATTCAGAGCATAGCCCTCAGCCCAGATGCCAGTCATGTGGTTGCTGGATCTGATGACTCCAGTGCTTGCATCTATGCCTTTCAGCACTCCTGAACCCCCCGGAGATGCGTTTGTGTCTGAAACAGAGTCCCAGCCACATGCCGGACTCCTTAAAATGAACCCGTTGCTCTTGAGCTTCACTTGCTGTGCAAGCTGCCGTTCATGACCACCTTTGAGTTCAACTCGAACTTGTCTATAGCTCAGTTATCGGTTGCATTGCTGCATGCCTGCCCAAGCAGCTTGTGTTCGACAGGCGGCATTAAGCCTCTGTGCACAGCGCATTCATGCAGCGCGAGCTTCATCAACATCATCATCACACGGCATCAATTCAAGCTTGTGCAGTCGTCTGTCTATTTGTTGCTCATGCGGAAGGTAGCATGCGTGACACAACATACAGACAGCCCTTGATGACTTCCCAACCTTTGCCTCCTCAAATTCGGCCCAAAGACATAGCGATGCCTGCCCAGTTTGACCTGACCTCAGTTGAGCAAAAAGGAACGGCTGTGCGAAGAGTTGCTGGTTCTAGAGAGCGTGACATCCGGTGTATGTCAGCCATTACTACCATTACTGACGGTATATGCGGATGGGAATCTCGCTAGTGGCACACGATGTGGCAGCGCTTGTGGCAGCCCGTGGTTTAGTCGCGATTGATCCTCGCATGCTTTGCTGTGCGCATTAAGCGGCGAACGCGCTTGCGTCGATTGATCTCTCAGCAAGTCGAACTGGACCAGCTAGCCTCTGCGGACGATACCCAGCGTCGCGGGTTTGATACAAAACGTCAAGACGGAGCGTGGGAGCAGCCCACCAGGCCTTAGGGCTGCAGTGACTTTCCCCCGCGTACTACATTCTGCAGGCGGGCGCGGTGTTAGACCTTCACTAGGCGGCTGTCCATCGGTGCGCGTTGCAGGCTGCACGAGGTCTTAGCCGGTCGTTCAGTCAGATTCGTTCGAAAACGATGTTTCCGCCTACCTCTGCAGGACGTATTGCATCTTGCCGGGGGCGGACAGTAAGGCAAAAGCGTTTCAGATTTGCCTGTATACTAGCAGCCCGCTGCGTTCGTGCAGAAACTTCTTACAGCCTCCGATTCTTTATTCCACCAGCATTATGCCTCCACTCTATGTTACCAAAGTGCCTTCAGTCTATAGCATGCATCAGCTTGACGGCGATATCCCCGCCAAGGGTCTGAATCCCACACCATACAATCCAGTATCAGAGATTGTTGGACAGCTGCTGCCTAAGATGTTTTACTCGCTGGCTGCTGGGAGAACCTCCAAACGTGTCAGATCATTTGGCAATCTGCAGGCTCACATTGTGCCTGATCTAGATGAGCCAAGGTAACAGCTCCCTTGTTCTCATAGCCACACTTGTATTCCATTGAAGCATTGCATCGTTGCATTGCATGTGCAGACCCCGTAAAGCACTTGGAGATTCATCCAATCATGCATGAAGTTTGTCATGATCATCGTGCTTGCCAATGAGTGCACATGAGCCTGCTAGGTGAGTACAGCAGTCCTGCCTCCGATTGAAATTTGTCCTCAAAGGCTGCAGCAGCTCTGTACTGAAGTTTCGTCTGAAGTCTGCACCACCTGTGTACTGTATATCTGAGGTGGCGTATTCAGATCATGCCTTTGCCCACAGCTTTCTCCTGTCTGGGACTCACACAGACATCACCCTGATGCCTGACGCTTTTTCAAAGTCTGAGTCTGATGGCGCTCTTGTCTATTGCTGGTCATTGATCCAGGCATGGCTGGACATGCTTGACTTTATGTTGGATCTCAGACCTCGTGTTGTCAGACCTTGTGTGTTGCAGCTTTCTCCTGTCCGGGAGGGATACATTCAGTCTGTTGCTGTTTGATACATTGTCATAGTCGTAGCCAGTTGTCTACATATTGACCACTTTTGATAGAAAGCAGTTCAAACCGTTATTCTCAGACCCTGAGTTTGCCTGCAGCTTTCTTCTGTCTGGCAGCGACACAGACAGTGTTGGCGATGCTCAAGTGCCAGCGCTGCATGACGCCCCAGCAGCTGGTGAAGACAACCTCATGGAATCTGTGCTGCTGGCCGAGTGGGAAGACCGCGCTGAGCAGGGCTTGTTCAGATACGATGTTACTGCTTGCCCGACACAGCTAGTGCCAGGTGCATACGGGTTCATTGCTCAATGTAACGAAGGAAGAGCCTCCAAGAAGCGCGCCACTGAATTTCGGGTTGATCAGGTAACAGCTGTACAAAATTCTGTCTATTATTTGCCATGGTGTCTAGGCTGTCTACCTTTGACTGTGCTGTCTTCCAGAAGCGGTATGCAGCAAAGGTTCATATTGCTGTGTGCAACTGCTGTGAATCTGTCTGAAGCCATTGGACATTGAGGCAGCTGCTTGAATGCATTTCACTCGTCGTAGCAGTCAAGACCTTGTTTGCTGCTAGAGACAAGCTGAGTTGAAGTGAGCATGCAGCATACGCCTATGCAATTGCATTGTGCATCCTTCTTGCTTTTATGGGATCCACTGCCTTGCTGCATGTCTTGGTTGCATAGTTATGCAGGGAGCATGTTCGACCCAAACAGGCCCAAGGCAATCATCATACGTTTTCATTCTCACATGATTCACACTCAGCACAAATCTTACACTTATTTACATACAGATGTGGCATGACTTACAATTGGCGATTGCTTCTGCAGGTGTGCCAGCCTTGGGATGCCAAAAAGTTCAACTTTCAGAAGGCGCTGCAGCAGGAGGTCCTCTTCCAGTATGAAGCAGGTTTACCTGGAGGTGACGGGGTCAAGTTCATTCCAGCATCCCCAGCAAACGCAAGCCCAAACTTGGTGTTCATCAATGTCAGCCCCATCGAGTATGGGCATGTGCTGCTGGTGCCTAGGGTCTTGGATGGTTTAACTCAGCTGGTGGACCAAACCTCCATGCGCCTGGCTCTGCAGTTCTGCAAGAACAGCAACAACCCATACTTCAGGCTGTGCTACAACTCACTGGGAGCGTATGGCACCATCAACCACTTGCACTTCCAGGTGACTGCAGTCTCAATCCTTCTTTCGTCCTCAATCCTTCTCTGAGCAACACCTTCATCTTTGCGAAACTTTTCAGCTTGGAAGGCTAATGCCACCTTGCACATGCCTTCAGGCAAAGTGTGTAGCCATGTAGCTTGTAGATTTGCCTGCGCTTTTGCTGGCAGTCTCAATACTAAGGGTGACGCTCCTTGTTTACTGTGATTGTGCACAGATACTGAGTATCAGCCTAGCTCAGGATGCAAACATTGCACCGCTTTGCCAGCCTTCAAGATTGACAGTTCTGACAGCTTGGCTGCCTGTCGCATGCCCACATCATGCTACACTTGTAATGATCTGCTGGCTGCCTGGCCAATGCTAACATCATGCTGCACCTCAATTTTGCATCTTGACTAGCTGCAACCTCAAAAGTCATGGACTGAATCTGTACAACATATTGCAGGGCTACTTCTTGCAAGCCCCCTTTGCAGTGGAGCGGGCCCCCACAGAGCCCCTGCCAGGCTATGCAGGCAGCCGCCGCTTCAAGGATGTGCGTGTGTATCAACTGGCAGAATACCCTGTCAGGGGCTTGGTGTTCGAGTGTGGTCAAAACCTGCCTGACATGGCTGACTTTGTGGCAGAAGTGTGCGTGCGTCTCCAGGAAGCAAATGTCCCTCACAATTTGTTCATTGTGGACTGTGGCATGAGGGTGTTCCTGTACCCAAATGGGTTTGCAGCAGCCAAAGCTGAGGTAATCATTCTTTTCTCGTGACACAGTGTACAGCTGTTTCACAGGGGCAAAAAGCATGTTCATGGTGTGTTGCTAAGCATCTGCATGTTGCATTGCATCTGTTGCCAAGCTCATACATGGACTGAAACGACTGAAAAGGTGCATGATATCAAGCCTGGAGCTACATTGATGCATTGTTGTACATTGTGATTGGCAGACACGTTGGAGCCCTGCGTATATGCTGTTTTGCTTGTATGTTGTCAGGACTCTGATTGTCACTATCACACAGCCTTCATGCACTCCTTTTCCAATGCAAGAGTGCTTTGTGCAGGGTCGTGTGCCTTCAACAGTGTTGGACAGCCAGGTTGATCCTGCCTCATTTGAAATCAGTGGACATGTCATCATGAAGCGCCAGCAAGACTATGACGAACTGACTCAAGACGGCATCTGGGATCTGCTGTCCTACGCCTCCTTCTCAGAGGAAGCTTTCATCAAGTTCAGCCATCTTGCTTTGGACTACTGATCACTTTGTACCAAGTATTGTTTATGATTGTTTCTGATAGTCCGCGACGAATAAGGCCACACCTTTTGTGGCAACATGCTGTCTTTGTAGCACATGCTGCAGGCACTGTGGCAACTAGCTGTCATCCCAGTATAGTTGCCCTAGATTGCTTGTAGGTCATTGGGTGGTCCCACATGAGTTTTGGCAGATACAAATTGTATCAAGTTTTGTGTCGAGGACTGTGTACTGTCAGTGTTATTCAATTGCAAGCACTGCTTGAGTTGTGTGCTAGGCTGCTTTTCACAAGCATCTGGTTCTTTCCTGTAAGGGTCAGCAAGTGCCTGCAACAGTGATGTGGAAGGTGCAAACCTGCATACTTTTCCAAATTTTATGCATAAGGAACTGGTGCATGCGCAAGCGCCTCGCTGTGTCTGTTGAGTGTCCACCGCAGTGTTTCGTACATGGCGTGGAACTGCGGCCTCATGTTAAAACCCAGCCACTTCTGTCTGTGTGTGTGCCACAAGAAGCTGGCCCAGATGGACTGCTTGCACCCACTGGGCGGCCCATGTTCTGCTAATGGAAAGTTGCAGCACTAGTTCAGCATGCAGTCATCTTGAAGATACAGGACTGTTGGCCCTCTTGTCACGTTTATCTCAGTTTAAGGCCATTGCATCTCAGCGCGCTGGCCTCCTTGCGAGCTCATTTCAGGTTTGATCATCAAATTGATGTGCAACTGCCAAGCGCTGTGCACGTTTGCAACTTGCAACTGAGTAGAAATTATAGTACAGCTAACGGATGCAAACACAGCTTTGACAACAAGCAATGATGTTTACAATTGACAACGGGCCCCGGGCCGTTCCCGGGGAATCTTGAGGCACCTAGGACAGCAAAATGTAAGCAAACAAGCACCAATCAAATTACACATATTACACCACAAACACTATTGTCACTGGCAGGGTGTATCAGACTGTCTAAAGCCAAGCACGAGATGGAGGGACAGAGCTTTGACCAAACGGATTTCCCGACGATGGCTGATGTGTCATTTCTAGCTCAGCTGGCCCATCTCTTGGGGCCACTTGTGGCTGATCATGTATGTTGCCATTTCCAGGCTGCTGCTGTGCAAAGAAAGCTTGACTTGCTATGCCTGCCTGCCGCTGCCTTTCATCAGGGAAAGGTTGTACTGCATCCCTGCTGGACCTGTTGGATTTCGACTTAGGCAGGGTCCCAGGGGCAATGGGGGGGCGGGGGCTACTCATGGCGCTGCCCTCTGGGGAGCTGTAGGGGCTTTTGCCGTTGAGTTCTGCCACGGGTTGAGTGAACTCGGCTGCGTCTGAGTGCGAATGGCCGTTCATGAGTCCATGCACAGCTTCTGGGTTCTCTGGGTCTGCTTTGACAGTAGGAGCACCTACTCCCAGCATGTTCATGCGCTGCTTGGTTTGCCAACCCATGTCAGCAGCACCGCCGTCAAGTGTCTCCATTTCCTCGAGGATCATGTTGTCCTGAGGGTGGAACAGCCACACCACCGCACGCTCCAAGTAACGGTGACCAAAGCAAGTGAGCGCCACGGTGATTTGCACAAACCAGAAGGTGGGGGAGCGGAACACCCTCTCACCCACCCCCCACTGGCCGGGGTCGTAGTAGTTGATGCCCCTTTCAATGGCCGGAAAGACCACCTCGAAGGGGTACACTAGCCAGTAGCTGAGGAAGACGAAGACCAGGAACAGCCAGGTCCAGTAGCGTGCAATGACGCAAATCTCCAAAGTCACAGCGCTGAGCAAACAGATGAAGACGACCTTGCCGACTGAGTAGACGTCTGTGATGGAGTCTTGGCCTGCCTCGACTATGCTGTAGTAGGGGATGAAGAAGGCTATGGCTGCATCTAGCAGAGCCATGCCTACTCCTGACTTCCAGAACACCCGGGTGGTCAGACTCTTCTGATTATTGTACACCTGCAGCAGGGGCAGCAGCTTGTCACCAGGGGGTGCAGGGCTTGCACGCTGGACAGAAGGCCTCTTGCGCTGTGTGCACTGTGTAGTGGCTGCTTCAGGCAATCTTGACCAGAATGCAATGCACCGCGTCTGCAACCACCCAGCAAATGCCTCAATCAACCAACAGAAGTGTTGTGTGCGCTGCAATCGAAAGCCAGGCTTTTCATTTACTGCATTGCCCAGTTGAAGCAGCTGCAGGTTGAACACACACAGCCGTCTGGGCATGATCGGTGCATGCCAGATGTGCTAATAGCATCCTTGCAAGACAAGCTTACTGGTATTGCTGCTCTGGAAAGTGTTGTATTGCAGCAGGCAGGCACACAGCAATTTACCTGAGGGTAGCGTATGAGTGATGAGAAGTTGATGACTGGCCGGTCCAGCACAGCAAACAGCAGGATGGGAATGCTGGTGAACACCACGTTGTAGGCAGCTGCACTGATGTCGTCCACCAGGGCCTGCCCACTAAAGCCGTTGTAGAACTGATAGAAGAACAGCACGAAGGCGAAGCAGATGTTCTTGTAGAAGGAGTACTTGATGAGGCGGGAGAGGCGGTAGCTGGAGAGGCTGCCGTGTACCAGCAGCAGCCGCACCAGGAAGCGGAATTGCCCTATGGCATAGTCCGAGTTGTTTACTGCCTGCACATACCAGCATCGCAACCCTCTCAGTGACCTGGAAGTAAACTGTTCACTGACAAAGCCTCAGCTCATACACAGGTTGCCATGCACCAGCAGCA
The DNA here is from genome assembly GCA_002118135.1 of Trebouxia sp. TZW2008. NCBI lineage: Eukaryota > Viridiplantae > Chlorophyta > Trebouxiophyceae > Trebouxiales > Trebouxiaceae > Trebouxia > Trebouxia sp. TZW2008. The sequence goes on along the minus strand of BDIU01000008.1, from coordinate 292,652 downwards.
GCAGCACCAGGGACTGGAACTGCCCAATGGCGTAGTGCAAATCGTTCACCACCTGCAATCAAATGGGCATTTGAGCAATCAAGAAACGGAACTGCCCTGTGGCGTGCAGAGCTCACAAGAACACAACATGCAGCATTTACAGCATGGCTCAGCAGTGCTGCTGCACAGCGCTAAGGAACGCAGCCTTCCTTGCTTATGATCCCAATGCTCACATCAGCAGCTTGTATCATGGCCACATTATTGGCACCATCCAATGTACACCAGAGCACTGCAAGGTACAACATAATCTCAATGCAAGACCCAGCAGGAAGTTTGTCACACCTGACGACCCTCTTTGCCCATGATGCCAATGCCTACATCAGCAGCCTGGATCATGGCCACGTCATTGGCTCCATCGCCAATGCCCAACATCTTGCCACTGAGGCGGCGCTGCTGTCTCTTCAGCCAGCGGTTGATGCCCTTGGACCCGCCCTCTGCCTTGTGCATCTGCACAACCCATATCTTTGGATACATGCTGAAGAAACAACACATGAAAGACAGAGGTACAGATGGAGAGACCTGCCCATTGCCTTGCGCACCTGTACCGCACAGTTTGATCGTTGCACTCATCCACTGCCTTGTGCATCTGCAAGCTCAAGACATATGAACAGACATCAGAACTCAAGTGCACACATGTTACCCAACAACAGCGCTGAAAGCCCTTCTCCTCTATTTTCTGCATGTGCATCGCCCATACCAACAACCAAGCATGTCAACACCACGCAACCTTGTTGTGCATCTGTACAGCCTATGACCTCCAGTACACAATCAAAGAAGATGATGACTCTTATTGTCAATTTCTTGATCATGTACCAGAGGGTGTGCGCTGTACAGATGCACAACAGGATTGAGTGGTATTGACATGGTTAAATGTCAAAAGTTCACATGCATCCATACAGTTACTCTGTACAATTCTGGGTTCTTATGCAAGACATCTGCCTGCTATGTTGCATGACAAGGCTAAGTGGTGCTGACATGTCTGTTCTCGACCAACTACTCACCTTTGTCAGTCATGTCTGTTTGTATCCTCTACAAAAACAAAGGTGAAAAAAACAGAGATAACTGACAAAGGTGAGTATTTAGTCGCCACCAGACATGTCAGCACCACTTAGCCTCGTCATGCAACATAGCAGGCAGACGTCTTGCATAAGAACCCAGAATTGCACAGAACAACTGTACGGATGCGTGTGAACTCTTCACCTGAGCTCCAAAGAATTGAGCCATTTTTGATTTCAGCTTCACCCTGACAATTCTGGCTGTGTCACTGGAACAAAAAGACATGTGCTAAATGGTGTGCACCTCAATTCTGACCATCATCATGACAATGGCGGGCTTTTGGAGGAGTGTGCCCCGGAAGGTGACAGAACAGGAGGACTCAAAAGTCGACTTTCTCTCTGACTGTGTCACTGATATGATCAGGCACTAGCAAGACATGGAGGCACCTCAAACTCAGCCATCAGCCTGGCAATGGCCGCCTTCTGGGATGGGGACCCTCTACAGATGCACTTGACGCTGACTTTTCTCCTAAATACATATGTGGTGTAGACAGGCAGCAGTGGGAAAGATAAGCACCTCAAATTCAGCCATCATCCTGACAATGGCTGCCTTCTGGGAGGGGGATGCTCTGCAGATAACTACAGAGCCGCACTGGGAGCCCAGCTGGGCCAGCAGGGGCTCCTGGGGGCTGCCCAGCACATGCTCTAGGGTCTTGCCATCAATCACCAGCTCACCTATACGCACAGAGTGGGATGCTCAGTTCAGGCACAGCAGAAGACAATATGCAATTTGAAGCAGCTGAGCCCCATGTGCATGTGACAAAAGAGTGTCTGTGTGTGCCAGCATACTTGATGCGCAAAAGTGGATGCTGCTCAAGGTTGTGCATGAGTTGCAAGGTATGAAAGCAGATAAGAGTCACAAACGCCTGTACATACAATGCAGAAAGCTCACCAACTTTGCCCACTGTCATGTGAAGATTGCGCTTGTGCCGAGGATTTGCCTCTTCCTCCTCAAATGGATTCAAGTTTCCTGACATCCTCGACAGGCGGGCAAAGATGCCAGGCTTGCGCTTGGTGTGCGTGTGGTGGGCCCCTGCACCCTTGGGCACCCCTCTTGTCTGCCCAACCTGCAACCGAAGCATCTGCTTAACTTATCATCAGCTTGCAAGTGCTACTAGCTTTGGGCCTGTGAGTCATGAAATCTCATAAAATGCAGGCTACCAGGACGGGAAACATGGCCTGTTCTTTGCAAGCGGGTAACGCTGCATGAAGCTCAGCATCAAACACATGGTATTGCTTGGGCTCCCAATGCCAGCGCATGCTTTCACAGCCTGTGGAAGACCTGACGCAAGATGCTTTGGATATCTGCACCGCTAACCCCTCCTTCACAGGTTGACATTATGCATACCAATAGCAGTGCACATTGCACAACAGCATGTCAACATGAAGACTGCAGGGCTGTCTACACACATTGGCAATACATTGTGAGCAGAAAGCTTGCCTGTGCTGTGAGGTCAGAAATGCGCTGCGCTGCAGCTTCTGGGGTGTCAGCGTTGCAGATGAGCAGGGAATCCGGGTGGCGGATGAGCTTGCAGCTGATGGCAATGTTGATGGCTGTCTCCTGCTTATCTCCCGTGATCACCCACACCTGAACACAGCTCATTTTGAGATGAGGTTGTGGTGCGAAATCAAACAGGTCCTCCTACTGACTGCGTGAACAAACTGCACAATCTTATCAATGGAATGTACAGGATGCAACCACACATCATGCTTTTCCAGCAACTGGGGTCCTTGCACTTTCATAGTTTCTGCGTCAACAGCTAGCAGGGACAAGAATGCAGCACAGCTGGACCAAGTGCCGATGTCATTGGTGCAAAATGACACCTACTTAAATTTGAGCGTTACTGACATAGCCATGAAGCCTGTTGCGCGCTCTACAATGCATAAAGGGTGCTTGCTACTGGCTTATCTGTGTGCAAGCACTCATTTGGGACGTAATAGATGCAGACACCCCACAAAGCAAAACACGAATGAGTCCATTGGCGGACCTTCATGCCAGCGTCTGGCAGAGACTAATGAGCTTGCTATGCGCCAGCAACAAACTTGGACTCATTGCAGCCCTGCAACCCAGCATCAAAACATACATGTATCATCATGCCTTGACTGACCTTCATGCCAGCATCTAGCAGAGACTGGATGGCAGCAGGCACGCCCTCTTGCAATTTATCCTCGATAGCGGTCACGCCCACCATCTCCAAGTCAGCTTCAATTTCCACAGCCAGGGCAGCCAAGGCTTCATCTCGGTTGTCCAGCTGAGCTGCGGCGTCCTGATATCGCGCATCCCAGTCCGCCCACTCCTCCTCTGACAGCACCTTTGTGCCCAGCACCAAAGTACGCAGTCCCTGAGAGCACCAAAACACACTAAGGTATAGAGTGAGTTACTTGACAGTGTGCTGTGGACCCTGCGGAAGCCAGCACTGTCGTTATGCATGGGGGCAAATTGGCTCAATGCAGCAGGCTTGGTAGCGCCTGTCCCAGTCTGCCCATTCCTCCTCTGAAAGAACCTTTGTACCAAGCACCAGTGTGCATAGATCCTGATTATAATCACTTTGTGCACCAAATGGCTTCAGCATGAGCTGTGATGTCTTGAATCTGGTGCCTTGTCTCTGATAGCTGATGCAGATTGTAGTAACTTGCTGAGGCTGTATCGCTGCAAGCTTAGGATTGCGCAGGCTTCCGTGTGCAGATTGCTTGGTGCAACAGGATATCAAAGCTCCGCCAAGACTGCTGTTGTCAGGCATACAAGCAGCAGTCAAACTGTGCTGCCTTTTAGGAGCGCTGACCTGGGTGGCGAAGAGGTGCAGATTGCGGGCAGTCTGTTCCAGCAACTCTGGCCTGGTGTCCTTGCTGAGGGTTGCCAGCATCTTGCTTGGTATACAGCTCAGTGCTGCCATCATGTGCACAAGCAGTATCAACTGTGCTGTAGACCAGGAGTACTGACCTGAGTAGCAAACAGGTGCAGGTTGCGGGCAGTCTGCTCCAAAAGCTCTGGCTTGGTGTCCTTGCTGAGGGTCGCCAGCATCTTGCTGTCAGCCCCCTTGGCATACAGCCTGATGATGCCGTCTGGGCTGCGGGCAATGACACTCATACGGCCCCTCTCGCTGCTGAACTCCATCATGTTGAGCACGTCAAAGGTGGCCTCGTGACCCAGCATGCGCAGCGTGACGCCTTGCATGGTGCGGCTCAGAAATTCAAATCCCAGCTGGCGGCCGCCCTCGACGAGAGCCACCTCATCTGGTGATGGTCCCTGCAGCAAGTGGCAGAACCTTTCTGTACATTCTGCTGTTGTGATGGCTTGACAGCCTGCTTCTTTGCATGCTGAGGTAGCTACAGTAGAAGGTGGCTGCCTGCTGGGGCTCTCAATCCTTGGGCCAACTGTCATGTATGCAAATCAAGCAGCCTGCTTCTTTGCATGCTGTCAAGCCATCACAACAGCAGAATGTACAGAAAGCTCCTGCAGCAAGTGGCAGAAGCTTTCTGTACATTCTGATGGAACATTGGCTGCAAAGCATGCAAAAGTTGCACAATACGCGTGGCATGCGCACATGCAGAGTTGGCTCAAGATTTTGAACTCAAGCTGGCGACCGTCCTACGCTAAAGCCAACTCACCTGGCGAGGGCCTGAACAATGCAGCAGCCACCTTGTATATCTCTGCTGCAATGAGGGTAATGCACTCCAGCAGCAATGACAGCAGCAGCATCTCAAGTGAAGACATTGCTCAGGAATTCAAGCATGGGCAAATTTGCCACTACAGTAAAATCTCTTTGTGGCTACTGCTTTGGTTACTAAGAAATTTCTCCTTACATCAAATTGTCCTTACTTAGAGGGACCACTGCAGCCAGAATGCAGTGATTGGTTACCAATGGCGCTGTCTTTACATCGACATTGTCCTTACATCAAGTGTCTTTCTGAAGAGAGTTTACTGTATGTACATCATGCAGAGTCTGCGCACTTCTGCCTCTGTGCACGCTGAACAGCTCATACTACAGCAGTAGCAGCAGCGAAAGCATGCTGTCCCACTCATGCAGTATGAGTTATTGAGTGTGCATAAAGAAGAAATGCACAGGCTTTGCATGGGGTGCATGCTGGTGCAATCACCCAGGCTCCCTCTTTTAAGAGGCATCCAAACACAAGGTTTGGGAAGCATTTGCCGCTGTACTTGCATGAAGAACCTTCATGCCAGATGACTTGAATTTCCTACGTAACAAAAGTACAGCATGCAAAAGGCGCAGCAACAGGGATGGTAAGCAGAAGTAGGACGTTCAGTTGCCTACCAAAAGACAGACTCGAGTTGCTCAGTGAAGGACAGCGGTGGATGTGCATGGACATGTGCAGGCTAGTCAGCCAGAACGCACCACAAATGAAGCAGGTGCTTATACAACATACACAACTCTCTGAAGCTGAACTGACAGAGGCGGCCTGACCACTGTCAGGGATGCAGCAAAATGGAGCTTGCATCATGCACTGCAAAAGATGTTGTGTTAGTACTAGGCGATGGAAACTCAGGCCACAGCAGGATACAGCACGCAAGCCTTCGCAGCATCACGAATCACAAAGTTGTAAAACGAAATGACGGGCGCTGATGGCGCAAGAAGGAACACAAGTCAAGAAAGGAGTTTGAGGGCAGGCCCCACCTGAAAGGTAGGTCTGGGTGCGCCCTCCTTGTGCTCCACAATGAGAGAGTGGCAGACACAGATATTGAGCCAGAAGTCCGCTGTGTGGAAGCCCAGCACAGTGTCATCAGTCCCATCTGCAAGGCAACAACAGCCTGAGTTGGATGCATCCAAAGTGCTGCCTGTTGCAGCATGATCCAGGCATCAATGATCCAGGCATCAATGACCCAGGCATCAATGATCCAGGCATCAATGACCCAGGCATCAATGATCCAGACATGTGCATGATTGTGGTCAAGCCCTAGTGCATGCATGACTTTGCTTTGTGGCACATTATTTGCACCAATTCTTGCTGCAAATCCAGCATTGGCATGTTCAGCTCAGGCATGGTTGCTTATGCGCAAAAATGCCATAACAAGAGATGACAACAACTCGATGCATGCGGAAGTGGCCATGGTCATGTCAACACATTTCAATTGGCCCCTCATCCTTGAGCCTAGCTTCAAGTCAAGCATAGTTGAGAGCAAAGCAGCAGATGCGCTTTGGTACCAGTCCATGACAGTGCCTACTGGCACAGCTCAAGCAAACACAATAAAAGCTCTTCAGGTGCCCAGCACGCAACAAATGATATCGATCGACAGTGTACCTTCGTCAGCACACGACAAATGACAACGATTGACAGTGTACCTTCGTCATCAGTGGCGTCCACATCATGATCAGCATGCTCATGGTGTGCATGGCTGTGTGCATGGGCACCCCTGCTCCAGACAGTGCTGGGCTGAGGGGTGGGGCCCCCAGAGGGAGCCATGTCCCCCAAGTCCAGCTCCTCAAGCATCTACACCGCAAGAAGAAAACATTTAGCTTTTATTTTGCATGGTCCTACACAGCTGTCGTGTGAAAAATGTGTGTCAAGCAAATCATGCATGTCATGACAAACTTGCATGCTCAGGTAACTTCTCTGATGTACATAGGCTCATCTTTGAGCTGAGAATCAGCTTACAGCTGTGTTGCAATGAGTCTATCGCCATGTACACAACAAGTCTGTCAATGGGGCTTACGGCTTGGCTACAACTGCAATTCTCACAGCACTGCTTGCAAATGACAAGCAAGTACACATGGAACGCATGCAACACATAATGCATCAGTGGCACGCTGTACGCAATGAAGTTCAGCTATTTGCAGACCTGCTCAGTAGGGTGGCTGGTGTGCAGGCCCAGCAGGGGTGCAGGGCTACCCCCAGCATTGATGATATCGCCCCACTCCAGCCCCTCCTTCAAACCATCAGTGGCGGCTGCCATGCGCTTATCAAATTTTCTCAGGGTCTCAGGTCCTGACCACTCCACATGATCCTCCAACCTGCGCATCAATATAGCAAGTTCTTGTATGCTTTTCAGCATAAGGCAGAAGAGCAAAATTAAACATGAAATACTGAGCAAATTGGAGTACATTGTATAAGAAGATTTGAGCGAGCGCCGTGTATTCAACATGTATCTGGCCAAGCTGGTTAAGTCAAGCAGAAAGCGTTGTCAATTGATGTTACCGTTGCTGACATTGCCAAAACCTGGTTCTGGACCAGCAGGGGCTTGTGCGCATTGTTCTCGGGTGTTGGAGGATTCAGTAAAAGCACTAGCGCCAGGGAACAGCATACTGGGTGGCTGGGTTCTGTGCTACATGCGTTGAGGCTGTACTTTGTTAGGTGGAAGTCACTCTGCTTCAAGATGCAGTACCAAGGGGTGAGGTATGCAAAATGAAGCGCAGTATTGTCAGCACGATGACAGCATGACAGTCTGCCAGCATGAAGACAGCATAGCGCTTCATGCTGCACTGATACCCGCCAGCATGAAGACAGCATAGCGCTTCATGCTGCACTGATACCCGCCAGCATACTACAAGCACCAAACAGCCGCACAATGATGAAGAAGCATGCTGCAGCCAGCAACCTGCAGCTGCAAGCTATGAAGTGCTTTGACCCTAGGTACAATAATGTTTGCTACTATACAGCAGCAGTGCCCGCAACTTACTGCTACTGGAAATGCTGCAGGTCAGACTGGTCGATGAACAGCTGACTGTTGCTACAGCTGCTGGTTGAACAGTGCTGGAGCAGCTTGCTGTTACAATAGTTGCTGGAGTACAAGCGTGACTTGCATCTTGCTTACTGCAACAAATGCTAGAGGTATGGTGCTCAAGCTGCAGCTTGCTGCTGCAATTTATGCTGAAGGAACAATGCTTGAGCAGCGCCGTGATTTTGACACAGATGCTGGAGTGACAAGGCCTAAGCAGCAGCTTGAGCTGATGCACGCATGCTGGATGTACACCGTTCAACATGCAGCTGACTGTTGCAATGCATGCTGCAGGTGCACTTGTTGACTGGCAGCCTGCTGCTGCAACATGTGCTGAGGTGACAAGGCGTTAGCAGCTTGCTCTTCTATCACAAATTGGAGGTACAGTGTCTGCCTTGCAGCTTGCTGTTGCAATCCATGCTAGGCGCGCAACGATTGACTTAAAAACCTTTTGTTGCATCACATGCTGGCTCGCGTGTTGCATGGCAATGACAAAGGTCTTGATCTGCAGCTTACTTGAACTCAGCAGTGCCCAATGGCAGTGTCTTGACGGCCACCTCTCTGAGTTGCATCTCATTGCTGGTCAGAGTGCCGGTCTTATCACTGAAGACGTACTCCACCTTGCCCAAGTCCTCATTCAGATTGCTATTACGTGCCTTTGCATACTCTCCACTTACAGGATCCTGCATTGTGCATGCTCATTTGTTGTCCTTGGGTAACCTTTCCCCTCGCCAAATCACTGACTGTTCTAGGCCAAATAGCCTGATGATCAGCCCCCCTTGAGATTTGGCAGTGCAGATGATGCACAAGAGCATAGCACTGAACGTCACATGTATTGCAATACCACAACAAAGACAATGTGACCACCGTCATACACAAGACACTTGGCTTGTTGGATCAAACTCTGTGCTTGTAGTAAGGTAAGTGCTCATGACTTTAGTGAGGCCTTCAAGTTGAATTGTGATGTCTGTATGACTGCAAACGAGCGCTTGATGGGCGGCGCCATACCTTCATTTCCCTGTCATGGTTGATGTAAAGGAAGCCTTGCCAGAACTTGACAATCTCCAGGGACACAAACAAAGAGATGGGTACCAGGTAGGAGTACAGGATCCAGAATGTGATCATCAATATGATCCAGTATACAAACCCGCTCTTGTAGTTACCCTGCAAGGACCCAAGAATTTCAGCACCAGACAGCAAACTCAGACTTGAGCCTTGACATGATTGTTGCATACATGCAGCAATGCATGCTATCATGACACATCCAGCAATGCAACAACAGCTGCGAGGCAGCAAATTGCAGACCTCATATCAAAGACTTTGCAGATCAATGCAGCCCTTCAGAAAGCTTCAGCACAATCTCAGCTGCAGACAGCCTCAGATCCACTTGACTCACTAGCTGAGGCGTACGTTTGCTTGCAGATCAAGTCACAGGACACCAACAAGAGCAATGCAGCTGACCTCACAAGTCTTCGCACATACATCGTCAAAACCAAGAGCATGTGCTGTTGTGTTTGCCAACAGCATGACTGGGCTGACGTGATGTCGATACCACGCTGTTCTGCCCAGTCTTTGCACGTGGCTCATACAGCACTGGCACTTATTCAGTCAGGACTCAGACCAGTGATCACCATACTCTTATGTTCAATGACCACAACTGCGACACACTTAGGTCTTGCATATCGCGTATTGGCGCCAACGTATTGTGTATTTCAGACTTTGCATTGCATCTCAATGATTCGTACTCTCCAAAACCACATATTGTGTGTCACGCATTGCATGTCGAGTGTTACATATGGTGGTTCACAGTCGAAGACTCTGGCAAACTTGTGCAGAAATGCTTGCACAGTGGTGCGTCGACCGTACCTGCACGTAGGAAGTCAGGCCAAGGTAGTAGCGCTCCTTGCCAGAGTGCTCACGCCAGATGTAGGAGGCGATGGAGCAGAAGAGGCACATCAGCAGCTGCATACCAATGATCAAGCCGATCTGAAGGTTCAGAAAGCGGTCATATGAGCCTGCAGGCAGCAAACACACGAAAGTCAAGTCAGAACTTTGCATTGTTGAAGCCAGTTTGAAGGTTCAGGAAGCGGTCATATGAGCCTGCAGGCAGCAGAAACACCAAAGGCAAGTCAGGACCTTGCCTTGTTGAAGCCATCTGAAAGCAATCCTGCAAGCACACAGGCGGCAGAAACACCCAAGTCAAGTCAGGACATTGCATTGCTCAAGCCAATTTGGAGGTTCAGAAAGCGGTCATATGAGCCTGCAGGCAGCAGAAACACCAAAGCTAAGTCAGAGCCTTGCGTTGATGAAGCCATCAGAAAGCAATACTACAAGCAAGCAGGTAGCAGAAGCACCAAAGTCAAGTCAGAAGCTTGCATTGATGAAGCGAATAAGGAGGTTTGGAAAGCAATCACACAAGCATGCAAGTAACAGAGACACCAAAGATAAGCCAGGGCTTTGCATTGATGAAGGCAATCTGGAGGTTCAGAAAGCGATGACACAAGCATGCAGGGGTAACAGACACATACAATCACAATCATATTTGGCTACTTCAATTTCAAACAGCTGCAGGAGAAGAGCACCGTTATACAGTTTCTGCTGAGTCCTACTGGGTGTAGCAGCAATTTCTGCTGAGTCCTGCCAGGTGCAGCAGCAAATTCAGCAGCAAAGCAGCAAGCAGCAGCAGCAAACAGCAAGGTGCAAAGCAGTAGCAAGCAGCAGGAAACCACAAAGGGCCATGCCAAGTATACAAAGCGCAGTGCAGGTGGACTTCACTGAAGTTGTTCCAAGACTGCAAGGCACAGAGTGTCAAGGAACATGCCTATCTTGTTGGGCGTCTTGGCTGAGTTCTTCTGAATTCGCGTCTCATTGCCAGTGTAGACAGCCAGGCCCAGGATGTAGCCTGTGTTCTTCAGAGTGCAGCCACGCAGCAGCATCTCATTCATTGTTACAGGGACTGCCTTGGCCTGGTGGTCCCCTGCGCAATACAGTTGACAAGTGGACATGGCTTGCATCAGAAGTAGCATCCTATTCATTGTTATGGGGGCTTCCTTGGCCTGCTGGTCCCCTACACAGCACAGTGGACAAGCTGACATCAGGTGTCCACAGGGGCTCTGAAAATTTGGGGACTGCCCACAATATGTGCGCAGTTTTGTGAGGGTTGCAGGGCATCTTGTGTGGGCTACATTAGTAGTGTATTCACAACAAGACACTTTTGTGTGGGATGCCTGTGGCCGTGCGCGGTTTGGGGATCATGATCAACTCAACATGCTTTGAATCAGTAATAGCATCTCATTCGTTTTACAGAGACTGCCTTGGCCTGTTGATCCCCCACACAACGCAGTTGACAAGTTGACATGGGTTGCATCAGAAGTAGCACCTCATGTATTGTTACAGACACTACCTTGGCTTGCTGGTCCCCTGCATAGCACAGCTGACAAGTTCACATGCTTCGAATCAGAATTTGCAACTCATGCATTGAAACAGGCACTGCACTGGTCTGCTGATCCCCTCCGCAACAAGGTTGACCCTTCAAAACTTGATCAGAAGTTGCAGACCTGGTGCTTGAATTCAACAGTCAAGCCTTCTTGCAGACAATCATGGAGGTTGATGGTGTGCTACGGTGATGAGTTGATCCCACAAATTGCCAACTTTCTGATGCTCAATCTTGCATTGAGCATCAGAAAGTTGGCAATGCTCAGTCTTGCAAATTGATGATCTGTGACATGCAGAGGCCCTGCTACCCAAGTATGCTCAAGTGCAAATCTTGTAACACGGCTTGTAAAGCACTTGCCGATGTTAGCTGGGCAGCCCAGATGTGTTCACAGCATGCAGCAAAGTGAAGATCAATTGGATGCTTACTGTCTTCCTCTGAAAGGAACTGAAATCTGCCCTTGAAGTGATGCAAGTTGGCGTTGGGGACTTCACACTGCAGCTGTCCTGTTGTCTGCATCACCTGCAAAACACCAGCTTGGTGTGTGAGGTGCAAGCATACAGACATCCAAGAGGCGCCTCATATAGGCTGTGCAAACTGTTCAAGCACGCAAAGACGCCAAATGGCCAGTCAAGTCTGACTGTTTCAGAAACAAGACTGGATCTTGCTTCAATGCAATGACTGCAGCCTCATATGCAAGTGTATTTTCATGTGAAAGCTTGAGATCAACAACTGTGGACAGGTGGTGCCCATTTTCAGCTTGGCATGCTGTATGCATCGTTGCCAAACAAGGCACCAGCAGAACAATTTGCACCACCACAAGGATGACTTAACAGACATCTCGCAAAGGGTTGCACAGCATCAAGCAAGCAGCAGCAGGATGGTACTATCAGGGCCCCACTTGCTGCCGCTCTGCAAACGAACCATTCAATGCTGTATGAAGCCAGACTGATGATATTTCAAGCGCAGATGCACACCTCATTGATGTTGTCAGGAGCATCGCCCTTGAGGTCCACGGGCCGCCTGATCTTGAGGTTGGACTCACCATCCAGATTGGTGGTCTTGATGAAGCAAACCTGCAGATCCAACACACACTGATTACATACATCAACTCCACTTTTGTGTTCCTTTCGCTTTACAAGGATTTGGTCTTTACTTGTGCACCAGCAACACCAGTGACAATTTCACGGTTTGTTTCCTTTCACTTTGCATGCTTCCATGTCTGCCTTGTGCGCCCACATTGCATCTTGTTAACAATCTGATGACTGTGCATCCTGTGCTGGAGTTCAGAGAACATGCCACACTTGATTGAGGCGGAATGCTTGCAGTATCAAGAGCAATTTTCTGGCAAGCAGGAGTGACTGGTCATCAGCAAGCAATGCATGGAGTCCCAAAGCAGGACTGACTGCACACACGCTGCAGCTTCAGCTTCAGCGACAGCAGCATCCACAGATATTATCAACTTTGTAACAAATTGCTACGGCCCTATCCATATGCATTGACTTTGGCATTGGTTAATGTCTGCAGACACTCCTTTGCCCAGGATAAACGCATGACTGACTGCCAATCAGCAAGTAGGGCGTGATGCATAGACTGACCTTGTCTGGGAGAGCTGTGTAGAGGCACAGCAGGTCAGCTGGGAACAGCTCGTCGTCCTTGACCTGCAACACCTGCCCCACTTGTACGCTCTCCCACTTGACATCCTCTGTACTGCCTGCACACTCATCAAACTGTTGTTCGCCAGCGTGCTTATGAGGTCAACTGGGAGCAGCTCATTGTTCTTGACCTACAACACCTGCCCCACTTGTAATCTCTCCCATTTGGTAACCTCTGTACTGCCTGCACCATTGCAAGGAAGCTGTTTGCCAGCAAGCCTCATGGCTTCAGCTTTGTCTATCAGGCTGCACGCCTCATGATCCATTTGTCAGATTGGAAATGCATGACACATGCCACACGCATGATATATGATGGCAGAGAAGCATTTGTCTATAGGACCCCCATACAATGCCAGCAGCACACCACAATATGTGTTACGCCAAGCAGGTAAAGAGGAGCCATGTCAGCGTGCGGATGAAGCAAATCTGCAAGATCAAGCCCTCAAAGGGCATGCTTAGAGTAGATGCTGAAAAGGGCACACAAGTATGAATTGGGAAAGATGGGGAACTGGCTATGCACAACCAATCTGGCAAACACAAGGTGATATCAAGGGTCAGATGGCATGATGCAATTAATTGTGGTGCTTTGATCACTCACCATCACCGTGAACCACATGAGCAATGCTCTTGTTGGTTCTGTGATCCTCTTGATGCCGCTTTTTGTCCTCAAAGATAGCTTTCACAGCAGCCACAATCAGCACAAACGCCAGAGCAGCTGTGGACCCAAAGCCACCAAAAGGGGAAACCACGTTCCACCATGCCAGGCAAGCCTGACAAAACAATGATTGCTGTTCTTTCATTTTGCAGAGCGCAAACACCTTTCGATATTTACTGTAAGTATAGGGAAGCAGTAACACGCTTGATAATTTCAGCAAACCCTTGAGCGCAAATCAAAGGCATGCACAAGCAAAGATGCTGAAAGCGCTTTGCATATGAGCAAGATCAAGGGACAACGAGCAGGATAAAAAGGCAATGCGCGGATGAAAGGGCAATGAGCACAAGCAGATGTGCATTACCTGTGCCAAAAAGTACAGATACGCTGCTCTGGAAAACATCTCAAATAAAAAGATCGGGAAGAACGTGATGAGATTGTATTTTGCTGTCTTGATGTTGTTTTTAGCAAAACCTGCAGTCTTGTCTGCTGGCACACCACCAGCCAGGTTGACAGTCCTTGAGCTGCTTGCTGCTGCATGCTTCTCTGCATCTTCTTCTGTCTGCATGACCAGCATGCATGCATTGTCAGTATACACCTACAGAGATGCTGAAGGCGTCAGTACATGCTGACTGTACTACAATTCTCAAGATTTACAGAGAGCAGCTTTGGGCACGTTGCAGCAGGCTGTTTAACCATGCACAGTCATGCAGGAAGACGGCAATCAAGTGTTGCAAAACATGAGCAATGCAGACCAAATTTGACTTGAAACACAGCACAGCAGCATTGGCAGAAACAGTGATAACTGACCAATGTCTCAAGGTCCTTGGTGCGGCGCCTGTATGCTGTGTCTGCTGCCATTTTGACAGGATCGACGCTTTCTCTGCGTGCTCTGTGCTTGCGAGTCCAACTATCGCCTCTGACTATTGACTCAACCTTGTCTGCAGCCCCTTTGACCCCAGTCAGTGTTTGTCTCATGATACGCTTTGGTGCCAGCCTCTGAGCTATAGTCTTTCGCTTCTTCTTTTTAACAGACTGCAGCTCGTTGGCTGCAGCAGGCCCAATATTCTGAGTGGGGCCTGTGCGCCCTGTCATGGCCGAAGGAACGCTGGCTCCAGCAGTATCGTCCTCCATGTTGATGTCCTGGAATTCAGGACCGTCAAATGTTGGTTTCTCCATGCTGCTTACGCTCACGCGCAGCTGCACAGATGTCGAGTGACAAGATCAAAGTCACAGGACTTATCAAATCCAGAACGCGCTTGCTTCACCGATGCGACAGTACAAATGCCTCATCGGCCGATATTCCAATACGCATCGGCGTTGCTAGACGTGCCGGGCTGCGCGTCGGATCGGATCGTGACCTCACTGGCCTGCTGCAAGCAGCTGGTATAGTCATCACGTAACCAGCTCTGCTTTTGTTTCGGTCCCCACGCCGATCCCCTTGGACGCATCAGTGGCGTCAAATCGTCTGCCGTCAGAATTTCCTAAGCATCATCTAATTTGACTGCATGCTTCGTGAAGGCTAGGCGCTTGCCAACCCCCCATCGACCTATTATAATGCCGTGCTGTACATCGAAATGTATTCCTGCTGCAGGTCAAACACTAGAAGAGAATCTGTTCTGAGCGATTGATCTTGGTGTTTTGGCAGTCATTGCACATTATGGTTGAAGCAAATGCTGCCATCACTGATGGCATTGCAAGCGCCTCTGCACAATCACAATGCATGACACAGCACACTGTAGGCTGAGTCCACATATCACATTATTCACTACATTATCGACATGTATTGCCAAGAATACAAATCATGGCAAGCCAATTTGCATTGGACACTTGCATTTATAGCAGGGGTCTGCACTGATAGTACTGTTACTCGTGGCAGCATTCACGTTCGAAGGTCTGCCGCAGCATCAGGGTCGTGATTTTGCAATCTGCTGGTGCTTGCGCCGGGTGCGTTGTTGGTGGTGCAACAAGCAAGAGGATGGTGTACGTCTAAAAGGGCGATATTATATCAGGGATGCTCATGTTTTCTGCCTTCTCATTCGCAAAAGATGTGTGTCAGTGAAGAAAATTGCAGCAATCTGGACAAGCTGGCTGGCTCTAAAGAGGCACTCCTCAAAGTCAAACGTCCATCATGTCTGTTCATGCACATTGTGTTTCAGCAACAAAGTCTTGACATCTGACAGGCTGACACCTGGTCGCACGATTCTGAACTGCCCCTTCTGTGACAAGTCAACAACAGTGGAACCTGCTCTATCAGCGTCTATGCGCAAGCCATTGAAGACAGCTGCACAGGCGGGCCACAAATGAGCAAAGTCGTTCACAGACAAGGGGCTGCTTGCGCCACTCAGGTTGGCGCTTGTCAATGCAATTGCACCACCATGCTGTCGGCACACATCCCTGATAAAGTCTGACTCTGGGATGCGCACACCTGCAAGGTCAATGCCACACCGCGTTATGCAGATGTTGAGCGGCCCTCATAGCATGCAGGTGGATAGCGATGCTTTTGACTCTTGTCTGAGGGTGGAGCAGTGCTTGCAGTCAGGATGGCACAGGGCTCTGCATGACTTGCAAGTCATGCAAGATTGCAAAACAGCCTTATGACTACCATCCAGCCTAGCTGTCATGCTTGCTGCTCGCCTTGAAGTTGTGTGAGCAGAAGCAGGTCATCACTGCAAGTGACCAAACGTCTTGACCCTGGTGTGTAGCTCAGTTGACCCAAGTCATGCATGTACTCTCCTCATGCAGCAATGCATTGTGTAGAAGTGCATCATGCAGAAGGGCATTAGTGGGGGACACGCACCAATGGTTGGCAGGCCAGGATTGAGCTCAGCACACAAGGGTGCTTCCTGCCTCCTGCTCAAAATCAGAGTCACTGGGCCAGGCAGCAGCTGCTGCATAAGCTGTTGAGGAAGGTGCTGCGCATCACAGTACCTATACGTTCATCCAGTGTTTATCAAAGACACATGCTAGGTAGGCTCTAGGCACCCGGCCAGGTGCGTACAGTACAGGAGCAATCAAATGCCACCAACCAGTACCTATGAAGGTTGTGCACATCAGCAATGCAGATTGCCAAGAGACTGTGGCCTTGTCTGTTCTTGATGCTGTAGATCAGTATCTGTTTGCAGCTAATGCAAACAAAGCAGAAGCATGCTAGGCAGGCTCAGGGGACCCAGCCGGGTGCATATAAGGGCAATCGACTTCCACTGACAGTTGCAACAGTTGAACATCAGACATCATGATGACGCTCAAAACAAGCCTGCTTGGCAGGACTTGTGACTCACATGTCACAATGCATGCTAGAAATTGTTGACAATGACGATGACAATGATGATGATTGTTACTATTAGCCAGTACCTATGCAGGTTGTCCACATCAGCAATACAGATCGCCAGAGGAGCGTGGGCTTGTCTGTTCTTGATGCTGTAGATGCGCTGTATGCCTGCTGAGCTGTTTGCATCTGCTGCTAGCCCATACAGCGTGTCAGTTGGCACTGCAATGACCTGCCCATCACTAAGGGCTGAAATTGCTTGCTGCACATTTTGGGGTAGGGCAGCAATGGGGTAGGCTGACCCTAACGGGGTCATGGCATCTGATGCTGACTGTGCAGGTGATGCATACATAGCTGATGGCGCTGCAGAGTCTGATGATCTGGGTTGGTCTGAGCCTGTTGACGGCTGCCGCCAGCTGAAGTCATACACAACCTGCAACATGCAATACAGAGTCAGCAATAGGGTAAGCTGACCCCAATGGGGTGATGGCATCTGATGCTGACTGTGCAGGTGATGCAGCAACAGCTGATGGCCTTGCAGAGGCTGATGCTTCGGGTTGGTCTGAGCCTGTTGATGGCTGCCGCCAGCTGAGGTCATACACAACCTGCAACATGCTATACAGAGTCAGCAATACGGTAAGCTGACCCCGAGGAGGTAACGACATCTGATGCCAACTGTGCAGGTGCTGCAGCAACAGCTGATGGCCTTGCAGAGGCTGACGATTTGGGTTGGTTTGAGCCTGTTGAAGGCTGCCTCCAGCTGAAGTCATACACAACCTGCAAAATGCAATACAGAATCAGCAATGGGATGGGCTGACCCTGATGGGGTGACGGCCTCTGATGCTGAATGTGCAGGTGATGCATAGCTGATGGCGCTGCAGAGTCTGATGGTTTGGGTTGGTCTGAGCATGTTGCAAACTGCCGCCAGCTGCAATCATGCACTCAACCTGCGATAGGCAATACAGAGTCTGGTAGTTTGGGTTGGTCTGAGCCTGTTGAAGGCTGCCTCCAGCTGAAGTCATACACAACCTGCAGAACGCAATACAACGTGCATGAGTGGTAAGGTTGCTAAAGTGAATGCCTTGCAGCATGCACAGGCCTGTCATGCATTGATAACAAAGTGCTGCAGATGCTGATGGTCAGCGTGCATAAGCTGTCAAAGGGCTACAGTGAGGTACTGGGCAGATTCACAAGGACTGCAGGCAAGGAATCCAGCAGCAAATCACTCATGAACAAACCAAACCACAGCAATGCAAAGCAGCAAATAGTCAGATGGGCAGCCATGCCATGCATGCTGTTTAAGCGGAACTGCAGACAGCCAGAGTGCCAGACTTGGGTACTCAAGCCTGCTGTTGTGAAGGTAAGGTCCACGGCTGATGGACAGCAGAAGTATGCGCTGGCTTACATTAACAGCAACAGCGTTGTCAACATGACTCATATGTGTGCTGTCTGAGGCTGAGTGTTGGTTGCAACGTTTGAGGGCTGGACAGACAAAAGCTGAGCAGCAGCATGCAACTGCAACACTGTCAGTGCCGGCTTACCAACAAGTGGTCTGATGGGAAGCGCTGTGATGTGATGAATTCCTGCACCTCAGCCAATCTTGGAAGAGGGACAGCCCTGTCGACCTATAGCCTATTTGGCTCAAGCCAGATGCATGAGCGCGCTGCAATGCGAGCATGAGCAGTGTGCCCTTTTACCTACCGACAGGTGGTCTGATGGAAAGCGCTGTGAAGGGATGAACTCTTGCACCTCAGCCAATCCTGGAAGAGGGATAGCCCTATCAACCTTCAGGCGGTTTGGCTCATACCAAATGTAGTCCAACAGGCCGGAGTAGCCGCGCACATAGTTTGTGAAGGGGCTCTGCAATTCATCTGCGCTGCGCAGCTTGAAGGGAATACTAACATCAATGCCGTTGACTTGGGGTGTGCTATGGCTGCTGCTTGTGCTTGCTATCTCCTGGGCTGCTGCTTGCTGAAGTTGAGCGGCTTGTATGCCTTCTGCAGAGACAAACATGGCTGGTTCAGTTGAGGCAGACGAAAGCCACTGGACTGTCCTTGTGACTCAACAGGGGTGTCAAGAGACGATGTCAGTCCTGAACATAATGCAGAGTCAGCAGCAGTGGCTGTATGACTGATTGATTGATCGATCAATTAATCGATTGATTGATTGCATGATTACTTGATCGACGGACTGGTAAATTGCTTGATCAACTGATTGATAGGTCGTTTGGTCGGCTTGTTGATTGGTTTAGCCAATTGATCCATCAATGAATTGATGAAGTCATTGGCTGATTGTTTGCTTGGGAGCAGATGACTGACCTGCTGCAGGGGCTGCCTCTCCCTCTTCTTCAGCATCCGGGCCCCAACTGAAACCAGCTGAGAAGTCCCAATCCCAAAAGTCATTTGGTAGCTTCCTGGAATTCAGCAGCTGCACCACACCTGCAGTGTCACTTTGGTCATACCAACAGCCTACAAGAGACATGAACTCATGAACACTGACACTCTGAACCTGCCGAAACCAGAATATGGGGAGAGACGTTGAGCCGCTTGATAAGACATTGCATGTGAACAACAGCTTTCTCAATTGAGATTGGAGTCAGATGTTTTGCACTGTGCAAGATACAGCAAGCAAGACGTCAGGTCTTTGGTTAGTGCTTCATGCATGATCGGCACAGAACAGACGGTATGCAAGCATGCACAAGCCTGTTGTGCGGTGGATCAGCAGCTCATTGATCAAGACAGAGTCTACAGTCAAGCATGCAGACATTGTGCATGGCGTTTTGGAGAATAACTGCACCCAACAAAGCTATGCAAGCATGCGCAAAGCTAGGCATGAGCGCAAGCTCATTGGCACGGAACAGAATCTCTAAATACCTGGAGTGCGGTGATTGAGTCCACAATTGAGGTCACCACAAAACAGTATGTTGGCTAGCTGGCTGCTGGCAGAGCCCCTTTTCTATCAAAGCAGGATGCAGAGAGTCGCTGGACTTTGTGTCAGCAGGCATACCTGTATCAGGGATGATCTGCTGTCAATGGCTGACAAACCTGCTGCACACAAGCATGTGCAAGCTATACTGGTCAAAAAGGGTGTTTGAAGTCACTGGACCTTGTGTCAGCAGGCATACCTGTATCAAGGGTGTTTGGCTGTCAACAGCTCACAAGGGCAGCAAGCACACAAGAAAGCGGTCAAAATATCTTGAAGAGGCTGATAAGCCTAATGTTAGATAAGGTTTTTATTATTATGCTGCACACAGGCATATGCAAGCCTGCTCATACGCACAAGTCAACAGAGAATGCAAGTATTGGAGCTGAGCACTTGCAGTGGCTAGTCCAGTATCTCAGGACATCATGTGTCATCACCTGGCGTGCCGTCATTGAAATCGCTGTTCAAGTCTCCACAGAACAGCAAGGCAGGTTCTTGTGCAGGCTTGGCCTGTTGATGAAAGGCAGGACTCTCGTCGCTAGCTGTGGCCTGCGTAGTGCCGTCCATAGCTGCGGTGCCAGCATCCGCAGCTGTGGCAGCTGTGGAGATCTCATTGGTGGAGCTTGAGTGGCCGCTGTGAGGCGCAGAAATGAAAGCCTCCACTTCTGACATTAACGCCGCAGCATGTATGTTGCGCACATGGCTTGCATGAGGATGGAAGAAGAAGTGGCTGTTCACTACGCATACGCTACCTTCTGCCTCATCATTGCCATCTGATACTGTCTCAGATGGAACTGCTGCATACATTGGACTGCTGTTATCTAGTTGGGGTGACGACTGTGCTGACTGCTGTGTGGCACGCTCATTCTGTGACAAAGAGCTGCTGTCATGCTGAGAGTTTGACGCTGCTGATTGCTGTGTAGAATGGCCTTCCTGTGACAGCGAGCTGCTGTTGTCATGTTGGGAGGTTGACGTTGCACTGGACTGCTGAGTGGCATGTTCATTCTGTGGCACTGGCTGTAACAGTGTCATTTGAGCTATGGTGGCAACGCCCTGAAGCACCTGCTGCAGCTGTGGGGAAGACCGCAGCATCGGTTCAAACTTTGCGTGACGCTGTGCATGCTGAGCTGCAGCGCTGTCTGCTGGGGCCTGCAGCAGGTCCTTGAAGCAGTCCTTCAACGCGATGTCGTGCCTCGCAACCACTCTAAATCTACTACTGCGGTAGAAGGTGGCTTCTCCTTCCCTAGTAGAGCTGGCTTTGTTGGTGTAATGTCCCTCAAAGCCTGCACATTAGTGAGCAATAGCCTTGATAAGGACACTGAACGCAATAAAAAGAAGAGAAAACTCTGCACCGTGAGGCATGACAAGCCTCATGACAAGCACCCCTGCGAGCTGAGACAGCTTGCAATAACAACGCCGGAGGTTTCACCATGCTCTTCCACCTTAAGCTTTGAAACAGCTCATACTGCTGTTGCAACAAGGCTGTTTGGCAAGCAGCTGCTTACGCAGCATGCAACAAGCTGTGACCTTGAAGTGGTCAGTGGTATGGGCAAGGGGGAATATTGACCTTTGCACATGCTCAGCTCATAATGGCCAAGTCTGGCAGGCAGTACGCAATCTAAAGGTCTTGTTGCATTGTATAGCTGGACTGTATCTTTGCAAGCAGCCTCGTCCAGGTTTGACAGAAACAGCCTGCACAGGACAGTAGCGCACTGCAGCGCTACCAACTTTTCTCAATTGGTGATAGCCATAGAGAGGGTCGGCAGGAATGCGCCGGGAAACTGAGTCATTGTGGCATGAGACAGCTGCAAGCAGGACACCTTGCTGGTGAGAGAATGATTGTGTAGAAGGGAGTGAAAGCTAGCTGAAGCTCACCTGCTTGCTGCAGCTGAGGGAGGAAGTACTCTGCAAAAGCCTTTTCATCCATTTCCTGAAGGCATATGATGTCTGCATGGAAGCCCAGCAGCTCTTGCAGAATGAGCGGTCTCCGGTAGTCAGGATCAAGATACCTGAATGCAGCTATTCATTCATCCATCATTTGCTACTACTACATGGCAAGCTCAGCCTCACTGATAGATAACATGGGCTTGATGCACTCCTTTCCTTGGCCAGGTCAATGTCGCACGACCCTCTGCAACTACTATGTGTGATGACAAGCGCTAGTGGAGGTGATTTTGGCAAGTGCATTGCATGACTCACTGTGCTGGGCAGAGACCGAAGCGTACTGTTGCAGAATGCTCTCAAGATGCGTACTGGCCTGCCAGGCTTTGCAGTGTGTAACTCACTGCGTTGGGCAGTAATTGAACAGGATTTTCTTGGAATGCTCCCGAGATGCATACTGGTCTGCCAGGATGTTGTATGTCACCACCCTGAGACCTGGCCTGGTGAGGGGTTGGGGGGTCAGGGGATGGCGGTGGGCTGCTGCAGGCAGTTCAGGACCATTCTGAACAACCCCACAGTCGGCATAGCCTGCTTTGCCCAGCCTGAGTCCTCCCACTGAGTCTCTGCAATCACAGGGACATATTCCTTCTGACACCAACAACAGCAAGCAGGAGCTGCAAAAGTCATGGACAACGCATGTGTAGATGCTTTCAGGGTAGGGCGCTTTGAACAGCCCCAGTGCCAGCACAGCATGGTGTGTGCAACCTAAGTCCTCCCTCTGACGCTCTGCAATTGCAGCGACGTGATCCTGTCTTACATAAACAACAGCAAGCAGGTGCTGCAGATTTTGTTTCAAACGTGCAGAAACTCTTAGTGCAACGATGCTGGCTGTGTGAAGTCAGCTGCAGGCATGATCTTGTAGAAACAAGTGGTCAAAGATTTCCTGTACAAGTTGTACGGCGCAGTAGGGTATGCCCAAAACTTCTCAGCAGCTCGCAATAAGGGAAAGACAGTGATGAGCTGCTTCTATTAGCAGGTCTGTGCTTAGTGATAGCTGCTTAAGCTGCACTTTGTGCATTGACCACACCTGCTTGCTGGGGTGCATTGGACTCTGAGGAAGTGTCCATGGTCATCACTGCTCGGCGCATACAATCGGCTGTTTGCAGCGTGAATGGCAGTGAAGCCATCCAAGTCTGCAGAAGCCTGTGTGCTTGTGGTAGCTGACTGACTTGTTGCTTGGTGTGATTGCTGGCCTGAAGTTTGGCCCGCTGTGCTGCGATACCATTGCCACTGGCACAGATTCTCATCAGCAAACAACAGCTGCAAAGAGAAACCAGCATCATTTTCCTGCCGGCAATGGCAAGCTGTGCAGCTTAGCCTATGCAAGGATACATGCCACGTGCCTTAGCTGATGCAAACCTGAGTTTCTGTGAAGTGCAACAATTCCTGAAGCGATACTGTGCAAAGGGTGTGCTGTGCTTGGCACCTTGCATGGCAGCATTATGTTTGTTGATGTGAGTGTAATGCAGCAATCTCTGCGACGATACTGTGCAATTGGTGTGCTGTGCTTGGCACATCGCATGGCAGCATAATGTTCCTTGCGTGGAAGGGGCTTACCGCTGGGATTGGACAAATTGGGTAGCCCACCATTGGCAGACAGGGTAGGTCCACCTGCATTTCAGGCGAATGACGGACCCAATCAAGCCTTTGTTGCAGCAATTTAATCTATGACGTGGTGAGTTGAGCATCTGAGGCGGTCACTTATTGGCTGCAGTAGTGATCTAGCAGCCGATGATCTTGCTGATTGCTGATTGCAGCAAACAGGTTAGCTATCATAAGAATCTGTCTATGTTGTCAGATGTCAAATTCATCACAGCTGTTTGTCTGTTGCATGCAGTCGTGATCTAGAAGCCAGTGATTTGGCCGAATGCAGTAAACAGGATAGCTATACATACCTTGTCCACAAGCGGAGGGTTCAGCTCAATCACATACTGCTGTTGACCGACAACAAGCAGTCTGCCATGCTGCCAAGCCTCCTGATTACTGACACTTCTGTCCACCAATGCACTGCATCAACACTCAACAGGACTCCATTGATGCATGATTGCCTGACTGACAGTCAAGAATGGACTAGCATATCATGCAGGCAAGAGTTTGGCATACACTGACCTGTCATCAGTTGTGCCTGAGTATAACCCCACAAAGACCTCCTGCTGAGCAGCAGCAGCTGTTGCTGTGTCCTGCTTCTGTTTCTTCTTCTTGTCTACATCAAACGCTGACCTTCATGACAGATGGCTTAAAAGCTAAATGCTGCATGTCAGAAGCAGCTACCTGGCTTGGGCACAGCATTTGTATGCAGGCGGCCTAGCGCTTTCTCAAGAGCCTCAGATTTCGGCCTGAAGGGACATTGCCATGGTGCAGCAGGTTTTTGGCTCAGTGATGTTCGACAAGAAGGTTGGGCAAACGAACCAGTTGCATACCTGTCCAGGTTCCTGACACGGCCTGCCAGAAACAAGGAGATCGTGAGCTTGTCCTCATGATCGGGGCAGCGTACGACAGCCTGAGCACAGCAGACACAGACAGTTGATTTGCCGTGTTCGAGTACTTTGTGTGACAGATCAGCCCTGGCACCTTCTCAACCTGCTGCGGCCTCGGCCCGGGCAGGCTCATTCTCAGCACGCGGGTCTTGCTTCTGCTGATTGCAAGGAACCTGAGGTGCGGGACTGCAATGCCAAAGCGCTGCAGCCCGACCCTCATTAAGCACAAGTGGTTCTCTGTGGCAACAGTGGCGACTGATACTGCATTAAGTTTGAGACCCTGGAGCATTTGCCCAATTTTGCATCCACTCAACTAAAACTAGCTGAACACAGTACAAAGCTGGCACTAAGTCAGCTTGTATTGTTGATTTGTAAAGGCGTCTCGCGGATTGTGCAGCTAGTGCTGAATTATGTGCCGTTGCCATGCGTCCATTTGTGGACAAAATCATGAGAGCGACTACCAGGTGGAGGTGACTACAAGGCCGTGGGCAACGAATGTTAGTGCAAAGTCTTGCTTCAATTGATCAGTCTGCATGATATGAATGTTTTTGAATGCAGAAATACAGGCCTAGGCATTTTCGAATGGCAAACGCATAAAAGCCCTTTACATGTAACAGTTCCAGATCTGAACTCATTGCTCTGTGCTGTGCTGATGGCACGATGGCTGTCCTCAACGCAGCATCAGCTGGCTGTGCGGCACAAGTATAGTTTGCTGCAGTCGCTGCTCCATCCAAGCCGTCTGGTAGGTGTCGAAGCTTCACAGACCAACTTTGTAGGAAGCAGGCAGAAACTGGGCCCTTTGAACGGCAGATTTCATCCTTTGTCATTCAGGATCATTCCCAGAAGCTCTCAGGCAAGATCACTGATCAGTGCTGCCTCGAGTATCCTAGTAACTTCGGTGAAGCCAATCAGTAAGGCACAAAGCAGGCTCTGACATCGTCCGCGTCAGGAGGCTGCTGGCCAAGACTGCTCAGCTATAGATCTGTTGGAACATCTACTGGTCTGGACAGCCTGCAAATGGATATCTGTTCTGAAGCAGACTCACGAGCAGGCAGTCTGGACGCAGTCTTTGGTACACCATGTAGCGTGAATGGCATCTCGTCGAACATTGACTTCTTGGAGGACGAGTTTGTCCAGGCTGGTCTCCTGCCCGACTCAAGTTGTTGCTTGCTCACTGGATCTGTGCCGCTGGGAGTACAGCACACAAGTGCAAATGGCTCACCACCTATGCAACATTCTGATTTGCCCGCCGGCATCACAGCGCTGCTAGCAGATGGGCAGCAAACGGAGCAACCTGGCGCTACTTCCCGCAACGTGCCACTGCCCCGTCAACCGATAAACGGCAGCGTTGACAAGAGACAGTCCAATCGCGTTCATCAGAAAAGGTTTGTCAGAATGCTCATGCTGATCGAGTCTAGTTGCGCCTCGGCCTGCACCTCGGCCTCGAGCTGCAAGGCTGCCCCTTGCAGATTTCGTGAGAGACAGAAGGTCAGAGCTCAAGCAATAGAGTTGCAGCTGGCTAAGACAACCGAGGAGTTGGAGAGGCTTAAGCTACAGCAGCAGGAATTGCAGAACAGGCTGGTCCCAGCTGCAGTGCAGGCCCTGCTCAGCCCAGAGGTGCGCATTCCTAACTGCTAAGTTAGGAATGCAACTTTGCTATGCTTAGCTGCTTTGCTGAGCAAAGCAGCAACCTTGCTGCACACTTTGCTGCAACCTGCGCTCAGATGCCCATTCAGTTGGTGCTGTCTAGCTGCTGTAACTTGTGTGCCGTTGCGTTTGTCTGCTTGCTGCTGTCCTCACTACCTAGCTGCTGAAACTTGCGCGCACTTGCATTTGTCTGCTCACTGCTGCTTTCAATACATAGCTACTGCACGTCATGCGCGCTTTTCAATTGTCTGCTTGCTGCTTTTCTCAGTCAAACCCAATGATTCTGTACTTTGATGATAAATGCTTCAGCCATAAGTCAATAAGAAGATTATCTGGCTGCTACCACTCATGTGCACTGCCATCTGTCTGCAGCCAGGTAAGCATGAGGCAGACATGGCTCAGATGGACAGGGAAGTAGTGGAGGGCCCGCCACTGAATGTGACCCTACCCGGGCGAGAGTGCCAGCTGACTGTGGCAGACGTCGGCAATATGCCTGCTCAGGAGTTCAAGGCCTTGTGGCAGGTGTGTCAAGCAACTGCTGTACAAGTGTTTATTTGCCTGACAATTGGAATAGGTAGCCACAGCAACAGCCCTACATCAAACTCAGAACCTGGTAGTCAGAAGCACTGCAGTGAGAATGCATCGACTAGTCTTGCGAAGCATTGGTCAGCAATTGAAATGCTGGAGCCTTGCAAAAGGGAGTAGTGATTGGGAGGTGGTTTGCTGACAATACAGTCAATCTGAAGAGCTTGCTTGGTGCGGGACTATGTGAGGGAGCTGCAGAGCTGTACGGACTTTATGCAAGGCCAAATGAATGTGTGTGGCAAAGCTTTCAGAATAGCTGTGCTGAGCCGACACCAAGTGAGGCTTGCTGTGTTTGCGGCGCAAGACTATGTCAGGAAGAGTCTAAAGAGCTGTGCAGGTGCTGTGTAAGGCTAAGTGTATGCTCAAAGCTTAGCTTGCGTTGGTGCAGCTTTAGGTCAGGGGACTGCAGAGCTGTACAAACGTCGTGCAAGACCAAGTGAGTGTCTGTGGTGCAGAACTATGCCAGCGAGCTACAGAGCTGTACAGCTGTTGTGCAAGGCTGAATGCACGTCTGTGTTGCTCAATTGCTCATCTGTGATGCAGGACGCTGCGAGGGAGCTGCAGGGTTGTACAGATGTTGTGCAAGGCCAAGTGCATGTGTGCGGCAAAGCTTTCAGTATAGCTGTGCAAAGCTAACTTAACATAGCACCAACACGATGACCATGACATAGCAGCAACCTGATGATTGATCAAGCCGAACCAAGGGCAGCTTGCTTTGGTGCAGGAGTATGTGAGGGAGCTACAGAGCTGTACAGACGTCGTGCAAGGCCAACTGCACATCTGCAGCAAAGCAGCCAGCCAAATATCAAGCCAACAAGGCTAAGTGCAAACTCAAGGCATATCTTGCTTTGGTGCAGGACTATGTGAGGGAGCTGCAGAGCTGTACAGATGTTGTGCAAGGCCAACTGCACGTCTGTGGCAAAGCAGGCAGCCGACTAGGTCAGCTGGTGTGGGAAGCCATGCGCCTCAAGTGCCAGCATCTGCTCACGCATGTCCAGCAGAGTCTGCTGTCCCGCCCAGACATCACAGACAACCCAGCTCTGTACCTTATCGTAAGTCTACAGTGTTCTGTCAATGTTGTGACTGTCTCTGTTCCCATCAAAACTGTTCTTACATCATTGACAAGTCAGCACTGTATCTGTACAGCATTTGTAAGTCAACAGTGTTTTGTTCATGTAAAGAACATGTTTGTTCCTGTCCAAAGTGTCCTCGTACGACTGAGAACTGAGCACTGTAACTCATTGTAAGTCTACAGTGTTTTGTTGTCGTGAAAACTGCTGTATTTGTTTGAGACTGCCCTTAAAACAAAGAGTCACTATGCACCAGCATTATTGCTGTCAGGTTGGAGTGATCAGTCCTCAATCACGTCTGTCTGCACTCAATTGTGTTCGGTGACATTTTGTGCCAAGCCAACTTCACCCTCCACCCAGTCTCAGTTGCTGCCTGCTGCAGAGCATCTTCAACTTGACAGACAGGCAGATCCAAGACCTCATGTTTCTGCGGAGGGTGTTTCTGCTCAAAATGCATGAGCTCAAGCTACAGCAAGCAGCGCTTGTAGGCAAAGTACAAAACAAAAGCGCTGCTTTGCTTGGTCATGACAAAGGTCTGCAACTCGTGACTGCCTGATGCAGAGCATTTTCGACTTGACAGACAGGCAGATCCAACACCTCATGTTTCTCCGGGGGGGTGTTTCTTCTCAAGCAGCATGAGCTCAAGCTACAGCAAGCTGCTCTTGTAGGCAAAGAACAAAACAAAAGCGCTGCTTTGCTTGGTCATGACAAATTCAAACTCAACTCAGTTGCTGTCTGCTGCAGAGTATCTTCAACTTGACAGACAGACAGATCCAAGACCTCATGTTTCTGCGGAGGGTGTTTCTTCTCAAGCAGCATGAACTCAAGCTACAGCAAGCAGCTCTTGTGGGCAAAGTGCAAAACAAAAGCGCTGCCTTGCTTGGTGACGTTACCAGAGTGGCAAATCTTGCCAACCAGCTGAGGCTGAACGCCGCCCAATGCCACCTGCTGGTGCAGAGACTGTGTTGGGCTATTTATTTAGGAGTAAGCTACAGTGACTTCTCTTTGTACCTCCTTTGGTTTCCAAGAAATTGTCCTTGAAACAAGTTGTCCTTACTTAAAGGTGCTGTTGCAGTCAGAACACAGTGACTGGTTCCTGACTGCATTGTCCTTGCATACAAAATGTTCTTACATTCAGTGTCCTGATACTCCTGTTGTGCATCCTTCCTATCTTTTAGCTGGGTGCTGCATGCAGACTGTACACATGCACTCATTGCAGCAATCACTTCTTTAGACCCCCAAAACGGTGTCTGCATATTGATGCGTGCCCTAGCCTGTTCTGTTCAAACTTACGTGCAGCAGAAGCTTACAAGCTTATGAGCAGCAGCAGAAGTTGACTTCAAACTCAAGAACTATGCACTGCACAACAATGTTCATGCAGTCTGTGCGTATGTGAATGCTTCCCGCATGTGGCAGCCTACCTCACTTGTCCTGACATCAATTGTTGGTCCTGACATGGATTTGTATTTGTTTACCTGATTTTGATGTCTATGTTTATGCTTTTTCTTGACTGAAATATATGGCTTCTTGCTTTGCAGGTCTTCACAATGAAACAAGCTGCACAGGTTCTGATACACAGTGACATAGACTCCATTCTAGCAGAGACCATATTGCATCAGATTGCGGAGCAGCAAGGACTGCCTGGCAAGCAAACTATCCTCAGAAGCGCTCATGAGCGTTTGAAAATGCAGGACTGGAATCGATTCTGGCAGTACACAGAAATTATCAATCCGTATGTACGTTTGAGCTATGACTATGTGCCAATCCCAGCAGTACCCATGACCTGACGCTTGTCCAAAAGACCTCAGCAGCTTGATGTGCTATTTCTGTGATCAGTAGTCACTATCACTTGCAGCATGCATGGGTCCTCCATATGGGTACCTTATGGTCTTCAAAGGCTTGAGGCACGTGAACCTCTGTATTGCAGTCATTTTTTTATTTGTTCAGCATCTATGAATGGCGTGTGGATTTGATTGCTCTGTAGTAGGATCTTGCGTGATGTGTTCACGTATGTGACCAGGTTTCAGGCCAAGCTGACGGGTTGTCGGGGCTGTCAGGTTTTTCTGTGTCCTGTGTCAAGTCGCTGGGTCAGGGGTACTGTTCGGCATCAACTGAAACAAATGTGTCCTGATTAGCACATACTATTATAATTTTAGCTATAATAGCAGAAATGCTGCTTTGCACTGCGGTTTCTAGTATTGACGCAGGCTACCTTGTGGCAAGTTTCTGGAGGGTATCACTGTAGGCTGTAGGATTTTACACAGTGTGTTGCTCATTGTATATGCATCCTTTCAGCTCTTTGGCTGTTTTTACAGTTCTAAGAAGAAGAAGAAGTGGCTTGTGTAAGCAGCATCGATGTCAACGTAAACAGACGAACGAGACAACAGCAGACGACGTATGCAAGAGTGGATGCTGCATCCGCGGAGCGTAAGATGGCTCGACTGCGTCGCAATACCAGCATGTGCTTTCAAGCAGCATGGAGGAGTCGAGCAGCAATCTGCCGTCCATGTCGTGCGTGTTGCTTCATGACTTTGCCGAGGCCCCTCAAAGTCAATTGACCCTGCAAAGAGGTCCCTCGAGGTTAAGCTTGAACTCCTCAGCTCTTTCATCGTCGAGTTACGATTCTATGATGGACGCCGACAGTCTGTCAGCGCTATTGGGCGATCTCGACAACGAGGATGAATGGCAACGCACCAACGGTCAACAGCTGCAGAGCACACCCACTGTATCGTCCTGCTCTCAGCTGGATCTTCCTGAATGTCAGGCGAACGGACCCTTCGACGGGCGTATCACAGACGCAGACCCCTTGCGGGACGCCTGCGATAACATGCTGCCGGGCTTTGTGCCAGATCTCAGAGCCGCAAGGCCGGAAAGCAGGAGTGTTGCTTCGGAGAGCAGGCTTGCAACAGCTCGCGAGGCTCAACGTCGCTTCCGCCAACGCCACAAAGTAGACCACCGCCCAGCATTGTTGTTCATAAAAAGGCATCGACTCGTCACCTCTGCAGTCCCTTGCCGTGCTTGCTCAGCGTCTGCCGCAACAGCGTGCCAGTTCGCTCAGTGTCAATACGTTTGCAGGCCAAGTCCCTTTCGATCGAATCTCAGCTTGCCAGCACTACTGCAGCACTGCGGGAGTCTAAGGCGCGTCAGCAGCAGCTGGAGAGCCGAAATGCTCTGCTTGAAAAGCTTGCCTCGTTAAACCCTAACCAGACTGAAGCGGAAACTGTGGCTGCAGTAAGATTTTGTATCTGTACATGTGCCACATGCCTAGACAATGAACTGTATTAGCTTGCCCAGCACATGGTTGTCAACTTTCATGTGTTAACGCTGTGTCTGCTGCATGTCCGCACTTAGATCTGCATTGACATCTTGAGTGCATGAATGCCAAAGTGCAGGTGCTCCAATGCACGTGCCGTATTCAGGAAACAGAGTGTGAGCAGCTTTCACTGCATGCCTGGATAATGATCTGCATTAGCTTTCTTGATGCACAGCTTTGAATCACCAGAATGCAAGCATACATGTGTGCTGTGTTCAGGATAAAGAGTATGAGCGCCTCTTCACTGCATGCGACACTAAGGCCTCAGACAAGGGTCCTGCTCTCGCCGTCTCTGTGTGGGGCGAACAGTATACAATGGGTAAGATGCAACCATGCATCCTGTGTTGCTTGTTTTTAGCATTGTCTATGCCCCACTGCCCTAACTGGTTCCTTCACAGTGACTCATTTACGCAATGCACACATGCTGGCATTTAGGTCTAAGTCACAGTGCATCTGCTAGACCTCTGGCAAAGTTTCGGCACAAACGCTCACAAGTTGCTTTCAAGCCTGATCGGCGTTCCATTCATATCTTCACCAAAGAACCTTCCACTAATCACAAGCTTGTCTTGTCTTCAGGGGTCCACGAAGTCGCCAAGCTGTCACTCAAAGAGTTCTGCACACTGTGGACAGACTATGTCCGCAAGTTGGCAGAATACCTGCTGCAGGTCAGCCTACATCTGGCACATGTGTTCCTCAATGTTGTGTAGGCACACAACCTCTTGGTGCACAAGCAAAGACCTCGGCAAGCCATATAATGTGATGGTGTTCGCATGGTTGTCTGAGTAGTCGTGCAAATGAGTGGCGGTTGCAACCAAGAATCATTGCAGCATCGCACTCGTCACTTGCTGCTCTGTTATTGGTACTGTTGCTTGTCCTTATGACTGCGAGGACTGAAGCTAACCTCTATGTTGTGCTCACTGCATGACGCAGTTTCATGACAATGATCTGCTCACTGCATGGCGCAGCTTTCAAACAATGGTGTGCTGACTTTATAATGCAGCTTTATCACCATAAAATGCTTGCTGCATGGCACACATTTAAGACAATGATGTGCTTCTGGCATGATGCAGCTTTATGACAATATGACCATAATGGGCTTGCTGCATGGCACACATTTACAACAATGATGTGCTTGCTGCACGGCACACATTTAAGACAATGGTGTGCTTTTGGCATGATGCAGCTTTATGACAACGATGAAGAAGTCACTGAACGAATGCAGCAGCTGACAGTTGAGGGTTTTGCCCTTGCATTCTGTGCCTCTATGCAGAATGCGGCTTGGCTTTGAATGGTGCTGACTGCATGATGCAGCTCTTCGACAACGATGAGGAAGGCACTGAGCAACTGCAGCAATTGACAATTCAGGCTTCTGCCCTTGCACTCTGTGCCTTCATTTAAATTGAGGCTTGGCTTTGAATGGTGCTCACTGTATGATGCAGCTCTACGACAACGATGAGGAAGTCACCGAGCAACTGCAGCAGTTGACAGTTGAGGCTTCTGCCCTTGTATTCTGCTTGAAGCTTTATAATCCTGAAGCTCAGAATGCCTTCGTGGCTGGCAAAATGGATGAAGGCAAGCCCCGAGATGAGCACCCTGGACCAGCCATGTATTCTATGCTGCTGGTGAGCACCATAGTGCTCTTCCTGCAACAGCTTATGCCTCAAAGCCAAAGCTGTTGCCTTTCCACGGAAAATTCAGACTGCCTGAAAGCTCTTGAAATTTGTCTCACAATCCAAAAGATCGGCGTCTGCATACAGCCTGTATGCACAAGTTCTGCGCGTGTAATGTCAGAAGAGTGCTGGTGCTTAGACTGTGTTTCCCCTGCTGCAGAGAACTCTGGAACTGTCTGATGCGCAAGTCAGCGATTTGCTGCAGCTCAGAAGAATCTGGCTTGCAAAGGTTGCACAGTTGTCCCTTCAGCGAGATCACTTGCTGCAGCAGATGACTAACAGCGCTGACATGTCACAGCATCCTGGCCATGTCATGACCAGCATGTCACGCCTGGCAACTGCTCTGAAAGAAAACGCAGCGGAAAACTACAGAGTGTATAACAGAACTGTATGTGCTCTTCTCAGAGGGGTAAGTAACTCTGCTCATTGTGCGTAAAAAAAAAGGTGTATACCGTCAGGTGTCATAACGAAAGCCTTGTTCAATGCGGGCAGCCCAACAATACTTGTTGTGTGCAATATTGCTTCCAGGAAGTGTCTCATGCTTGCAAGTCTGGCTTGTTGAGTGAGTGCTGAGCATTGCAGATATTGTGATTTGAACAGACTGTGTGCCTGTTTCCTTTGGTCAGATTTTGTGTCGAAACATGCATGGTATGCTGCACAAAGAATGCAGCACATGCACAATGTTTGTGCATATTTGCTGATGAATGCAATTCTATGCATCTGAGCGTG
Organism: Trebouxia sp. TZW2008; assembly: GCA_002118135.1. Taxonomy (NCBI): domain Eukaryota; kingdom Viridiplantae; phylum Chlorophyta; class Trebouxiophyceae; order Trebouxiales; family Trebouxiaceae; genus Trebouxia; species Trebouxia sp. TZW2008. The sequence continues at coordinate 259,523 of BDIU01000008.1, read as the reverse complement.
GTTGCAGCACCGCAATGCAGCACCGCAAAGCAGCACAATGCAGGCAAGTGCAGAAGCTGTGGGACCACACACACAGTATGCTCTTGACGTGGATGCATTCCTTAGCGCAGCCTCAGTTTCAGACACAACACATCATACTGTGTTCTAGCATCAAGCATACAGTACTATGAAACGTGTAGACAGAGAGCATATCGCAAGAGCATTTCAGCCTTCTTGGCTGGCTTGCAGGTGTTTTCCACAAAACAGCATGCTGTTGTCATTGTGTACGGCTACCCAAACATACTCTGTACAGAGGATTTTCTCGAGCACCTGTCTGAGGTACATCAAGAGCCAAACAAGGAAGCTTTGCTGGTGTCTATGCGTGCAGAAGCAGAGACCCCCATGTTCACAAAAAGCTGCTCTGACTTTGATGAATATGTGGAGCTTGTAGCATCCAACATCTTGCATCATTATGTGCCACTTTCAGCTGAACAGCGCGCATTGGGGAGTTCAACAGAGCCGCCCAAGGCCACATCATCGCTTGAGCGTCAGCTTCTCTTGTATTGAAATCTCGTTGCTGATTACGAAAGCAGAACAGACCAATTTTGATGACCGGCATTCTCTCACTTGAGGGGACCACGCCACACATGCTAAGGCCAGTTCTGCAGCAAGCAAGCAGCGTTCACCTATGCTGGCTTTGATGCTGGCAGAATGCAAAAGCAGCATGGCCTGAGCTTTGAAAAATTGCATTTTGTATTGGAATGACGCCCAGAGGTCTCGCTGGATTCAAGCTCAACATGGACCTTTGTCAAGCGTTTCAGAGGTTGGTCTCATCTGTCCCTTTGAACAGACTGTGCAGACTTCAGCTCCAGCTGGTTTGATGCTGCCGTGGCTTGCCAATCTTTAATAATGATGCAGGAACACTTTGCAATTTGATGAGTTGCCATGACAGCCAGTATGTTTCCCTCAGCCTTTACATCATTGCAACAACTAACCTCATTACAGGCAAGCAGGGCAGAACTCCTGCAGGGTTGCAGCAAGTTCTGTGCAACTTGTTAGATCGAAATCAGTTGATGCCGTAGAGCGCTGTGAGCTTAGTTCACGCTTTGTTAGGATGAATGGACCTGTACCTGGGGTCATAAGGCCTTAAAGTTTTGTGTGCACCAGGTGTTTGCTTGCAGTCATAAAGACACATGAAGCATGCATATGACAAGGGGGTCATGAGTATGTCATAAAAGCTACTTGCATCCATGGCTGCTTGCTCAACTGCAGGCTTGGTAGCTCTGTAGGTGCCATTTAGTTATATGCATGTAATATACTGCTGATGAGCTCAATCTCATTGCCTGCTGAAGTCACAGAATGTGCTTGTCCTATGACATCACACCAGTGCTCTGCAAAGATTTGAGTGTTGAGCAGTGCTGTGCTTGATCATGTCGTGCAGCCATGAATGCACGCTGGCCGTTTCTGACTGCAGCGACTTTTGATGTGCCTGTTGCCAGCAAGTGCACTGCACTAGCTGCTTGCTTGACAAGTCCGAAGGCCAGCAGCGATCTAACACGACTGCGACTTCACACTGCTCAAGACTGTCTGTGCAGGGCCCCCCCTAGGAGCCTACGTTCACCAGGTGTAGAAAGGGCCTCAGTCTCAAGCATGACATGCCAGCTTCCTCAACAGCATCAGAGTTGACAGCAAAACCCTGATCACGGGGCTGCCACCTGATTATGACTCATGCCACAGAGAGCGACTTTGCTGCACCTGCTGGAACTCGAGAGCGCTTGCCTTGCGCTGTGACGGTCATCAAAGCCAGTAGCGAAGCAAGCAAGCAAGTGTTGGACCGCAAAAGATTTGCGTGCCACCTTTCAACCGCCTCTCCTTACCGCAGGCAGCAAACAGCACATCGCCTTGCTGATCAGCTCTAAGCATGTAACTCTGTTTGTCCCCGCGTCTGCCGTAACGAAGGCTTCTGAAGTACAGGCTGCGTCTTGAGGCTTGATGGCTTCGATGGACACAGGAGAAGGTCCATCACGCAGTGGCAGAGGCAGCGGACACTGGCAAAACAACAGAGGGGGTGCATACAACAACTATAACAGCAATAGAGGCGGAAACCGAGGTGCATACAACAGCAACAGAGGTGGCTATAATGACAACTACAATGCCCGTGGTTACAATAACAACCAGGCGTATGGGAGGCAGGCATGGGGTGTAAGAGGTGCAGCTCCTTGAGTGCTTTAGAATCGCATTGCATGCGCCTTTAGGCACCCTCCCAATCTTCTCGTTTCACAAGCCTTCAATGTTGCCAAACATGCTCCCTGCTCTGTCATATCTTGCTTCATTGCTCCTTCAATGATACTTGCTTGAATGCTACTTCCTTCAACGCTGACTTTGATGCCTGAAGGTAGAGGCAGGGGGAGGGGTAGGGGCAGAAGTGGGGCGGGGTCGCATTTCCCTGACCCTGATGATATAAAGTTCCTGAAAGTCATGAAAGGGCACAGCAAAAAAGTAACATCAATTGCCATCAATCCAGATGCTCAGCAGGTCTGCACAGCTCTCCCGCCAGGCACATGACTCGTTTGCAATGCAGTCATGCTAGCATCAGCAAAAGTGTGCATGCTCATGAGAGGTGTATGCTGCATTGCTTAGCTACCCAGCCTGTTGCATATGTCTTGTAACACATCTTATTCATGTATCAATGTCAATGTGCTCATGCAGCTGTGCTTCAATGCTGCTGCAGATATACACGGGGTCAGCAGACAAGACATTGCGAATATGGCACATGGAAACTGGCCAGGTGATCAGACTCTCATTACCAACTCTGCTGTGTTTTTTCCAATGCAATTTCAGTCTTACAACACTTAGTGCTTGATCAGGTGAGCCTAAGCAAACACGACTGTTGATTGGCACGAGCAAACACAATTGTTGAGTGGCGTGAGCAAATGCAAATGTTGTTTGGCAACAGCAAGCACTAAGACTTGATTGACATGAGCAAACACTCTTGTTGTGTCTGCGTGAGTAGTGTACCAAGTGTACTAAACTCTAGTGTTGCGTTTGTGTGATGCAGTGTATACAAACTATAGATGCTGGTGGGGAAGTTGACAGCATGCTGCTGTCTGGCAAGATGCTCGTAGTTGGCTTGCATAGCAGTCCTGAGGAAGGAATGGTGCGTGCGTGGCATGTAGACCTTGGGACAGACCTGATCTTGCCAGGACGCCATAGGGTACGCCTCAATGCTCTGCATGCAATGCTTTTCCTTTGTTCTGCAGAAATAGTCTGGAATGCTGTATACTGGCTGTGCTATTGCTGTCTTGCATGGAAGCTTTGTGCTTGGCTTCTGTCTTGCAACAATGATGTCAAGTGCTGCTGCGTGCACCATATGCTATCTGCATGCCCTGGTCTTCCAGCGTACTGTGATCTTAGCGAGACTTGCGCCACACACATTCAGCACCTGTGATGACTGGTAGCATCACTTCTTTGTGGACTCCTTTTGTGCCATGTGCGCTTTTGCTCACTTGTGAGTAGCTCATCATTGCATACTTCTCCATCCCTGTGATATGTTTTGGTCCATTATGCATGGGTAAAACTGGACTGGAGTTGACTGCGTGTCTTGTGCAGGATGCTGTGGCTGTCTAGCACAGGCAGCGCAGTTATGGTTCATTAGAGGTCAAGATATCAGCTTCAAGTCTGGGTGTCTTGTGCAGGGTGCTGTGTTATGTCTAGCACAGGCAGCGCAGTTCTTGTTCAGTGGAGGTCAGGACACTACCATCAAAGTATGGCAGTTTGATGCAACAAGTCAAGCGTTCCAGGCTTTGGTAAGCATTTCTTATTTCTGCTTAACATCTGCAAAACATGCGAGCGACTTCACGTTGCAAGTCGCTATTTGCAATCATGCTGATCTTACATATGAACGTCTCATTTCACAGCCGATGCTCTGTCTTGCATTGTGAGATTCCTTCAATGCTGCGTGGCTTGTCAGTGTCATGAACCAGTCACATGACCTCTAGGAGAAAAGGCAAAATAAAAGTATAAGCGTTCGGCTGCCAATCAGAGAGAAAGCAAATGATGTACTAAGCTTCCTCACAGACTTGGGTTGCAGCATGCAGAACAGCTCTGCAACAAAGGCAAACACTGATCAGCTGCCTTTGGTTGCCAGACACATTCACCTGTGCTTTCAAGCCAGGAAGTCCGATGAGTCACATCTGGCTCCCTGCCCCAAACTGTAAATTGTATTGATTGATTGATACACAAAGTGTATCATTGCACTGAAAGCCCTTGGCATGCATGCAGGTAGAGCTAAACCAGGCGTCAGGGGGTCATGATAGTGCAGTCCAGTGTCTCACAGTGGACCAGCAGTATCTTTTCTCTGCAGACTGGCACGGCAACATCAAGGTTGGACATAAAGCTGCTTAGCCAGTCCATCTCTCACAGTCTGCAACATGCATCCTCACATTCACTCAACTGAACATCTGAGGCTTATGATTGCTTGCGGTTTATGTCACACAACATCAATGCCACATTAATGCAACATTGTCATGAACAACAATCGCGTCAGGACTTTGCCATCCAACAAGCATTCTAGTCTGTAGTCATTGCGGCCCAATCTGCGACCCTGCAACTTCAGTATGCATTGGCTGCTGCTATATTTGTTGCATTGTCACGTCGTATCCTCATCAGCACCTAGCGCGCCATGCAGAATCAGAGGTCTTTTACTCTGTATTGCAGATTTGAAGCACCTGTCTTGTTGTTCTGTTGTGTGAACACCAAATTGTAGCATGCCATGGGTGTACATGCTGACAAACCTAACTGTACTGTGTTATCTAGAGGCAGTTCAATGCTCTGTATGCACTTAGCTAGGTCAAAGATCCTCACTGGAACGCATGACAATGACGATTCGCGGTGATGGTGTACTGCATTGCAGATTTGGAGTATGCAGCTGGGGCAGTGCTTACAGACACTGCCCAGTGCGCATGGTCCTTCAGCTGCGCCCAACTATTCTGGCATAGTCATGGGACTGGTCCCATACCAGGCAAGCATCAGCGTGTCATGTGCAACTGTGCCGCATCCTTATCCTGGTGAAGCAGACAGAGATGTTTGATGGCATCCTGTGGTGTCAGGAGCAAGCAATTATATGCCTCAGATTTTGACATGAGTTGATTTGAGCCTGTCTGCATTTCAAAATACATGTGTCAGCTGGGATATGCGTCGCTGACGGTTCTGCTGCCGTTGTTGGTCACCAGTGAGAATGCACAGACAATGAATCTCAGGCGAGGTACCATGTTCTTAGAACGACTCCAGGTGATCTTTTGGCTGTAAGGCTGCAGCCAGAACTGAGGGCAACACTGCCTATGCAGGGTTACTTGCTCAGCTGTGCTCTAGACGGCAGCGTCAAAGTGTGGAGCCCTACAGAAAACCCCCAGCCAAATGCAATCCTTGAGACATCACCCAACTACAGTCATCCATCTACATCTGACTCTGGTCAGGTATGCACTATCAAACCTTCCTTCGTGTTGCTTGCTACTGCGAAATATGTTACGACATGTCAGATTGCCAATACATGCATTGCTGCCAACAATGCACACTATAGGCTGTATACAGACCAGCAAGCACGCTTTGCTGAATTGACTTCTGCACCCGCAGCTGGCCACTGCTGATACGCTTGTTTGCAGCAAATTGCACTGCATATTCATGCTATTGTGCAGATCTACAAGTCTGTGCAGCACTCCTTGCGCTTCCTGCCTGCAAGTCATCCTGTGTTGAAGTGTGGTAGCGCAAGCTTGTTCCAGGCTGCCTCTGCTCATACAGGCTCAGGTTATGCATTTCCTTCATTGTAGTGTACACTCAACGCTTAGGGTGGGCTTAGGGTTTTTGGAAAATTCGTTTTACTAATTTGTCGAGTTTTTTTATATTAGGCCCATCCATCAGGGTTTAGAAGCCCAGTTTCAGGGTTCAGGGTTTCAGGGAAGAGTACACTACACTGAAGGAAGACGCAAGTTATGATGCCAGAGGCATAATTTTGACGTTTTTTCTGTTTACTCTAAAAGCTTGCATCTAACAGAGCTCCATGCTTGCAGCAAGAGGAGTATGGGGCTGTGCTAGCCATGTGTGGCACTTCTGATGCTAAGCAGGCAGCTGTTGTCCTCACATCCCACTCACAGGAGAACATAATCAGATTACACGGCTTGCCCGATTTTGAAGATCGAGGGCAGCTGTCCGCTATGAAAGATGCAAGAGCTCTTGCTGCTGTCCCTGGCGGCCTCATAGTGGCTGGAGATGCAGCAGGCACAGTCAAAACTTGGCAATGGAGATGACATTACTTGCATGAGCATGTCATTTGACCCTGTTTCTTGCTGCTGTTTCCGGCGGCCTCATGGTGGCCGGAGATGCAGTAGGCACAGTCGAAACTTGGCAATGGAGATAACATCAGTCACTTGCTCGTCAGTGCAGTTCTGGGAGTCTGCTTCCACATCACCAACCAAGCAGACATCACTAACTACTGTGCTATGATATATTTGAATTGCTATGATGCCAATCACTCGCATGAGCGCGTCTGTCGACCCTGTTAGCGCAATCCAGCTGTACATGTGGTTGTAGCTATTTGGCATCAGACACATGATCCGTTCCACCTGACAGTGTTTGCTAGCTGAGCACAACTTCAGCTATTGACAAAACATGCAGCAACACAGATCCAAGCATGATTGGCTTGAAGTGCGAGCTATCGAGTTTCAACAAGCTTCTTGTAGAGCAAAGTTTGCTGAAACTACGCCTTCAGCTGCTAGTGTACGTACCAGGATTCAGGCTTGCACAGGATCAGCTGGGAAGCTATCAGCAAATTCTGCGGCATATGCATCAGCTTGGTGTGAGTGGTGCCACAGATACTTTTATGCGCAGGTGACCTTCGAGCCTCAAGCTGTCAGCAGGCCTACATTCAATGCAATGTTTGCCAGCACGTGGGTTGATACCAAGCTGGTTTCGGAGCATGGCACAGTGCCGTTGGCCACACCCGTGAGCGCATCAGCGGCAACGCAAACGACTGACTTGGCACCAGCCCCGCTGCTAGCTTGATCTAACCGGTGAAGTCTTGTCCCCGAAGGTCGTGCCGGTCTGAAGCGCATGCTCCGCACCTTGTCACCCTCGTATAGTCACTTCTGTCCTTGCGTTTCCGTCAGCGCAAGGCATAGCACCCGTATCAGGTATATCACGGCCTGAACCAGATTCTCAACGTTCAAACCCACAATGACAATCTATGTGGATTCAGGCCAAAGAGGTGCACGGCTGTCTGGCAAGCAAACACCCTTGACCTTGTTCAGCGCGCAGCTTTTGTACCATCTCACTGCCTCCCATCGCTTTCGGCACCGACAAAGACTTTGTTGGCCTTGTCTGCTAGCTCCCCACTGAATCTCAGCCTACTTCAGGCAGACGTGTCATGGTCACAAGGCCTGTATGGCATAGGCCAGCAGGCTGATCAGCTGGTCCAGCGTCAACTTGCTGGTACTGCTACCTGTAGCCTACAGGCATTCACCGACGCCCATGTTTCTACGCTCAGCCAAAGTGCACGCCCTTTTGACATGTGCACGCATTCAGTGGTTCCTTCTTTCTGGCATACTAAGCTGAATTGCTAGCCCGATTACAACATGCATGCATTCAGTGCTACCCATCTTTTGGTATGCCAAGCCAAACTGCAAGCCCTTCTGGAACATGCATGCATGCAGTGATGCGCATGTTCTGGTGTGCAAAGCTTGGGGACACTGGATTGCTCCTGTACATAGCTAGATGAGCCCCCTGAGCCTGCCTAGCATGCAATTTTGACAAGTGAATGAATCAAAGCTGAATAATGCCTTGCTTGCATTCAGGTGTTACACCAGCAACGTATGCTGTGGTGCTAGCAGCAGGCCTGCTGACCAGCCTATCCCCTTGTACATTGAGCGTGCTTCCTCTCACTATTGGCTACATTGGAGGGTATCAAGCTGACAAACCAAGCCAGAATTCAGTGCTGGTTGGCAGGTAGCTCTTCAGGCGCCTTGCTTGCACCCAATTCTATTCAATCAGGGGAAAATCTGTCCTAGACCCAAGCAGGAGCTCATGCAGGCAACGCCAGTGTACCTCAATCTATTGCAGTTTCAGACTCAACGGTCACTTGAGCATGAGGCATCTACACTGCAACTCACGCATAAGCTGCTGCCTGGGCTGCGCAATTTTGCACATGATGCAGTATAGTGATTTCTGTTTATCAAAATTGCTTTGGTCATCAAGACAAATGCCCTTATACCAAACTGTCCTTACTCATAGGTACTATTGCAGTTGGAACATAGTGATTAATCCGTCCAACTGCATTGTGCTTGCATCAAGCATGGGCTTACGCCGAGTATCCTCATAACGAATTCCTGTTGTCACAATCTCTGTTTCTGGTGCTGCTTGATGTTCTCATGTGCTTGATGATTGCTTGTTTTTGCTGCTTTCCAGGGCTGGTGCCTTTGCTCTGGGGCTGGCTACCACTCTGGCTGCGCTTGGAGTGGTGTCCACAACTGTGGGTAATGCATATGGTCAGATAGGAGAGATTTTGCCTCTTGGTGAGTGATTCAAGGAGAAACAGTGGTAGTAACAATCAGAACAATGCTAGTGATCATGATGATTCCAGTCATCACAATGACGATAATGGTTGTAATGATGATGCTGATGTTAATCATCATAATATATCACAAAATCAATTAATTACATATGGTTGCGCATTGTGTGCCTTGAGACTAAGACCCTGTCAGGCTCCCACTATAATGCAAACCTTACCAAGGATAATCTGACAAGGCTACACTCGATATCACACTAACAGCAAACTGGTGATACCAACCTTGGCAGAGCCCTCAACCCTAGCCTAGCGTCCGCGTCAGAATCGGACCATGTTTCAAGAAGAAAGCATGGGCTACAGGTGTGAGCTTGGTGGCCATTGTGATGGGGCTGAATCTGTTGGAGGTGCTGCCGCTGCGCCTGCCCTCCCTTGACGTGGATGTGCGCACCCTCAAAGCACCTCCAATTCTACAGGTCAGCATACTGCACCATCTCTTTTAGTTTCCAAGAGAAACAAACACACCGTCAGTATCCTGTGACTGCTCTTCCTCGATAATGATGTGCGCACACTCAAGGGCCCTCCCATTTTCCAGCTCAGGCATACACAGCTGGTTTCACCTTTGCTTCACTATGCAGCAACACTATGCAATTGGTGTTGCCTATGCTGCTTAAGCTGCAGGCGTAGACAGCTGGTCTCACCTTTGCTTCGGCAGCACCATTGCGCATTGGTGCAATGTTAGTCATGACATGCATCACACTTTGTCAAGGCGTCTGCACCTGCAGATTGCTTGAGCTGCAGGCACATGCAGCTGATCTCACATCTGCCCTGGCAGCTTCACCATGCAGCACTAGTGCAATGTTGGCTTTGTCGCGCTTCGCGTCAGTTGTCAGAGCTCCATGCAGAAGCACAGTGCTTGCCCTGATAGCATCACACTGCTTAGGCATATGCAGCTGGTCTCACATTTGCCCTAGCAGCATCACCCTGAAGCATATCAGTGTCGACGACCTTGCTTGAAGTGCAGGCATATGCAGCTGCTTTCACCTTTGCCTTGACAACATTGCCATGCAGTACACAATGTGGTAATACAGCACATAGGATGACAACATTGCGATGCAAGCATATGTAGCTGGTCTCACATTTGCCCTGGCAGCGTCATCATGCCGTACATTAATCACTGCATGCATTGTGCATGCTCAGCAGTGTGCTTGTGTTGCAGGCATATGCAGCTGGTCTCACATTCGCCCTGGCGGCGTCACCATGCAGCACACCAGTCTTGGCCACCTTGCTGGCTTACGTGTCTACAGCACACAGACCCCTTGAAGGTGGCGGCCTGCTGCTAGCCTACACCTCTGGGTGAGTCGTACAATCACACATAGCCTGAAAAGAGTATTGTATCTGATGAGCAGTATTTTGGCCGCTGTTGAATCTCCGCTCTTTGTGACGTTGACAAGAGCTGTCAAAGCATGGCTTTGCAAGCTTGTTTTGCAAGGGCCTTCATGGCATTGTCTCCTTTTGTTTAGTTCTGTCAGTGCATTGCAACACTGAACTGCTTCCCAGCCTAGCATCTGCCAGGTCAGCAGCAATGATCTCTAGCTCATTCATTCATTCATTCATTCATTCTCTAGCTCATTCATTCATTCATTCTCTAGCTCGCTCGCTCACTCACTCACTCACTCACTCACTCACTCACTCACTCACTCACTCACTCACTCACTCACTCACTCACTCACTCACTCACTCACTCACTCACTCACTCATTCACTCAAAAGATGGGCTAGGCAGGCTCAGCAGGCCCAACTAGGTACGTACAGAAGCAATCAACTGTCTCCAAACAGTTCGATCATGTGCTAGCCCATACCAATCATACTGGACACGAAGGGCGGATCCCTAGCTCGAGCACGGGACAAGCGATGTGACAAAGGCAATTAATGTAATATGCAAATATATATGCATGCATGTCTTGTACTATAAAGCACAGCTGACCGTGTCAAGGCCAGCACATCGCTGTATATAGAAAATAGATGGTCACTTGGGCATGCTAGCTTCTCTGTCTGTGGTATGTTGCGTTGCTGTTGGAAATGTTCTTCTCTGTCTAAATTCTGCCAGCATATTGCAAGACCCAGCGTCCTTGCAGCTTAGCGCGTGCATGTATGTTTTGCACTGTCATTCACAGCTGGTGTGTCAGAATCATGATGTTGAGTTTTGTTGATGCAGGTACGTTGCGCCGCTGCTGGTTGCTGCAACGTTCACTGGGGCTCTCAAGAACATTCTGGCGCTGAGGCAGTACAGTTCAATTGTAACACCAGCCAGTGGAGTACTTATGCTTGCAGGCGGTACCTATGCCCTTTTATCTAGAATAGCTTTTTGACAGTTTCTTGATTCAAGGCTGCCAATCATTACCATCACAGCAGAGCTTGATGAGCTAGGACAGAATAGTTGGCTTTCTCAGGCCCTGTTTGAGACTCTAAGGCCACTTGGCCATGAGAGAATTTGTGAGACCACTCACACCCAAGCTGAGGCATACGCTGCACTACTTTGCACAGAATCAGACAAATTCAGGCATTATTTGACAAGACTTTCTGTAGCCAGAGGCAACTCAGTGCTGCCGCAGCAGTGCTGCTCCAGGTAAAGCATCAGACACTCACTAGCTGTGCTAGATCAATTGACTGTTTGAATAAGATTTGAGCTGGCAGTGAGTCCCATAACTGTACTGAAGTCTTAAGAGAAGCTTGGAGACACAGTGGTCCTTGCATTGACTTTGTGTGCGAATCTTGAAGTGCATATCGCACAGTAGTGCAGATGGGACACCCAAACAGATTGAGTTTGTTACAATATGGATATGAGTGGCAGAAATCTGAACAGAAAGCAGCCAGTCAGTCAGAAGTTAATACACCATAGCCAGGCATTGTGTACATAATCTTCTCATGCACTAAGGCATTACAGGTAAGCCTTATTTCAAGGCTGTCGCATTACACTACATTGCATGATACACTGCTGATCTCTCTCATCCTTTCAGCTCAAGGGAAAATGACTGATCATCTACAGGCTTGGGTCAGAGGGGTCGAACTTGGTGGCCGTGAATGGCAGGAAGCCGTTGTTCACAAAAGGCTCAGCCAAGTGATCCTCCAGGTTTTGCAGAGGGCTCTTGCCAGTCACAATGGCCTGCAACATAGTAAAGTTGTCAGCACAAAGCAATCAAGCATGGGAGTTAAAACAGTCTGCAACATATTAGGCGAGACAGCACATGAATTTGGTTGCTGATGCATCAGCTGATTTGCAACATTCAGAGCACTGCAGTTGTGACCAGTGTCGAAGCGATGTTGAGCCTAGCAGCTGATACAAATACTGTGAGCCACAGCTATGTGACGCATGCCTGGGGGACTGACTGTTGAACATGCAAAATATGTTGCACCCACAATCAAGTTATCAAGGTGCTCGAAGTAATAGAATGGTGATTCATGCAGTGCTGGACCAGCATGATGCATTGCGGAAAAAGCAGGATGCATAAGGCGCAAATTAGTTGATATAGTGCACAAGATGGAGGCAGCTCAGGCAGAAGCCAGCAGGGCCCACCTGGACGAAGAAGCCAAAGTTGGCGAACATAGCCAACCTGCACACAGCACACAACAAAGTCAGCATGCTGTTGCCACCGAAGCAGCATTGGTAGAATGATTGAGACAGCATGTGGCACAGTGGACACTTCGCATCTGCAGCAGACGCTTGCAGGCAGTTACAAGCAGCACCTGATACACCTGCCAATGCAACAGCTGCACACGTTTGCCAGTAGTATTCAGTATACTAGCTCTCATGATGGTGCATAAGGCTTTTGGGAATGCAGCGCATGCACAGATCAAAGTCGAGGCAAAGTCATATGCTCACCGTCCATTCTTGATCTCCTTGACACGCAGCTCAGCGAAGGAGTCTGGGTCGTCAGCCAAATTGAGGGGGTCAAAGGGACCGCCGGGGTACAGGTCATCCAGGCCCTCTACGCCTGGACCCTCACCGTTTGCACGGTAGGCTTCAGCCAGACCCAACAGCAGCACCTGCACGCGCATTGGATGTTTACATCTACCATGCAACGCACTCACTGCAGCACATAGGACTGTCATTTGCATGGCAATAGTGAGTGAGTGATGCAGACTGTGCAGTACGCCTCAGCCAGTCCCAGCAGCAGCACCTGTGCAGGGATTCCACTCATTGCAGCAGAATGATGCTGATGACGCTCATAAGCCACACACACATAGCACATGAAGATGCTAGGTGTGTGTGGCTCAAATCCTGTCTTGCCAGGCCAGAGCCAACAGCAGCACCTACATGGGCATCGCACTGGCTTCAGCAGAATGATGATGATCAGGTTTATGACGCTGCCGTTCCAAGCGCAGGTGCATGCTGAAGTCCTGTCTTGCCAGGCCAGCTTGATTTGATTATGATGCAGCAGCAGCATGTACACATGTGACTTGCATGGCAATGATGGATAAAGCCATAAAGGAGGACTGTGCAGTGGGCCTCTGCCAAGTCCAGCAGCTGCACCTGCGCAGATGCACTTTGTCTTCCATTCTTATTGGATGCGTAATCACATGCATCTGTTGCAACAGATTTGCTGTTGTTCCTGCTGTTTGTGAGAATGCAGCAGTGCAATGTGCTGATAGCGCGCTTGATTGTTCCCAGGCTAGCCAAAGTGCGCTTTCAAGCAGATATGCTGGCTGACAGTCAGCATATCTGTGTGATGAAATGTGACCTACCTAAACTAGGATGAGGATGATTTCAAGCTGAAGGCTGGGGTGATGAGGGAAGTGTAGCGTGGTGACTTAGCAGCAGCAGAGTCATCAGCAATAGCTGTGCAATAAGCTCTCAGTTAAGGCAGATCAGTATGATGGCTTGTGGCATACCTCAACACCTAGGGTGAGGATGATGTTGGAGCTGAAGGCTGGGATGGTGAAGGCTCCCAGGTATTTGATACCCTCACCTGTGAAGATCTGGGCACCAGCCTTGAACCACACTGGCTCCTGCACACCAGCATTGCCTGCTCGCTGTGATGTTTGACAGACAGTAGAATGATATGCGCATGCATGTATCATCATACAGAGCTTGTTCCTAGCAGCCTGTATTGAGGGCGAAGCATCTCTGCAGACAGCAGCATTGGCTGATGAGATCTTTGACAAACATGTAGCCATATTAAGCAAGCTGATTGCAGAGGCTACGGTACCAGTCGCTGTAGTGCTGCGTGTTGGGGAATGCAAGAACACACAAGGTTGCTGCTCAGACTTGATGGCAAAGCATCTTACTGCCAGACAGTAGCATTTGGTAGGTTGACTTGCCAGGACAGCTTGCACGCACTGCTAACATATCATGCTGTCAAATATTCGCTCAGAAGCAGGCGAGAAACAGGTGCTTACTCCGAACTCGATGCCTGCGTACTTCTCCAGGACCTCAGGGAACAAGATGCCGAGGGCACCAAGCATGGCCCACCTGGCGTGGATGACCTCAACGGTCCTGTACCTGCAGGATCGCGCGCACCAGCACCGTCAGACTAATGCGCAATGCGGCATGCAGTGCAATGTCGACTCTCTGCACCTCAACGCGCTTACCTGGCGAAGGTCTGGGGATCAGCTGATAGACCGGCTGTGTCCCAGCCGTAGTCTGCAGGACAAAGAGTAACATTGTCAGTTGCGGAAGGAACCACACGAATAGATCAGAGCGAGCGCAGAGGCGTGCACTCACCTCCAGCGAACTCTCCCTGTAGGTACTCGGGAGTGACACCCTCTGAAAATGGGCCCTGCAAGTGCGGACAGGGTTGAGCGTTTGTGTGATCATAGAAAGTGGACAAGGGCTGCCGCATGCTGGGAACTCACCAAAAACTTGGGCCTGTTTGGGCCATACCAGTCATCGCCGGAGGCACGGACAACCTGGCGGGAACCAGCGCGGATTGGCCTCGCAGCCTGCAGACCGAGCAAATGCTGAGTAAGTAAGGCAGACTACGGGTCTGCATCTAGCCCGACGTCTTTGCCCAGGTTATCCGATGGCATCGAAGCATGCAAACGCGTGAACACAAGCTCGCTGCCTAAAACACGCATCAGACTATGTCATGAGCTTCAGTCAACTCAGATGCTTCATACGGCTCGCTCGGATGCAACAAACAGCCGCGATCGGCTTGATTAGGTCTGTGCAGATGGGGAGATGATGGTACCCGAGTGGCGGTGAAGCGCTTGCTCACGCCCTTGTTCAACTGTGTGGCCAAGGCTGGCGATGAAGTCAATGCGAAAGCCATGTTTGCGATCTACAATTCGATCAGCGCAAAGGTTCGCACAAGAGTGTCGCTGAATGAATGCTTATCTTAAATGCTTCAGCGTGCCCACGAGGTTTGTGGTCAACATGAATTTACACTCCTCGATAAGCTGTCGGCACGCTTTGACGTGGCGCGTGCTACGACACGAGCACGCCCAGGGCAAACGCCCTGATTGTTTCATGAACGCCATTGGGCTCATCTTAGATCGCTTCAGCTGCATTTGATGGGGGGATGAGTAAAGCTGCATTATAGGCAGGCATGCATGATTTGCCATGGCATGCTGCGCTGACGCACGGTCGTCATGCAAAGGGCCGCACAAATTTCCAGATTCGGACTTGGTCCAAGGCAAACCTCACATTGCTCTTTGCGCACGCCATCTGCTGCAAAGTTCGTCACTAGCCAAGGCGTCTGCCTGCGACGCATCATGATGATGTGCAAGCCGAACTTGCACAGCTCTGTCGTAGCCGGAGCTCGGAATGCAGAATGCATCGTCGTTCTGGCAGCTGACGCGCTATCAACAACAAAGATTCGCTGGGCGCTTGCCTCCATCAGTGAAACGGATGGAGCCAGCAAAATGCACGAGCTCGCACGTGCGTGAGACACACGTGCGACGGCTTTTGCAGAACAAATGAACGGTGCTGACCACAGCTCGCTGGCTCCTTTTTGATTCGATCAGGGCGCTTGTGCAGTGCACACATGTATACGCCTGGCTGGAATGTATCATGTGTACAAAGAAGTCAAGCCTGAACTGTCGCACTGCACATTCAATTTGGCAAACATTTGCATTTACATGCACCATACTCAGTAGTTCATGCTTACAGGGAGATAAAGCATATGCATCGTTGAGCATGCGTCAACAAGCTGCTGCAGTATCAACTGCTGCTCTCTGTGCTAAGCTTTCATCAACTCCTGTGCTGTAAACCAGCCATAGCCAAAGTGAGCCTTCAACACATCATGCAGCTCATCATTGACAGCCCACTGTTCCAGCTGTTCACCCAGCACTTCATCACACAAGACAGACAATGGTTTCAGCGTTGCAGCAGCTGCTGTCAATCTCCACAAGGCTGTGTGTTTTTGGGGATCATTGCCACCACGCAGAGCAGCTCTGCCAAACACGACGCCAAATTCTGGAGTGTGCAGCGCGTGCAGATGCTGGAAATGAGGTTGCAGCTTGGCGACAGCGTTTTTCAGAGCTGGCATGCCTCCCAATATGTTCACTGCTGCTACCCCTCCTGGCCTGCAAGCATGACATCAGAAGTACTCATGTAACAGAACATCATACAGTTCAGAAATTCTAGCCTAACG
Organism: Trebouxia sp. TZW2008; assembly: GCA_002118135.1. Classification (NCBI taxonomy): domain Eukaryota; kingdom Viridiplantae; phylum Chlorophyta; class Trebouxiophyceae; order Trebouxiales; family Trebouxiaceae; genus Trebouxia; species Trebouxia sp. TZW2008. Next base: position 243,399 of record BDIU01000008.1, on the reverse strand, counting down.
GCATAAACGGATGTTACCTATACCATCAATAGATACATGTAACGGCTCAATGCGCCAGGGCCTTGCTGCAAGTGACACTGTTGCTCAAGCAATCACGGTATATGGACTGCCTGTCCAAGTGCGCAGACCACAGCAAATCTGATGCAAGTGGTACTCACAGCTTTGCTTCTCAAGAAGACCCTGCCCTTGGTGCAACTCACTTGGTGCAACTCAGCGCAGAAAACCACTGCTAGGTTTCAGTCATGTGCGCAAAGATAATGCACCTTGCAGACCTGAGCCCTGCTGTGCTCGTCCATGATGTGCCTCAGGCCATGAGCTTGTTTTCATGACCCTGACACTCGCTGGTGCAGGCATGCGCACAAGCAAGCGGTGCAACATCCTTCCTCACTGCAAGGCTGAAGCTGCTGTGTATGTCAGTATTGGGCAAAAACAGTACTGCAGGGCAACTTGATGGGACGTAAGGACTACTGCAAATAGACCTGCCTGAGACGCCGGCAAAGTCCTTCTTCAATGAAACTCTTGCTGAGGAACTGAGCAGGCAAAGAACTGAGGGTGCCTGGATCTCCATCTGGATCTGGTGCTGCCACATCCAGCATGATGATGTCGAACTGTAGCAAACACAATGTCCATCAGCTCAGGTGATAAGGGTGCTCAAAGGAATGATCTGTTGTGCAACAGGACCCGCCTACACATCACTACTTGCTCCTGGCTTGCTGTTGTTACGCGTGCTGTGCAGCTGCAGTGAGTGGTAAGCTGTGCCTCCGCAACAGCTTTTTAGCGTGCTGGGTTCACAGGCAAATTGCTGCGTGTCAAATCAGAACCATGCAGGCATTTCAGTCAATAGCTCAGTTGCCACAATGTGGACAGTAAAACAGTCCACATAGCTCATGCACATGAATTGCCAAAAAACAGTTTCATCAGGATGTGCTGGGGACAGCAAGCATGCCTTGCATGCAATGATGATGGGGACTGCTGACCAGACCATATGTGTGCGCCACATCACAAGCCAGCTTCTCATTGGAGATTGCCTTGTCGATGCACTTGTTGCAATTTGTAGTCACAAAACTGTTCACCTGTGATAAGACACCCTGTCTTGTAAGAAAGTTGACCCCATCTTCATTGTGCATCATCAGGTGAGAGTCTTCCTTTGCGTCAAAGAAGCATTGACCCAGGTCCAAGGCCTCAGCATCAATGTCAACAGCATCAATGGCAGCCTTTGGGAAGTGATGCCTGACGGCCATGGGCAAAGCACACGCACCAGCACCTGCTCAACACCAGCTTGTTTGTGAATGCAGAAATGGGTTCGTCAACTTGATTTGCCTGACAGCTCTTGTAAATTTGAAAGGTCTGCCTGTGCAAAATCGTGCGGAAGTGCATGAGAACAGAGTTAGGCACTTGTTCTGGCCACATGCATGCACATTGTTGATGGAACCTGCGTGACAGGAATGCCAAGAACTCTTGCCAATGCAGGCTTTTGTTGATGGCATGCATGACACGGACACACAGCACACAGCACACATCACATTGAATGCTGCAGCACCGCCGGCATGCTACACGCACACACTTTCAGCTTGTTTGCAGGTAGGGACGACTTTTGGAGCGTTTATCAACCTCACATGCACAATGTGGGACGCGACGCAGTTTAGCAAAAACTGCCCCCAAGCTTTGCAGTTAAGCTGCCTACTCCTCTTACCAGGCAATCCTTGCACTGTGATAAAGCTTGCATCAGTGACTGCAGGCCACTTACAGCATCGGGACGTGCGCTAACTTGTGTATCAGCTGAACGGACTGATGCTGATTGCAGATGCAGCAAACCTCACCTATAACAGCAACAGCTAGCTCGGTGCTGGAGTGCAGGGAGCCAGCGTCATGCACACTGATGGGCTTTTGCAGTGAGGAGGCTGCAGCGCTGTGCATCTGCTTTTGACTCATGGCTTGCAGAGCGAAAGCCAGGCATATGGCTTTATGGGCCGGCTGGCAAACCTTATCATGCCGTACAGTTGTGCTGCCATCAGCGTGCTGCCTCAACTGCACCTCTGTCTGGGCGTATCCTGGACACGACTTGAGCACCAAGCTCCTGCAAGCACAATGTACATCATGTAGGGCCTTATGAGAATCTCAGCTTAACAAAAGCGGTGGCCTTGTGGACTGGCTAACATAGCTTATCATGCCGCACCCTCATGCTACCATCAGGCTGAGGGCTCAGTTGCACCTCTGTTTGGGCATAGCCTGGACAGGACTTGAGCACCAAGCTCCTGCAAGCACACTGTACATCATGCAGGGCCTCATAAGAATCTTAGCATCACACAACAAGCACATGTCTTTGTGGGCTGGCTGGCATAGCTTATCATGCCATACAGTCATGCTGCCGTCAGGCTGAGGTCTGAGTTGTTCCTCTGTTTGGGCATAGTCTGGACATGGCTTGAGCACCAAGCTTCTGCATGCACATGGTCCATCATTCAGTTCTTGCCTGATCGTGGTCAAAGCCTGGACACAGCTTGAGCATGAAGCTCTTGCAAGCTCAGTGTGCATCACGCCGGGCATGTTGCAAGATCAGAGCAGATGCAACGCAGTGCATTGCATGCTGTGCATGCGATTGGCTCACTGCTCATAAGCAGCTGGTATGCTGTGGTCAACGTATGCCCAGTGCAAAATGGAATTGGTGTCAGCTATGCCAGGCATGTCTTGCATGCAATGCAGCAGCTAAGGCTGGCTTTGCCTGCAGCCTACGTGGTGCCTGAATTATGAGCAGAGACAACAGAGTAAGCGCATGAACTCAGATGTTCACGCAGCTGTTGGGGTCACCCTGTCTCAGCTGTCTCGTTGTTGGTATGTGCTGACGATACGTCAACAACTTGATAAAGCTGGTGCTGATCATTTCTGGCTGCATCCTGTTTAAGTCATAATCTACAAGCCTGCAAAACGACAGGCAGCAAGCAAGGTCGGCCTTGCATGTGCAGAATATGTGTCAAGACCAGTCTCTCTGTGTTGCAGCAGACAATTGTGAGCTTGGTGATGTATTGAAGGCTGCAGCCTGTATGGCTCCTCATGCTGATCTGAGTACATCCAAGCTTAATGCAACGCAGCTAATGACGCCATCTTAGTAACGTACAAGCTGTGAGTCTAAGGACACTGTACTACAAACCTGGAGTATTCCTTAGGTTCGCCCACCCATGTATTGAGCACTCGCCACCTTTTGCTGTCGTGTAGCAGCTCACGGCCTCGGTTGGCAAAGAAGTCTTCAGCAAACTCATCAACCAGCTGTGGGGACACTGATGTGAGCAGCTCCTCCATGTCACTGCGCTTGCAATGCAGAGTTTGAGATTTGTGTGACAGACGATTACAACAGCTCAAAAGCTGACTGCCTCATGCAGGGCACAATGCTGGCAATGCACAGATTGGATACGGTGTGAGAAATTTCGTGACATTTTGAGCATCCTCAACTCATGCTGCTGACACGCTAAATCGCCAAGTGTTCTTGCTATTGACGTTTGGCACCAGTCATGTATATTACCAGTTGTCGTGCAACTTGGGGTGACATTATCATTGTGGCAGGTGGATCCGTTCAGGCTTGTCAGGTCAACAGTGCACTGCCATAATGTGTGTTTGGTCCATGTACTAAGTGTGCAGCATTCGTGCGGAACTCTATGAGTGAGAGCATGCCTGTGAGTGGTGCCACCCATCTCACCGCTTCTGGAGATCTCCTCCAATACCAGCTGACGCTTTATAGTTTCTACTGGAATGGGTGCGTCATCTGCTAGTGTTGCTGCTGCATCATCTACTGATAAAGGAGAGGTTTCTGATGATGCAGCAGTTGCAGCTCTGCCAGCATACGCTTCTGCAGGGTCCTCCTGTGCTGCTTCTCTAGCGCGCTTCTGCTTATCCTCTGCAGTGCATATGTGGGCATTGCTGATTTGCATTATGTCCTATCTCATACTCAATTTCATTCATTTTTTTCTAGACATATGCTAGGCAGACTCAGCAGGCACAGCAAGGTACGTATCTGGTACATTGTGCTATCTGTTTGATTGCAACCCGCTGCCTGTGATCAGCTTCCCATGCAGACATTTGGCTCGTGGTTGCAACTCAGGCAGCTTGGCCATGTGACACAGTCTGTCATTACATATGTCGTGGAGTAGAGTGCCATGCACATGAAACAGGCACTGATGTGCATGAAGGCACAACATAGGCAAGCAGCAACTCGCAGCTCTGTGTACCCGACTCTGCAACTTGCGCAGCCACATTGCAGTACTGCCTGTGCTGAGTGATTGGCAAGGATGATCTGATCTGAATGCCCTCGCATCGTAGGGCTTCAGCTTCCCAATCATAGCGGGAAGTGAGAGGTTCTGGCCAGAATGGATATGTGCGACACTGTAGGATGCACACAAAGGTAGAATGTACGCAAGATGCAATACAGTCAACGGCATCCAACTCAAGGCGTCTCAGCCTGTTGCTCAAGCTTTTGCATGAGGTGTGCATGTCACTGAGACTGGCATTGCATTAATTTGCAACCGTGCATGACGTCTGTCTTGACGTATTTGCACTGACCTGAGTGGGTCTGTGCTGGTAAACAGAGCATTTGCCATCTATGAGAAAAACGCAAGCTGTGTTTGTGCTGTTCTTCTTTAGAGATAGCCGGGGACCTACAGAACCAGCCTGCGTACAAACAAGTGATTTGTCATAGGTCAGCTTTGAGGCATCGAGCCCATCCGGGATTTCACGCAACAGCTTGATTGGCACAGCAGGCAGTGTCTTGCCATTAGCACACCAACAAAGTACCTTTAGATACTGATCTGCAAACTGGTCACTATCAAGCCCTAAGCTGCCTGCAATCGCATTTGCTTCTTGCTCAGACACCTACAAAGTAAGCATGCAGGTGTCTCAGGCTATGTAAGCAGGCTGTTGAACGTCAGCGACTGCAGTGAGTACGTACATATACAGCTCTTTCAGGGCCTCCAGTGCAGCATTTTCCACACTGCGTGCACTTGAAGTTCAGTCCGCTTTCTATCCACGCTGCACTGCTGTTTGCCGAGACATACAAGCGGCGAGACTGCCGAAGCAGGGACAGTCCTGCCATGCCATCACAACGTTGAGTTGTGTTGACTTTTTGACTCGAGTGGATCTCACGATCGTCGACTAACGCACGGCGTATGATTGACGGGCGGCGTCCGGAATATCCGTAGTATTTGTTTCCGTCGCGCAAAATAATGCAATTTTGCAAGCGCTTGACGCGGGCAAAGCAAACTAGACGCCAAAAAGCCTCCCCTTCAGCGAGTGAGCTTATTACTGTATTTTGCTCTCCCTCTAATTTATAGACGGCTGACACTGCCGTCGAGTGGCGAAGTTTGCGGGAATTGGTGGTCAAAATGCCTTGCAACTCGTAGCTTCTGGGGGAAAGGAGATCTCCTTTAGTCTGTATCATAAGTGCTTGCATACTTGCAGCTGTCCTGTGAGGTTCAGCAACTGCATTGCTCTGAGTGGCACCTGTCAAAGATATTTCCAAGGTGTTTGAAGAAAGTGGCAAGGGTAGCAAAAAGCTACCTGAAAAAGCCACCGCAACAAGTACAGTAGCTTGAAGCTGAGCTCAGCAAACATACCTGTCTGTATATGTTGACGACGATATCGAACATTGATGAGAGATTTGCGAAGAACAACGGAATGCCGTCCGCTGCCGAGTGGCTCACGAACGAACCAGTAGCTAGGCAAAGCGGAGGTGTCGAAACACTGTACAAGACCAGCTCAACCGATTTGCCAGCTGTTGATCAGGACAAATCAGACGAGTCGCTAGCGGAGGAGCGTCACGGAGAGACAGAGGGTGAGCGCTAGACGAAAGCTGTACAGCCTTCGCCCTGTTTGCTTCACCCTGCTGCTTGAGCTGAGTGTCCTGCTGAGCTTGCAGGGAATGGCGCCTTGCATAAAGTTCTGGCTGAGGCGCAACATGCATCGCTTGTCTCACAAGTCACAGAAGAAGGCCCTCCCCTGCCTGTCAGTGCAGCACACTCCCCATCACCGTCGCTAGATAGCAGTGCTTCTGCAGACCAATCTGATAGTGAAGCAGAAGATATGCCTCTCAACAGACGTCCAGCTGCGTTTCAGCCAACAAAGGCCACAGCAGCAGTGCAAAAGGAGCGGAGGCGTCGGCAAATTTTGCCAAAAATTGCAAAAGAGGACCGCTGTGGTTATTGCCATCACTGCCTTAATCCAAAGCTGAAAAAGGCTTGCATCACTGCACGAAAGCAGCAAATGAAAAGTCTAGATGACAAGGAGGAGTTGCCGCTGTTTTACAAGATAGCAGACAACAAGCTAGACAGCAAAGCATTGCCACCTGTTCGAGCAAAACCTGCTCCCACCTCACAACAAGTCGAGGTCAATGATCAGTTGCAAAGGCTGCTGACCACTGTCGATGGTCAAGTGATGATAAAACCTGGCAAACAGCACCACTTCATTGACCTGATGCACCGGCCGCAAATGAAATGGGCTGTGCGGATCTTCTTCCTGACAACAATAACTGCTTTGCCTACCTCTGACAAGGCCCTTCTTGTCAACATGGCAGAGTGTAAAGGATTGACAATCCTGCACAGTTGGCTAACCCTAGCAGCAGAAAGGACTTCAGATGCTGAAAAGTTTACACTTGATGTCCTCAAGACTCTTGGAGTTCTGCCAGTGGACATGACTGCCTTGAAAAAGGTGCCTGTCGGCAAGACCGTCAACAATCTTTCCAAGAAAAGTCCTTCACAGAAAGTTAGGGCAGCTGCAGCCAAGGTTGTCCTGCAGTGGCGATCGAACGTTGGCATGGTCGGCAATGACAGCAAACGTATAAGGTTGTTTGCAGCTCTATGCATGTCTGGCTGATCGAGAGTCAAGAAGGGCAATGCCACAGACCACCTGAAAATTGTGTGATGGGGTTCAAGTTTGGAGGCTTTGTCTGAATGTATTCATTACTTAGCTGCACTAAGGACCAATCACGTAACTGTGCATGCAATGCAACATCATAGCTGATTCACACATACTGAACTGTAATGCCATGCATGCCCTTGTACATGTGATGACAGCAATATCATGCCTGCAGCTGATTGGCTGATCAGTCATGCAGCATCTTGTGCAAGGAACTCTGGCCAAAAGTAGACACGCTAAACACGGCCTCCTGCCCCAACACAAGTTCCTGCCTGATCTTAGCCACTTAGCTGCAGCTATGACTGCAATTGTTTGGACTGTCACTGTCATAACACCTAGGCTGAAATTTAGCACCTGGCTGCATGCCTTCTCAGTATTGATATGAAAGCATATCACAGCTGCAAAAGGCTGCTGGCTCAAGAACATCCCATGACTCTGCAGGGATGTTGATGCTGATGTTGACGGTGCACCTGCAAAGAAGCTGAAACAAGAATCAGGGACAAGTGTGGTAAGCTTCTGTACTGAGTCCTGCTGTATTGTGAGCAGCATGCTGCATCATTCTAAAAGACTTGACAGTTAGTATTAGCAATATGTTCAGCGCTTTAGTTGTGCTGCAGTGTCAGTCATAAACGCACAGACAAAGTACATGGTCTTGCTTGATGTTGGCCTTCTATGCACGGGCTTGTGTTGGTACACTGGACAGGCCTGCCATTGCTGCTGACAATGATGTCCCAGCACATACTTGCAGTGCTGCCAGTGTTTGTTGCTCGAGCTGCATCATGGCAGCAGATTGTCAGAGGCTGTGTGACATGCAGGCGCCATCAGCAGGTCTGGTCAAGGCTGCATCAGCAGAAAGTGCAAAGTTTGCTGCCACTGGGTTGGCTGCTCAGAACAGTTCAGACTTTGCTCAAACAGCCAGCACTGCAGCAGATGGTGTCAATGGCACTGCTGGCTTGGGCGCAATCCATTCTAGTGGCGTACTCCCCATGGAAGTGGATGATGATGCCATGTTTCAGAAAAAGCAGCCAACAGTCAAAGCTGATCCTGGCCAGGTAGTGTGTTATCTGTCAAGCCCATACTTGCCTTGCTCTGGCTGGTGCCATGCTGCTTCAGTAGAAGGTTGCACAAGCCTCTGCTCTTCTTGTGCATCACAATCATCACTGTATTTTGGCTGTCTGTGTTTGATGCATGCACATGTCTCATCCCTGACATGTCCAGCCTTCAGCAATCTGGGCAATACTGCTGCAAACATGGCAAGTGCTGCAGAGTGCATCAGAAGTGTATGTTTAGCAAGCTACCTTTGCATGCAGGATCACAAGGTTCAGCGAATAGATGTAGCTGAGGTAGCCAAGTTGGGGAAAGACAACGCACAGTCAGCTGCTGATCAGTCTGTCAAGCTTGAAGACGTCAAGCAGGATGACCCAATGGAAGTGGACATCAAAGGCGAGAGTGTGAAGCAAGAAGATGTCAAAGCAGAAGACATGAAAGCCGAGCAGGAACACACCAAGTCTGCCAGGGGGCTAGCTGGCTTAGTTGGTGAGAGTTGTTGGCTTCTTATGGCATTACAGAGCGGTCAACAAGAAGTTGTAAATGTGTTGCATCAGACTGTGTTGCCTTCAGAATCTCACATGGCTGAGTGTACCTTTGTAAGCAGTACGCAGTTTGAGCAGTAACAATCTAGCCATTTTGCACTTGAACGGATGTGCTGATAGACAAGTCAAGCACTGTCGCCTTTGATTGCGCTTCATGTTCTGCATCAGGTCTGCTGTGACTTTCTTCACCTGCTGTCAGCAGATATGCCTGACACATGTGTCTTCATGTGCAGGTCCCAACAAAGCTCGTTTGGGATCAGCAAGCTCGTCAGCTTTGGGGTCGACGCGCATTGGAGCATCTTCCAGCAGCAGTGTTGGAGGCAGCACACGCATAGGTATGCACACTGGTGCAACAGCATCATCTCACACAATTGCTTGGCCACATTGACCATCAACAACACACTCCAACTGCCAGCAACACTTACCATACACGGTGTAAATAGAGTGCTTGGAACAGGCTGCTGATGCGTAACACATGAGTTACTGCAGGCAGCAGTCTGAATGTCTGCACTGCTCCCATGTATGCTGAGCATCAGCATCTGCATGTTGGGGCGTCTCAGGACTACAGCATGGGGTCTGAGTGGCGCTGAGAGTATGCACACAGCTCCTCGCAGTGCAAGGTCTTGTCAGTTACAAGTAAGGTCTCAAAAGCATAGCCAACAATGGTCAATGGTGACATACAGGTGGGCTAGGCAGCATTGGTCTGGGTAGCTTGGGCACTTTCAGTGGGCTAGGGCGGCAAAGCACAGCTGTCAGGACTGCTGCTGACAGAGCTGCTGAGGCCGCAGCCAGAATCCCAGACCCCCCACCAGGCACCCCTAGGCTGAAGCGCAAGAGCGTAGTCTTTGTGGAGGATGGCCAGCTTGCCTGCATACGCTACTTCTTCAAGGTCAGCTTCATAGGGTTGTGTCATATTTTGTCATAGTTGAACGGGCACCAGTTGCATCTCAGTCACTGCAGATGCAGCCACCCATGTGCAAGTGAGTAGAGGCAGACTTACGCCACACTTCACAATTATTGCCTCTTTAGACAGACAAAGTCTTCTCAGCATATGCTTGCTGCTTGCCTGCTCATTTTGTAGATAATGACTCAAAGTGTTGACAGCCGCTGCCATGGATGCAACCCTCTGCAGAACCTGGAGGCAAAGAGTGCTCAACCCTGGACATCCATGTTTGATCTGCACATCTTCTTCACTGAAGTCACTCCCATGTTGTGTTGCTGCAGACTGAGCCAACCATCAATGTGAGGGCAGATCCTGACTTCACTGCTGCTGAGAGCTCAGACGCCGCAGCGTTGCAGCAAAATGCTGAGGAGCCCTCAGAAGACCATCCTCCTGAGTTCAAGTCAGCAGCACGCCAGGAGCACATGGACGAAGCTGCTGCCATAAGGCGCCAGATGCACCAGGTCTGTTCTGTCCTGTCCTGCCCTGCCCTGCTGCTGTGCCCTGCTCTGCTGCTGTGCCCTGCCCGGCTGCCCTGCCCTGCTCTGCTGCTGTGCCCTGCCCTGCTGCCCTGCCCTTCTGTCCTTTTGCCTTAGCTGCATGGGTCAAGAATTCTTGCTGCACTATTCATGTCCTGCTCTACGCTCCTATCCCTCTGCCTCACCTGTATTGGACAAGCATTAATGCTTCACTGTATGTGCACATCTTGCGTTTGCCGCTGTTGCTGCTGGCTGCAAGGCGTGCTGAGACAGCTGTTTGGGCATGCTGGCCTGTGTTAGCTGTCGAAGTTGCTGCCTAATGCATAATGAGCATGATGCAAGCAAGCACAGGAAGATAACATATTTGTGATAGAGTTTTGTACGTGTGAATGCAGGGTGGAGCGGCTGCACAAGATGAAGATGAGGCCAATGAGCTGCTGGAAAGCATGGCTCCCACTCAGCCGTGGGCCACCCCACCACCCAACGCTGCTGTCGCCCCAGATGCCGACCCGATTGCTGCTGGTGAGGACAGCACAGAAAGCACTGCTGAGGTGCAACGCATTCAGACTGTCCAGCCTTATCCGCCACTGCACAAGCAGCTTATGGAGCACGAACTGTCGCAGGACCCCTTTTTGCCTTTCCATGCTGAGCAGGAACCCCCGCTTGACTACACCCTGGCTGTCATCATGCTGCACACCCCCAAGGAACTTGCAGACCTAGCTGCTGTGCAGCAGCAGCAGCAGCAGCAGCAGCAGCAGCAGCAGCAGCAGCAGCAGCAGCCGCCACCAGGGCATTTCCTGCAGCCTCAGGGCTTGCCCACTTACGCCCCTGCTTTGCAGCCCCCTGGCATGCTGCAGCAGTCAGGAGTGGGTCTGCAGCCCCCAGCTCAGCCCCCCAAACCCCCAGGAGGTCCAGGGGCTCGACCCCCGTTACAGCACGCTGTGCCCCCTCAGCACATGCATGGGCAAGCAGGAGGACCAGGCCCAGGCGGTCCTGCTTTCAGACCCCCACCTGGGGGAGGGCCGCCCCCTTCTGTGCCCCATCTGCATCAGACGCCCAATGTCATGCGCCCCATGCAGGTACGCCTTGCGCTTACACAGTGTATGGACATAGCACTGCTCTGAACTATGCACAGTGGTCCTGGTAGCACACGCGCCACAATATTTCTGCCAGTAGTGCACAAGCTGTATGTTGGCAACACTTGGCAGCATCATGTGGCTGTCTGCTCTATGAAGTCTTCCTAAGGGGCTTCTGATTCAGCGTTGATGAGTAGCAGGCATAGGCACGCCTGTTGAAAACATCCCTTGCATGTTGTTGACTGTCTCCCAAGGTCACGATACACTTCGCGTACGCTTCAACAGCTAACATGCATGCTTGATTGAGTGAGTGACGACGTTGACCCATCCACTGGTTCTGCATGGCAGGTGCAGCCAGGGCCAGACCAGCTGGAAGGGCCCTTTGCTGAAGTGCCCCGCCCTGCTGGCGGCCAGGAGGTGCAGCTGCCAACCCTTGCTAAAGCCTCCTCTGCCCTCTGCAAGTTCTTCAGCACCCCTAAGGTGACCCACCAATGTCAGTCTTGCTGACTGCTGCCTGATCTTTCATGTCCACCTTGACTTGCAATGTCTTGGCTCTGCCTATGTTGTCATGTCGTACGGTCAGCTGTTGCAGGCTACGACATGCTTCAGGCACATCTGCAATGCTGTACAAAGAAGGCATCTTTGGGCGCTTCAGCAGTCTGAAACTTGCTTTGCGCATATCCCACGTCAGCATCCTGCATCATGCAGAGCAAGCTGCAATGCAGCAGTAAGATGGTCATCTCCTGTTTGTGCAAGAAGACTGACCATTGTAAATCTGCTTGCAGGGTTGTTCAAGAGGGGAGACATGTGGCTTCAAGCATGTCAGGTATGAGCCAGCTGGCAGGCACCCTCCAGACTTCAGGGGTGCTGGCCCAGGGCCCCCACCTCACAGGCATGAGCCCCCGCCCTACAGGCATGAGCCCCCACCCCACAGGAATGAGCCTCCTGGCAGGGGCAGGGCACCTAGAGATGGCCCGCCTCATCCCGCCAGGTACAGCATGTAGTTTGTTTGCTTTACATTACCTCAGGGCTCTGGGCTTGGACTTCACAAACTGAACCCTTACTCTACAGCAATGACGCCCACCCCATAAGGGCAGGGCATCTAGAGGTGGCCTGTCCCATTTTGCCAGGTACAAGAAAAGGAAGAAGAAGATGAGACAAATGGCATACTTTCTCAATTCATAGTCTGTGACACAACAAAACGCAGACTGTGTGATTTGCTGTCAACTTGAGAAAACTTGCCCCAACCGCTGCTTGACACTTGACTTGGCAAGCACTGCTGCATGTTCCCAATGATAGGCTTGTCAGACCAAGTGTGCTGTGTTAAGCTTGAGCGTATGGCTTGCTTGTCATGTCTAGTCTGCTTTCGTCACCCCCAAACCTTGTGAGATGCGACTAGAAAATTGATCAAGTAGGCTTGGCCAGCAGAGCGCAACAATTGCGTATCCCACAAATGCACAGCAGCATACATTTACCTAGCCATCACATTTTGTCATAGCTGTGTCAGTTGCATGTGCTCAAAACATGTGCTTCGACAAAGCACAATGCAAATGCCTTTTGAACTCGGCCTCCTGCTGTCACCCCCTCATGCATGTTTGGCAAGATGGAGGGTTCCCAAGCAGACATTTGGCTCATTGATGCCTTATGTCAATTGTCATTGTCAAGCAACGCTAGGCAATGTCTGCTGAGCATGACTGTGTTTATGTGGTGGTGAGCAGGTCCAGTGGAGGTCGTGGTGATGGGCCCTCATGGCAGCAGTCTCGCAGATGTGCCTTCTTCAACACCCCAAAGGTAAAGCGCACCTCTTTCTGGTCACAGTCAGGAATGTGCTACTGCATTGCATGGACACAGGATGATGCTTGTTGATATGCATCACAAGCAGTGCATTGTGTAGTTGACTTTGACTTTGATGTCACCTTGACTTGGAGCCAGCTAAACCGCATGTTGTGCAGTATCTTGCAACATTGATAAAGCATTCTGTGGCATCTCCCTGCTGCCTCATGTTGAGTTGTAGCCGTTTCACACAGCATCTTGCATAACTTCGTGAAGCATAACTACTTGACTTGACCATGTTTACTATATTGTTTCATACAATCTTCCGTGCAGGGCTGCGCCAAGGGTGAGAGGTGTCAGTTTGCACATGTGCGTGAAGATGACTGGGATGGCCCAGAGATGCAGCATGACAGATCTGACAGAGGCCGGTCTGCTGCTGACAGGGGCGAGCGCAGAGATAGAGACCGCAGTCAGTAAGTACCTGTGTTCCTCATAATTCATATTGAACATTAACAGATGTCCTTGCCTACCACGGTTGTACGTCATGGATGCGTGTGCGCTACTGGAGGGCTCACTGAGCATCTTCAGATGCTCAGCTGACACTTTTGTTGTCTGCAAGTTTGGATGGGTGGCACATCATGCTGCAGAGCATTCCCTTCATGGAGTGCAAAACCCTTGCTGTCATCTTGTTCCTAGTCAGCTGAAGCGTTATTGCTCACTGCTCTTCAACTAAAGCTTTGAGTGTGCAGCATTGTGTAGCGTCGCTCTGCAGCGCATGTCATGTGCTTTGCTATTGCAAAGCTTGTTTTGGGTCGCAGACAAGTATCGCGACCCATTTATTGTCTGTGCAGGACACAAAGCGACCGGCATGCACCCAGCAGAAAGTCAAGTGGTTGGGACCAAAGACCAAATGGCTGACATTTCCTGTGTGCTCAGTCTGGCATCAACCACTATGCAAGACGTCTTGGTCTAAATGTATACTAGTAGCTGAGATATCTAGTGTGTCATGTGCTTGGACAGCTTTGTGATCTCTTATTCCATCAGAACACATGTGTACCAGTGGGGTTCATGGCATGTCTCTTATGCCACCCTGCAAAAAAGTATGCCTCAGATGCAATCCCTAAAGTTGGTGACTGCTTGACATTTCATGCTGTATCTTGGCCAGTGATCAGCAACTATGGGTGAAGCTCACTTGACTGCTTGATTTTATGGCTTGTTCAGCGTGAGCACTGCTGTAGCTTTGACTTAGTCTTGAGAACGTGCGCTTCAATTTGGCACGTTCATATGCAAAGGGCGTGGACTACCGCCACACTAAGCTTGTAACAAAGATCGCACATATCCAAACAAGGCACCTCAACTGTATAATAGATTGTGAGCAAGTGATTGCAATTTGGTGACAGTAAAGCATGCAGCACGTATGGCTGCTTGGTGTTGCATGATCTTTATGGTGCAAACAGTGACCAATTGTGTGAATTGCTGAGAGGGGCGAGTTTGGGAATCGGGGACAAAACAGGTCCGGAAATCATTTCAGAAGATGAGGCTTGTCAACAAGATGACAGGGCTTCCAGCTTCGCCGATTTTGCTAGCAATCGCATGCAGGCAACGCTTTACAGCTGCTTTGTCACAATGGAAACACTGCTCGAGCACATTGGAAAGTCTGACAGCATCACATCCTGAACAGGCAATGCTGTCAGCGCCGGCTGTTCATCCACACAGGCACTTCTGAAGTTTCACTACTGTCCTGAAAATCATTTGTACTCAAGGCCGCTTGGCTACCTGCACATGGCCCAGCTGCTGCAAAACTACCCTGATCCATCCGAGACGAGTCTGGCAAAGGACCATTCCTTTCAGCAAAGTGTCTTGTAGAGCGGTCTGCCTGCCTAGGACCTTCCCTATACTGTTCTCTACTGCTTTTGCCAAGATTGCGACTTTGAGCGACACTTGCCGGCACTGGCCAAGCATCCTGCACTCTACTACTAGGATAGCGATCATGCCTTGACGTGGCATGTGGTGCTGCAGATGGTATAGCTGGCATGCCTGCCGCATCCTGTCTGGCATGACTTGAAAGTGTACGGTGCTGCTGTTCAGCTGCAGATGGACCACTTCTGTGAGCACCTGGTTTTGCTGAGTCTGACGCCTCATGAGCTTCCTCAGATGCTGCTGAGGGATACTGGGAATGCAGCCAACTGGGCGCCTCATGCAAACCTGCACCAAGTTGGCGTTCTATGTGAGCATGTTCAGCAGAACGCTGATGCTGATGTTGCTGCTGATGCTGATGCTGCTGCTGCTGCTGCTGCTGCTGCTGTTGTTGACGCTGGTGTGGATGTAGACGCTGACTCTGGGCCAAATGCTGACTGTGATTATCACTAGGCCTCTGTGCCTGGCTTGCACTTGCTGCAGCTTCTATGGGTGCTCCAGAAGCTGCTGGCTGCCTAGGGTCTCTGGGGCCATGGTGTAGTGAGTCCCATTGGCTGTGCTGAACGCCCTGCATGCCTTCAGACTGTATGCTGTGGCCAGGAAGTTGGCGTGGCTGATTCCCTGAACCTGCCATCTGTGACTGCGCTACATGCTGCAGCGGCCCTGCCTGCTGCTGCTGCTGCCCTGGCTGCTGCTGCTGCCGCTCAAGCTGCTGTTGAAGCTTCCCTTGTTGAATGGCCAGCTGTGCAGGCGTCAGCTGCTGTGATCCTGCATCATCGCGCGTCATTGCCTGATGCGGCCGCCCATGCATGGCATGAGCGCCTTGCCCTCTATGTTGTGGCTGTTGTGGCGCATGGCTGGTGTTGAAAGGGACCCCCTGGGGAGTACCCCTGCCACCCAGAGGGGCCATCCCTGAGGGGCCGCTGGGGTGCCCGACCCCACGCCCACCTCCTTGAGGTGCCCTAGGAGCAGTCCTAGGATCAGTCCTGATCTCAGCATCTGCCCTGTGAGGGGGGCCCTGGGGGTCAGTCCTGGGGTCAGACTTGATATCAGCACTCCTCTGATGCGCAGGGGGCTGGGGTGGTGGGTGGGGGTCAGGGGAGGGGTTGAGTCTGTTGGCCATCATGAGATGCAGGTCTGTCATGTTTGGGAAGAGCTCGCCTGCGCTGGCGTTGCGCACAATGAAGCCCCGCTCTTCTGCATCATCCAACAGCGCCTTCCATACTGGGCTGGCCTGCAGCCGCAGTCAACATAATCTCAGACCCTCAGACAGCATAGACTGTGAGAACTTCACCTTACATGCCAACCTCTTGCACTGAGCGCAGTCACGGTTGGCAGGTCGTCTTCGATCAGGTATTGTCTGAAAGCCACTTTGCAAGCACTGTGAGAGGCGGTGTCATCATTTGCTGGGTAGCGAGATGTACATACGTGCACATGCAACTTGAGCAAGTCAGGTGCGCTTGACTTATGCGACTTCATAGGAACTGAAGTGTACAATTTGTGCATCAATTTTGACCTGCAGAGTAGCAGCACTGCCCAAGATCCGGAGAGCCCGCTTAGCTTGGGTGGGAGCCACATTCACGTGCCTGATTAGTCTGACACATGCAACTAATGAGGTCGAGCAAGTCAGGCATGCTTGGCCAGGTCCAGTGCACTGGAAGTGATGTGCAGGAGTTGTGCATGAAGGTTGACCTGCAGAGTAGCAGCGCTACCCAAAATCCAGAGAGCCCGCTTGGCTCGTGTGATGGCCACATTCATGCGCCGAATGTCTGACACAAACCCAATGCCAGTCTGCAGACCGGGTTGGCTGGCCCGCACACACGACATGATGACCACATCCATCTGCTTTCCCTGGAAGCTGTCCACTGTCTCTATCACCACCTGCACCGCACACAAAGCTTGTGTTGATTCCTGTGCTTACTGTTCATCTGAAGGTGCTCTAATTGAGGACTGGCCATGCGTCTGCACATTCAAGAGCAAGCTGTATATACTGTGCTCATGCTTTGGACTGAGCATTTGTGCAGCTGCATTGACCTCTAGGATGGCTGGCTAGTCACATTTTGACGATCTGGAGTGTGCCCAAAGAAAAGCATCAGCATCAAAACAAAGCCCATTCACAACAAGCCACATCACGCTGCAGCCGTATTTGGGAAAATTGAAGACAATTGAGGGATGGGACCAAGGAGGCAAGAATTGCTTTGCCAGGCCATTGCTCACATCAAACGGCTGGAGGAATGCCAGCAATAGATTTGAGGGCTGTACTAATGTTTCATTTTTGTCCTGCTGGACCATTAGGAATGGTAAGCCACCCCTTGGCAATTTTCTTGCACGAAATGGTAAGGGCATGCATCTGTACATTTAGGCTTTGTCTCACCGAAATGCATGCTGAGCGGACCTGAGCAAAGTTGCTGACCTCCTTGGCGCGCTCTCTGCACAGAGCAGCAAAGGTGACCTGCAGACAGGTGTGCTGCTGGCAGGGGGCACAATGTTGTTATAGTTATAGCTTGCAATGCAATTCAGTGCAATGCAATGTAGGGCAGGATGAGACGCTGACCTCTTTGGCATGCTCCCTGCACAGAGCAGCAAAGGTATCCTGCAGGCAGGTGCGCTGCTGGCAGTTGGGGTTTCCACCAGCTTGCTTTGCAACATGTTGTAAGATGAGGGTGCTGACCTCCTTGGCAAGCTTTCTGCAGAGGGCAGCAGCGGCATCCTGTGCTGCATTTCTTTAGAACGCAATACAGTGCAGGATGAGGTGCAGGTTGCTTTTGCAATGCATCACACTGCAGGGTGAGCAGAATGTGATTCTGACCTCCTTGGCGTGCTCTCTGCACAATGCAGCAAAAGTGTCCTGGAGGCAGCTGCGTTGCTGGCGGTAGGGGGTGATCACCCCCACACGGGTTGCCTTCAACCCCTCGCTCTTCTGCTGGTGGGCTGCCATCAACAGACTCCTCAGCTCAAAGAACAGGGCTGCTGCCAAATCTGCCTCGCCCTGCACCACCATTCTGTTGAACACATAGCGTTTCAGGAACTGAATTGACCTCGTTCACAACGTAGTCACTGGATGCATTGCACTGGTGTTGAGCGCAGGACCTGAGTCTGCATCTTCATAGTTGACCACTCACTATGCCAAGAATGTCATCTTGACCTGTCTAGGGCTCTATTGAATACGGCTCTGGCTGCAGCAGATGTTGTCAAACGGTACCTGGCGGTTGAGACCATGCTTTATGATTGCTTTCTTGCGCGGGAACTGGAGTGTGGCAAACTTAGACCATTTTTTTTGCCACCATAAGCCGAGTGCATGCATACACTGACGTGGATTTTGAACCCACTTCAAATGAACACTCAGCAGAATCTGGACTGAGGGAAATGGTGCTGACCTAATTCCTGAGGGGGCCAGTGCCCTGGCGGCTCTCCCGCCCCGCTGAAACCTCAAAGAAGTTGTAGGGTTTCATCAAGGGTTGGTCATACATGCATACATTTGGAACGGTGCAATTTCCTCAGCTGAATACCGGCAAGAACCAGAATTGTAGCAAATGCTGCTGACCTGATTCCTGAGGGAGCCAGTGCCCTGGCGGCTCTCCCGTCCCGCTGAAACATCAAAGAAGATGTATGGCTTCATCAAGGGGTGGTCGTACATGAGGTCCTTACTGGCTGCCTCTGCCAACACAGACGCCCTGCATGTAAGGAAACAGCACACTGTCTATTGGGAAATCGCTATCTTTTAATGGTAAAGCACAACCTATCAGACTGTGTACCATATTTGCTTGCACTTTGGCATATGACTGCTGATGGCACAACGCAAGGCAGAAGGGGCTATGATCAGTACAGAGCTTATGATTCCTTGCTAGTTGTCTGACTTGAGCACATGCTTTATGTATTGGTGACTGCGTAGGGCAGTCAGCCCCAACACAAAGGGAGTCAACCTTTCTGTGATTTGAACATCAGTGCAGTAAGCAGCATATACATTCTTACACATCTCTGTTTGCCAATGGCTTACGCAGAACATGCACTGATGTGCGACAACTACGCTGCGCCTGTATTGCCCATATATGCCTGCATGTATATCTGAAAGCTTGAGGCAGACAGGCCAACAATGGCTTCATTTGCCATGCAGCTTGCCATTCAAGCACACACAGATTTTGTGTGTACATATGTCAGTCATGTATGCAAGCAGCACAGCATGTTGTTAAGCTCACCCATCCTGCAGCTGGTTGTTGTAAAAGTGCATGGAAGGGAATTGGCGGATGAGGGGGTGCATGCGGTACTGCACTGACAGCATCGTCACTGGACAGCCTGCCTTCTGAAACCTACATGCAGGCAACACGGCACATCAGCATATGTCAGGATGCTTCGAAGACAGCTTCAAGCATTGTGTAATTATGAGAACTTGAGACTAATTTGCATATCTGGCGTCAATAAGCAGTTAGACATGCTGAGCATGTTGGCACATGCGGGCTCAATGCATCAAAATTTGAGACACCATCAATCACAAAAATGGGTTCTATTCACTTGTGGGCAGTTGAGCAAATGCATGCACCACAGCATACTGATGGCCGACGCACTGCTTGCTTTCCTGATACCAAGCAGGCAACCGCATAAGACTTGAGTGTCAAGCTCAAGCACCTTTCAAACATGCTGCGCTCCATGTTGGCTAGCTGGGCTTGACGTGAGAGCACTGTGGCGGGCAACTGCTGGGGGTCCCCCACCAGCACCACCCTGCAACCCCATCACACTCTTTTGGGAGCATTCTTGCACTGGTTCACAGCCAGGATGGACAGACAGACAGACAGACAGACAGACAGACAGACAGACAGACAGACAGACAGAGACGGACAGATGGACAGACACAGACAGGCAGACAGGCAGGCAGGCAAGCAGGCAGGCTGGCTGGCAGGGAGGACAGGATGCAAAGCATCTTGATCCAATCACCTTCCTCCGTCTTGCAACCCTGTTTGATTCAGGTGCTGACTGCCAAGCATATTGGCTCAGCAATCTTAAACCACTGTGCAAAAAGGCTGAGTGAACATGCTTTGCAGTCAGCATTTGATTCAGCTTTTGTTGGATGCTGGAAGAGGTCACTGCACTAGACATTCAGGAGCTGGGACACACCTATTATGTCTCAGCATGAGTGGTTGTAGCACAGCAATCTTTGAGCTAGCTTGAGCAGCTTCATCAATCAGCACGTTCTCAGCCAACTTTGATCATAATGAGCAGAGGGGTGGGTTTTGAGTCTTGTTCAAGTAAGGTGTACCTTTTGCAGCCCAGCATGAGTGGCTGCAAGACAGCAATCTCTGAAGCTTGAGCAGCCTCATCGATCAGCACGTTTTCAAAGGCGTCCTTCAGGTGACTGAAGATGCGGCGACCCGTGCTGGACAGCGTAGTGAACACCATTTCAGCCTCCTGAACAAATGACAGCTCCAGATTGTCCTTCACCTGTAGAGCAGTGCCCAAAAACAAATTGAAACAACATTTTCTTGATGTAATGGCTGGGTCTGACAATTGTACTTGCATCAAAGTATCATTCAGAAGACCCTCTGCAGTCAATATGCACTGACTGGTTCTCAACACTGGCGATGTTCCGACGTCAAGAATTGACTGCATTACATTCTAAGGGCACAAGACCATGCTTGCAACATGTCTGACAGTCAAAATATCACCGTGTCAGGCTATAGCATCCTGATTGTGAGCTTTGTGCATGATAGCTCATGCTGATTTGGCATTAGGTGGAGCCACTTTGCCAGGACTGCATCCAGCAGTGACTGACCACACAAATGTTGACAATGTGCTCGTGGCACACCAGAGGTGCAACTTCTTCCAGGCAAGCCATGTCCACTACAGATCTCTTGTTATAAGGACACTGGGTACAAGGACATTCTCGATGTAAGGACAATGCAACTGGGCACCAAGCACTGCAGTCTGACTACAGTGATACTTTTGAGTAAGGACAGTTTGATGTAAGGACATTCTTTTTGGTAACCAATGCAGTCGTCATATTGAGGGGTTACTGGACAACATCAATCTCATTGCCATCTGATTCCACTTCATGCTCACACCTAATGCTGCATGTGTTTCACGGCACTCCTCAAAGAAGGCTGTTTGTCTGCAGAGTATTCCTGGCTGCACAGATCCGGAGGTGACTGACCACACGGGTGTTGACTCTGCATTCTTGGCGCACCAGTGGGAACTTTTTCAAGACAAGCCATGTCCGCCGGGTCCTTGCCATCAGTCTCATATCCTTCCACAGTGACATTCAGTACATGCCGACGGGGACTGACCTCACGGATATTGACGCCCCCCTGGTGGTGCACCAAATTGTGGACTTCTTCAAGACGTTTCATGTCCACAAGGGCCTTGTCCCGCTCTTCATGCAAGTGTGCCAGCTGGTAGCTGCACTGGTCCGCCTCCCTGCCAAATTGCGCTATCTGCCCCTGCAGCTTTTCTCCCCTTGCTGGGGCTTCTGCCACTGCCCTCTCCAGCTGCTCACGCTGCAAAACACGGCCAAAGCAATCAGCACAGTGACAATGTCTCGTGATTCATGCAGGTGTGCCAGCTGGGGGGTGCACTGGTCCGCCAGCTGCCCCTGCAGCTCTGGCCCTCTTGCTGGGGCTTCTGCAACTGCCCCCTCCAACTGCTTACGCTGCAGCACAAGACCCAAGTGTCAAGCAAAGCCTGCCAACTCTCTCTCTTTGATGCAAACTGTTGCATGCAGTGGAGGTAATGGCACTGAAGTACTGCCCAGACTCTTGTGGTGCTCTGCAGCTGCTCACGCTGCAAGGCAACATCAAGTCGAATGATCACATGGGTTGCAAAAGTGTCAGGCCAAGACTTTGCGTGCCAACCTTCCTGGCATGGCCACGTGTGGAGAGAGTCACACAAGAAAGGGATCACACACGCAACAAGTCCCACATGCAGAGATGCATACATGCAGACTCCTCACGTGAGTACAGAAGATCACACAGACAAAGCTCGAGTGATTACAGGAGCTATGTGTACAGCAATTCAGTGAGTGCAGAAAATCTTACATACAGAATTTGATTTAGTATGGAAGATCAAACACAAATAGAAAGAAGATCATTTAGTGAGTACAGAAGATCTTGCACATGGAAATTGGGTTAGTACGGAAGATCCGACACACAAAGGGGACGCAGCGCACCTGGTCTTGGGTTTGCTGCAGATCCTTCTGCAAGGCGGCCACCTGGTAGGTCTGCTTAGAGACCTGATCCTGCTTCTTCGTGTAACTGCAACCCAAGAACCACCATCAGCAGCAGCATCACTATTGCAGCAGCAACACCATCAGCAGCAGCAACATTACTGCATCGGCATCACTATCAGCAGCACCATCATCATCAACAAGAAAAGCATCTGTCATTCTCTGCAGCGCTGTATAGTGCATGTGTCATTTGGCAACGCCACTGTCTCAACATGAAAGTGACACTGATACACACAGACAGAATGTATGCACTCTTCTGGTCTGATGACAGGACAAACAACAAGCTCAGCATGCTGATGCATCAGCCCATTGTGGGTGCAATACTGCATCCTTACAGAGTAGTCTGTGCGGGACTGAGCATGCTTGCAAATATGTCAAGTAGTCAAACAGTGATCAGTGCAGATTAGGTCATTGCAGGAGCATGTGACTGACCTGTGCTGCCAGGTGGCGGGGTCCATGTCAGTGTAGCGAGCGATTAGCATGTCCACCCACACGTCCCGGGCCCTCTGGGAGACAGGCGCCTCCTCTGATCCAATACGCACCACATTGGGCCTGTACACCTTGCCCTGCATTGGCACACAAATGGTCTCTGCCTTGTACGTCAGTATGATATGTATTGCACCAGATCAAGCCTGTACATATTGCACTGCAAACTCCACGCACTGGGTTTGATGCATTGCACATGCTCTCGACAAGTACAAGCTTAACTTTATAGGCAAAATCTTTGACTGAGCCCAGCAACATACTTTACGCTGCCTTATGAGTTGCCATGACAGGATCCATTGTAGGCTGAGCCTCTGCATGGCATCACGTGCATGACACCATGCAAGATGCTCTTGAGACTAAGCCCCAAAAGGCATAACAAGGGCTGTTTTTATTGTGCAATGAAACCCTCAAAAGCAGACAACAGGCGGAAATCACAGAAACGCAAGTCTTCAGGCGTGGTGATGCACAGCCAGCGCTGCAGCAGGCGTGCTTGCAGCTTCCATACTTAGAGTTAGACTCTAACATCAAAGACAATCTCAGTACAATGACAATGCAACTGGGAAGCAAGCACTGCATTTTGACTGGTGCTTCTGATTCAGAACAGTCCAACGCAAGGTCAATTTCCTTGAAACAAATGCAGTCCAAGTACCTGGAAGTCCACAAAGCCGTGGTCCATGATACGCTGCAGCAGCTCATCTGTGGCAGCGTTGCTGGGGGCACACACTAGGATGCGTGGCTTACGAGCCAAATTAGGCAAGCTGCGGGTTAGCCCAGCTGACACGCTTTCTTTGTAGCTGTCCCTGCAACACCAACAGCTCAACGAGGTCTTAGCCATCTCTTGAGAGGTGTTTCCTTGTGTGACACCATAGCACAAGTGTCATCACTTTTAGAGTGCCCACACGTGTAAAGATCCTGTCCAGGTTGAAGAGCACGTGATTGCTTTTCATGTTGCTGTTTGATGCTGTAAATCTGCAGGAAGCATCAAGATGACATGCTTCAGGAAGACCGCACAGGAGTTGAGGCTTTTGACTGAGTCAGAGGAAGGCAGCGCTGTACAGCATAGCATGGCAAAGCACAGCACAGCAGGGGTTCTAACCTGGCAAGAGCTTTTACCAAAGACTCCAAGAAGCGGTTGTAGTGCACAATATGCCACACATTCAAGATGCCCCGCACCGTGTGAGTCTTGCCTGTGCCTGCAGCACGCAGCGTACAGCTGATCAACTGCGCTGCTGGCAGATAATTCCATGCATGACTGAACATTTGGCACAGCTCAGGACAGAGGTGGAGTGTTGTGCTACTGCAGCTGTGCTCAAACAATGTCATCAATGATGTGCTCAAACAGAGTCATCGATGATGTGTAAACCAAAGACTGGCTGCAGTTGACATTTCATCAAGCTCTTGCATAATCAAGGGACCCATGCTGCAGCAGATGCGCGCATGCTGCAGTCACATGGTGACAATCATCTGTGTTCCTGTAATGCAAGGTTGAGCTATGAGCAATGGTATCTTACTTTACAAGCGAGGAGAGAGGAAGAGGGGGCACCTGGGGGCCCTTGAATGAGCACAAAGGGCAGAATGGCCTGACTTGGGTGACCCTGGCCCCCAGCAGCGCTCTTGCTCAAGTGACAAGCTGCGATCTGCAACACGAACACGCATTGGTTACACCTTCACTTTGAGCATGAGCGAGTTATATGATGCACAGTAACAATTGATAAAGCTGTCACTGCTGAGATTGCTCATGGACATTGTGTGACTAGTGCATCCAGTGTCGACATTCTATGCTACCATGTGAGATGATGACTGCAGTAATATTCAGCACACCTAGACAGCACTTGCTCAAAACCCATCAACAACGCTTTGGACACAGGTGACGCGTGGCAAAGACAGGCCCTAACAGGCAGCATTTTGCAAGCAGCACACCATCATGCTTTGGATGTTCAGTCAAGACTGTTCACACCTCAACTCAAAACATGTGCCGACAGCGGGAGCCCAATCTTAGGCAAATGAACATCATTAGGCAGTAGCCTGTTCTGAGGTTTCAACGCAAATACCTTCAAGACTTGCGCAAAGATAATGCAAGGACAGCAGCAACTGACCTCTATTGCTGCTTGCTGAGGCTGGTCATACTGCCTCCGGATGAAATCCAGAAATGGACGTGTGCCAGCCTCTGAGGGCCACATGCGCTGAATGGTGTGATGACCTGCCATCTCAGCTCCTATCTCTGCCAGCAGTTGCGGCTTCAGAATGTACTTGGCAACCTGTGGAGCACACTTTGCTTTGGCGCTTGTGCACCTCACACAAGCAGATGCACTTTGCTTTGGTTGTCGCCCCACTCACACAAGCAACAAAGGCTGCTTGGGCCTGATCACTACAGGTGGTAGACAGACGCAGGTCAGACGGGTTCTGCATGGCGCACATGATACTGCTGCCATGTCATCGACCCAGGATGGGGAAGTTTGAGTCAGCCACCAAGTATGGGTGAAGTGTGGTCACCTTCATATTCTTGACCTCACGCAGCGCCTTGTGCTCCCTCTCCTGTGAGATGAGCGCTCCAGCGTAACCCAGGTGCCATGCTCTAGGCTTATCCCTCATGGCTTGCAGCACCTGCAGATGTTCAACAGAACTTGTCAAAAGACACAATGGCAAGTACGCGCACCATGGGCAGCTGAAGTGTCAAGCCAAACTTGTCAGGGCTGTTTGTTTGTAAATTGATGTAACAAGTCGCAGACTTGCATACAAAGCAAGATGAGTTTGACCAATGCGACGATGAAGCTGAGATTCACCATGCTGACTGGCAAGAACATGTATAGCATAGACTTCAAGCAACAAAGTATACATTGCTTGTGTATGCATACCTGATTGCAGCAGCTATGTGGAGTGTGTGCATGTGCACTGCAGGCTGGGTACACAGTCACAAAAATGTCACCGGACATGTCCCGAGGTGCTGACTTCACAGCACCTGCCACAACAGGCACTTGGCTGTGCTTGCGTGTAACAGCAGCAGCGGCGTCTGCTTCTATCTGCCTCTGCTGTTCTAAGGAAAGAGCTGAATCTGCAGCAACACCTTTAGTGCTCATTCAACAGCCTGTGTAGGTTGCAGCAATGGTTTGCAGTGGTTACTGTTTGGGGGACACCGACAGCAACAAGAGCAGCAGCAGCAGCAGCAGCGCCTGCTTCTATCTGCCTCTGATCCAGTGACAGCGCTAAATCTGCAGCAATGACAAAGCTGCTTAGACAACAGCCTTGCAGCTTGTAGCAATGGCTTGCATTGCCTGTTATCTGATGGACAGGTTTGATGCAGGCTGTGTCAGGAGCGCAGTAGATGACCAACATTCCTGTATGGATGGTCTGACATGACAAAGATGATGGGCGATGGTGAGGGTGACTGCTTAGCAACTTGATCAAGCTACTGTCTTTTGACACAGCACAAGTCATCAAGCTGCCCCCACCACCATCTCCACCTCCTCCACCCCCATCACCCTCACCACCTCCCCCCGAGTTACCCTTACCTCCACCGCCCACCTGACCTTCTCCCCCATCTCCTACATTACCCTCACCACCACCACCCACTTTACCCTCACCACTCAGCCTTGAGCAAAGGCAAATTAAACAGCAGATGACTGACAAGTGAACACTGTGCTGACAGCTAACAGAAGCACAAGTGGCGTGCAAATAGCTGAGCACAGTGCGCTGACCCAATGTCAACACATACATGCTGCATTGCTCATCTCCCAGTGACATGGTGGTACAAAGACCTGAATCTGTGTGTCACGGCTCACTCGCCAGACACTTGCTCATTGCAGACTGCTTGACAGACAAATTTTGTTCAGCGCTCACCTGGCTCAGGTTGCGTATTGCTTATGCTGACAGCCTGTGCCTGAATTGGGTTGCCTGTTGGGCTGTTAGACTGTGATCCTGGAGCCCTGCCTGCTTCTTGATACCGCCTGCATGCACACCAGCAGCACATCAAGCTTTGCTCACTAGGCTGCCTGTTCAACTTCTTCTGACCATCCCTTGTGCCAGTGCAACTTTGTATGTCAGCGCTGTAAGCTCAGCTCATGCCTTACAGACAGGCTCAACAGCATATTGACAGTGTAGCACAGTCTGAGAGATGTGCTGCTTTGGCAGGCATGCAGACACATGCATGCATGGCTGTGCAACGCAGCGCCCTCAGCCCATTGACAGCCATGTCTTACAGGAAGTCGGTGCACAGCTTCTCAAGACAACAGCATGCCAGAAACTCATATTGAGCACACGTCTTTTGCACTGTACACTGTGGCAGGCCCAAGAGGTCTGCGGACCAACACAACCTTGGTCACAGCTGAGTTGCTGACATGCGAAGAAACGTGATTAAAGAAGCCTTCCTCTCACCGCTGCTTCTTGTGTACTGGGCCCTCCTCTGGTGGTCCTGTGGGGCTGACCCCTCCAGCACCCCTGCCCTGCCCCCCTTGAAGCCACTCAAGTGAGCCTTTGGGAGGTGGCCTAGCAAGCGTCAGCACCACCATGCTATTCTCTCGCAGAATGGAGCTTCGGCTGTTGGGATTACACGGCTTCAGACGCACATGCGCTGCTCCACCTGCTGTCTCTTCCACACTGAAAGAAAGCATGTGGCTTTTGAGCTAGAAACGGTAGACAGCTGGCAAGCTGTTGAGTGCTGGAAATGCGGCCTTGTTGTTGTTAACCCTGCTGCTTTGTATGAGGATAAGCAATGTGTTACCTACACGCAGTGTGACAGCTGCATGCTTTGACAATGCAAGGCAGATGCTCAGACATCTGATGATATACGGTGATCATCTGTGATCATCTGCTGATCAGGGCTTGGTTGAGCATTCTGACACTTGTGAGCTGGCTGCGCTGATTTGCTGACATTTACAAAAGAATCTTGATATGACACATCAGCATGTGCTTGTACCTGCTGATATCAACTGTGAAGGTCTTCTTCATGTCACATGACTCAACCCATGTAGAGCGCACTGCCTCCCTAGCCTCTTCAAATAGCAGGGGTTCAAAGGTTGACAAATAATGCTGGGATGAGTCATAGTTGAGCGGCAGCTGCTGTGGCAAGTCCTGATTAGCGTCCTGACAGTCTTGGTACCACAGCCTGCCACCTAGAACCTGTTGCTGCATCCTACAACAGAAAAAGATATTTTTTGGCTCGTCACAAGATTGTGTCAGGCTGTGTGTCCTGACCTGTAAAACCAGGTCCTTCTTTGTCCAAAGCAGATGAACTCAAGTCCAGGATAGCATTTCTGCGCATACTGATTTGAGAACACAGAAACAAGCAATGAATCTTGGGATCATGTTCATGCGATAGATCCAGAGTTTCCCGGCAAACAAAACACTCCGTTTCTGGTTGTGGTCATCCAGCATATGATGCAGCACACATGACGGGCAACGCCAATGAGTTTGAAACATTGCCTGCCTCACAAGGAAGGGTGGCGGGCGATTCTGTCTAGATCTAGGCAATGCATACACAATAGACTTCAGTACGCCCAGCATAGGCAGCCAGTAAATGCTGCATGGATGCCAGCGACAACCTTTCAGTCATAGATTGCTGGCCCTGCTGTCCATGCTGTGCTTGACTCAAAGCAGATGGTCTTTGAGCATTCAATTTGGATGTTGGTCTTCTCCGGGTTGACTGACCGGCTCTTTGCTCATTGCTGCTGCTGTCAGGGCTCTCTGCTCTCAATGCATCCTGAACCTGCTGCATGTACAGTTTCTGCTGCATGTGATTGCTGCCATAATCAGCTGAGGGCTCTGGCCTTGGGTGTACGTTGCTAGAAATGCCAGCTTCAGCCTTTGCTGATCTCAGAAAGGCAGCAGTGGACTGGGAGGGCGCCCGCTGCGGGGGCCCATGCCTGAGGACTGGTTCTATGACCTGGACTTTCTTTGGGGCTTCACCTTTCCTGACAAGGCGAGGCTTCTCCTATACATGCAAAGTACATCTGGCCTCATGTTCGTCTCAAGTAAAAGCCGTCAAGTTTGCCTTCGGCGTTTGCATGCAGGACTGACACAGTCTGCTGATTCGATCTATGCGCGAGGTGATCAGAGTAATAGGTTTTAGGGCGTACCTGAGCAGGCTTATCAGCAGGCATGATCTTAAGTGAGCTCGACAACAGCAGCGTGCCTTCAATAGATTGCTTTGCGCTATTTTCTCAACCGAATCAACACAAGACAGACAACCTAAAGCTTGCTACAGTGCGAGAAACAGCGACCTTAGGCTTGACACGCGGTCACTAGACCATGTACACTGTGATGATATGTCTAACGCCCACGACTAACAATGGCTGTGACGCGCACCGGCTATGATCGACATACTGATTCACCAAGTTGCGCAGATACCCTCCGTCGCAATTGCCTATCATATGAAGGCAATCGAGACGGAAGATCGCTGTGCCATGTTTGGTGAAGCAGGTCGCAAACATTTCCGGAGCAACTCACGGCAAGAGCAAGGTATTTATTAAACGGTGGGAGTGAATGGGATACAATTCCAATGGACATTGACCTGTTCAACTTGAACAGCATGCCACAACATTCCTGAGGTGCAGTAACTAAACATTGCCTCTTCGAAAGCTCCTTGTCAAAGTTCCAATTCGCAGACCGCGAGACTGCTAGCTCTGAGCTACGCTCTGTCTGCAGCGTGCCAACTGTCATGTCAAATCAATGACACGTGGATGTCAGCGCTGTAATCCGGCTTGTGGAAATCATAAAACATCATATGAAGATGACATTCAGCTTGCATAACCACCAGACTGCTGTTTCCATCTACAGATGACATCACCCGACAGGAAAAAGTTTGACGGAGACATTTGAGCTCAATATCCATACATATTTGATATGTCACCCTGCTGCAAATATACAATGCTAAGACTGATGCAGTGTGCTAGCACAATGCCCAAGCAATTTGATCTTGGGCTGAACGTTGCCAGCTACAAACCCATGTGCACAAAATGTGCAACTGACCAAGTATTAATGTCAAAATGTTGAAGGTTGTGACCGCAAACTGAAGCTGAACAGGTACCCTGTTGCTTCAAGATGAAACCTTATCTGTCAGCCTGCGTTTGACTTCTGGCTTGCTGCAGTTCCTTTGCGTATTGATTGCAGCAACTCCCATTTTGGTGAGACACCTACAAACGTCAAAAGATTACTGAACCATCCCATCTGACACGCACAAGCAACTGTCCCATACAGCTAAAGAACAACATTCAGCCACACAATCAGATGCAAATGTCAGCAACATGCGAGCAATTGTAAATGTCACACCTACCCTGCATTTCGTCATCAGTATCCGTGTCACTGATCTGCTCATCATCTACTGGTTGGTCTACAGCAGCAATGGCATCAGCGGCGGCTTGCATTGCGTTTTTAGACTTGAGCGCAGCCCTATCATAAGCAGCTGCACGGGCTTCAGATATTCTGTTGTTCCTCTCTGCGGTGCCACCTGCAGCATTCACCACAACAGCAATGACAGTCGCAGTCATACTTTATGAGTCCAATGGGCTGCAACGACTTGTGCCTGCTGCAATTGTTGCACATTTGCACTGGTCAGTGGCTGGCATTTGCACCAGTCATTTGCTGCCAGCAACAGTTGGCAAACTGATGATGACGGAGATACAATAAATTGTCTTTGTAACGACTGCTTTGGTTACCAAGAGATTCGTCCTTACATCAAATTGTCCTTACTCAAAGTAACTACCGCAGTCGGAATACAGTCATTGGTAACCAATGGCGTTGTCCTTACATCGAGATTGCCCTTACATTGAATGTCCTTACAAACAGAATTTACTGTACCTTCACTGTTACTACCACTTTGCTACTATTGCCGCATGCATGGCTGGCATTTCTCAAATCAAAAGCTTGTTTGACTGACATTGGGATTGCTCTAGATGTTGGAACATCAGTCAAATGACGCTTTTCTATGAAGAATATTGTGCTGCATGCATGCTTGCATCATAGCCGTGGGAAGCTCATTGGACTGACTTCAGGATTGCTCCAGACAGTAGTCAAACAATGTTTTTGAGACAGCTTTTCTGACCCTGAAATGCTTGCTATGCAGAGTCAAAATGGGCTGCAGATGTGGAACACCAGTCAAACGATGTTTCTGTGAAGCATTGACATGTTGCAGCTTGGCCTGCTTGCATGTTACTGTAGAGAACCTGTCTGACTGACCTTGAGATGGCTTCTGTGCAGAAGCAGACTGGGCTGTTTCGTTGCCCAACTCAAACTCATCAGGGGAGGACCCATACTTGATCCATTTCTCAAACTCGGTTGCTCCACCTAGACACAGGACCATGTGCTTGCCGCTCTGCAGTACCGTCTGCACAGCCAATACAGAGCTGAAACGCCACTTCTCAGTGCAAAGTGGCACAGCATAGCTCTGAAATGCGATCCTCAAAGCTCTGTTGCGAGGGCAAGGCAGCAATGTCTTGTTCTCCTCATGAACATTTGAAGGCCTGTGGTTGTGCACTTTGACACTTGCTTTCCAAGGCGCAAAACGACCTCTGCGGTGCAGATTCCCAAAGCCATGCGAATAGATGCATGCTGTAGCATATCATGCGCGGCTTGAGGACAGCTGACAACGTGACAAGGCAAGTGCATAGCCTGCAGACTGCTGGCATTCTGACAAGGTGATTGCACAGCTTGGAGACAGCCCGAAACATCTCCTGTGGTGCATCTGATGCCAGTCTGTAAGGTCAGGGTGGTAATGGTGGTGAGGCAATTTGCTTGCTACACATACGGCACATTATGTGCCACCTGTTGCATTTTATGATTGTCCGCAAGATCAGGGTGGTAGTCTGACAGGGCAATTGTATATGCAGACGATGCACATTGTTTCAGCTAGTTTGCAATGTTTGGATGAACATCCAATACAGTCATTGCACACCATTCAGACAGTACACAAGGTCTCACCTGTTGCATCTTATGGTAACCTGCAAAATCATGACATGGCAGCTTTGCATGCTACTGCACGGCTTGCGCCAAGTGTCACCTGAGAATCTTGCAGTGCTCACTACGGTCAGGCAGTAGTGCAATATGGCAAATGATGGCATGGCGACTAGGCACAAGGTGTCACCTGTTGCATCTTATGGTAATCTGCAAGGTCAGGGTGGTAGTCTGACAGGGCGAAATTGGTGGCTGCAGAAGTGCCTCGCAAGCGCACAAGGGCTCTGTCATACGACTGTGCCGCCTCCTTCTCCTCATTGAAAAGGCCCAGGTAGATGTGCTTAGAGCCAGGGATCCCAATGCGTGCCTCCCACCGTCCTGCATGTGACAGTATGTTTCAGCATGCAATGCCTCATGTAGGCATGTGGTATGAAGATGTTTGGACTTGAATGGAAGGGGTCCAGGTGGATCTGTTCGAGCCACGGGTGCCAGTGTGTGCGTCCCCTTCATTTGTGTACGTCAATGCAGCTCACTTTAGCATGGCATGCCTCACGTCGAGCATTATATAGGAGGCATGTGCAATGTGTCTGAATGAACTTGGTATCAGCAAGACCTCAAGAGCGGCCAAAGAGCATGCTTTGATGTCACACAGATTCATAGATGGCCTCATGCAGAGCAATTCAAGAGTTTCATAGCTAGAACAGCATCTGAGTGCATGAGTGATCACTTGAGGGCACAGCTATTAGGGGACTGACCGCTGGGATGGTGGGTGACCCCCTTGTAGGTGGAGGTACCCCTGGAGAAGCCTTGGCTCTGGCGGCGCACTGCCATGATCAGCTCCTCCAAACTGATGCTGTCCATCAGCTCAGCCAAGTCATTGTACCTGTGACACGCAGTTCAGTCTCTGTGCCTTGGCTTAGTGCACCACTTACAAGCAAGTGACAGGTGATGTCTGTGGTGACATGCATCCTCTTATAGTGGGTTGCAGGTCACACAAATACTGCAAGACACTGTCTTGCGCATCACACCCATTCATGCCCATTGCCAACCTTGAATATGAATGAGCACCCACAATACAATGAGACGATGCCAAGGCCCACTCAGGTGATGCCGCTTAATCAAGCCAAATGCCTGCTGTCCAAACCGACAGGCGTCAGGCAGCTGTGGTGGACATACCCATTGGGATCAAAATTGGTCTTCACTCGGGAGCCTTTGCACTTGATGGCGGCCACATCATAAGCTTCAGCAGCATGCTCCTCATGCGCATAGCCACCCAAGTATACCTGCCGCCCCATCTCCTTCACCCATATGTGAGCCTCCCACCTACATATCAACATGGTAATGCTCTGTCGTCCCAAACAGAGTCTGCAAGCTATGTCTGTGCCTCAGGTGCACCCAACTCAGGCACACACCTCAGGTGAAGCACGTTCAGACCCATGTTAACAGTTGGTGGCATGCAACAAGGCAGCATTGCATAGGGACGGAGGTCCAGCAGAAGCTGTCATCAAAGGGGGATGTGAGGTTGTGGAAAACAGGCTTGGCAGGGAGGGCGCTTTGGGCGGCAGCATGTGACCTGAGCTGATAGATTAAGGCAGAAGCACAGGTTCAGGAGGGTTGGGAGGATTAGTCTGAGCTGAATTTGGAGGGGCTGGGCCTGCCTGTAGCTGAAGCTGAGGCTGCTGCATGCGTTCATTGCACAAGCAGTACTTTGATGTAGACAAGCAGCTAGGCACTGTGGAATCAATGCAAGGCAGCATGCTCTTGATGCCCAGAGACAAATGAAGCTTTGCTAAGGACTGGGATGGGCTACAACTGTGTGGCAACCCTTGGGTGCATTTTGCCTTGCATCATGAACAGCCAACATCATGACTGGCTGCACAGTTTTCGTACATAGTGTTTGCTCTGTGCTATGCAACACGCTCGCCTGGGCAGACAGAACTTGGGGCACACACACTGAGCACCTTTGCTGAAATGCATACGATATCATTGCTTTCATGAGAATGTAACAAATCTTAAATCACAAATGACAGAGCTTGCAGCTGACCTGCCGCTGCGCCTATGCTTGGTGACGCCCTTGAAGCGCGACGAGCGGTTCTTGCTGATCCTTCCTGCTGCAACCTCTCCCTCCTTGTCCTTATCCTTATCTTTCTTCTTCTTCTGGCTGCTTGGCGGGCTGGCTGTAGCTTGATCACTCTTGCCAAGGGGACCAGCCTGTCACGAGATGCTGTACATCAGCATGATGCATGCATAGCGTGATGCATGCATCGCATGATGTAGCTACTGTCAGGACATTTACATTGTTGTGCATATCTGTAACTCTGGCCTTTGGGATGCATGCAAACCATGCCTGGCAAGCGGTAGCAGCAAAGTCTAGCATAGTGCAAGCAGGAGAAGGTTTTGTTACACGCTCACAGCACGGCAGAAACAGACGCATTGAGCTGTGTTGCTGCAGACGCAATCTGCTGCAGCCAGCCGCCTGCCAACAGATTATGAGATTGGACATGCAACAGAGACTTGTGTGCCCTTCTGAAGATGATGACCACATGGACCCAGCAAGCTTGCCTGAATCATGACCCAAGCAACCTGGTGTATATCATGACCCAGACAAGCATTGCTGGCTCGTGACCCATGCAATGCAATCTGATCATGGTCACTGACAAGTCAACTGATGCCTTCGCATACCTGAATGACAGCCGCAGCAAGTAGCATCAAGGGGTCTTGCACCGCTGCCATGGGGTTGTGTTGTGGGCATCCATGCAGCAAGGGATGGGCAGGTTCAGTAACTTGGCCAGTGCCCTGACTTGGACTGGCACCAGCAGACGATTCAGGAAGCGCTGAGTAGGACGACGTCGCTTCTTGGACAGGCCTAGGTCGCAGCTTGAACGGGTTGGGCGCCTGTAGAAGGTTCACAATCTGAGCAAAAGG
Source organism: Trebouxia sp. TZW2008 (assembly GCA_002118135.1). Lineage (NCBI taxonomy): Eukaryota > Viridiplantae > Chlorophyta > Trebouxiophyceae > Trebouxiales > Trebouxiaceae > Trebouxia > Trebouxia sp. TZW2008. The sequence goes on along the minus strand of BDIU01000008.1, from coordinate 209,224 downwards.
CCTTACTTGTTGCAGTGAGGCTGATAAGCAACAGGTCATGCTGATTGACCACGCGCATGTTAGGTAGATGCTGCTGCCGCAACAGACATCGCAGAATCTGTGCGATAGACCTCAGCTGTTAGTGCAGCCCCTTGACAAGAACCACTGAAGAAGGACATGCTGATGCTGATGGAGCAAATGCTGCTGTGGCAGCAGCTGAAATTCTATAAGCAGAAGCATGAGTTGTCAGACAGGTAGACTAAATCAGACAGAGGCCTGCTGAGTTTCTGCAGAAGACCTTAGCTGCTCAACCTAATGTCCTGGTTGAAAATGTTGAGGAGCAATTCATGCTGCTGTTGATTGGGAGCAGCACGCCAGGCAGGTGGTGCTGTTTCAGCAGCAGAGCTTCAATGAGTTGAAGCAGTGCAAGTTGTTGGACTGTTCGTTACCTCAAAGAGAGGGCCTGCTGAAGCTGTGCGGTCAGAGGATGCACTGCTGTGGGCAGACTGCATGGGCTGCCCGGATGTGCTGACATCATCAGAGCCTTGCTGGGGATGACTGCTAGCATCTGGTGAAGCCTTTGACGGGGACGGCTGGCTAGTATCGTTTTGGGGTTGAGCAGCATGTGTTGTCCTGTGAATCAAGCACCAATCAGTTTCTTCTGGTCTTGCAGAGCAGTACACACAGCAGATGTTGGTGAGGACCCACCTTTCAAGCATCCGGAGAGGCCCTTTGAGCATATGAGGGAGAAAGTCTAGCATGACAACCCACAAGGCTGCAGCAACAAGAGTCATGATTACAGCTTGCATGTATTGGCGTCTTGCAATGCTCGTGATCGATCTGTGTGGGCACATTGAGCATACCCACCTCAATGCAAGCGGTGTCGGAACACGCGCAGCCGGTTGATCTTCGAAACACATACATGCAACGCGAACCGATGACAGCCCTTAGATCATACAGCAGCTTTGCTCTGCTAGGCTCCTCTTAGAAGCGGTATTTCGTTTCGACGAGCACGGGGCGCCGAATGCTAGACGGGCACTTGCGTGCGTTATTGACCACGCTTAGCAAGCTTGCTGGCGACCTTGCGCTTTACGGCAGCGCAGGCGCACTAAGGCTGCGTCTTGGTTGGCTAAGTCTGAAGGCTCGCTGGGCGACGTTGCGTGTCTTGTGCTGCAGCTGTGCGACTGCGTCCACCCCGGTGGCTCGAGCGTTAAGTCTAATTTATCTAATTCGCTTCTTGGTCGAAGGGTATTGGACGGTGAGAGCTGGTGTCCTTGGGGCCTTGCAGCAGTAGTATCGTCGCATACGAGGCATGCCGATTTCTATGCTCCGCCGCAGCAATAGCGGTCTTGTGAGGAGTAGCATCAAGAGCAGTTGGCTCTGTGCAGTTTGTGGCGTAAGGGAGCGAGCTGAGGGAGCACTGTTGTAAGGACAGATGCTTTGAGTGTGTTACAGACTTGCATGCCAACATCTATGCTTGAGCTGTACACCAAGCTAACAGTCTGCACATTACAACGCGTATGCAAATGGTGCGGTGCACTCCACGCTGTGCAGAACATGACCTGTTTAGACAGTAGGAAACAACAGTAACTCATGAATGTTGCCTGTGTATGCTACCAGAAAGCCCAACTCTACAACCAACTTGCTGGATTGCTACAACTCCTGTCCCTACACCCAGCCTACTGGATTGCTACAGCTGCTATGCAACAGGCATGGTGCGCAACACACTGTGCAGTACATGAACGAGAGCTGCTCTACTCACAAAAGCGGCTGGGCAAAACTTTTGAAGTGCTTTCATGGACGGACAGACTGGACATTGCCCAAATGCTCCATGGCTGGAGGCCTTGGCTGTGTACGATGTATAAAATGTCAACGTGATATGTCCCTAGGTGTATGTACTGCATATTTCAGCATCATAGATCCTGTGTACCCAGCAGATTGAAGGTCTGCCGGCGCACTATATACACATGACTGGTGATACAGCTCCAGTGCCTAGTGACAGGCAGCAGCTTTGGGATTGACCACACGGCCGCTCCGTGTCACTTGTGGTATACCTGGAAGCTGCCACTCACCTGCAACATGCAAATGCAGCAACTGCTCAAGATTGCTGCCTAGCGAGAGTCAACGGTCTTGGGACTGAACACGTTGTGGTTGCTCCTTGAGATCTGTGATGTTTCTGGATTTTGCTGCTTGCCTGCAGCATGCAATTGCAGCTGTTGCTCAATGTCGCACTGCCTAGTGGCAGCCAGCAGCTTCAGGAGTGGTGACAGTGCACCTTCTCTATATCGCTTGTGGTGTACCTGGCATCTGCCTCTCGCCTGCAACATACAAGAATGGCTGAATGTTGCACCCAATTTCTTCGTGCAACCAATAGAAGCAACGTATGTACTGTAAGGCGTCATAACAGGACTTTGTGAGTAGAGGTAGCAAGAACTGGTAGTCACCAACGCTTCAGCTCAAGCTACAGCAGACAAGGTCTGATGTCAGACATAGCTTGATGACAGCAGCATCAAGTCAAGCGTGACAAGGATGGTTGATGCTTTGGCATCATCATCTTCATAACTACTGTTGGTGCCATGATCAGCAACATCAAACAAAGCAGCACAATGCCAGACTTAAGGCATGACAACAATGATTTGACACACGACGTGCGCCTGGCATCATCATCACCTTCAATACCGCTATTCACGTAGGCATCTGCAGATAGGTTGGCAGCAGCATTGCCAGGGGATCTTGACACATGACATTGGCACATGACAATGACACATGCTATGCACCAGCGTGATCATCACCTTCACTACCACTGTTCATCTCGTCATCTGCAGCTGCCTTGGCAGCAGCACTGCCAGGGGATCTTGACCTAGACTTAGACCTGTTCCCAGTCCTCTTCCTGACGACCTCTCTCAACACGCCTCCAACTCCTGCCACTGTGCCAACTGCAATGCATTTACTGCAGACTTACCATGCAGTTACAGAGCACTCACCAATGTGGTCCCCAGTGGGCAGCAAGCTCATCTGATGCAGTGCATGTGTGAGCATCGCCAGCAGCACTTGGTTCAGTCTGTGTACGATCTTGCAAAACACAGGACAGAGCAATGAGTACCGAGTAAACTTTGGGCAGCAAGCTCATCTGAAGCGACGTTTTACTGAGCATCATCAATTGACAACAGCTCTTAGTACAGTCTGTTCATGATTTCGCAAAACATAAGCATTCAGCGCTGACCGTGGGTAGTGGGCAACCCTTGAGCATCAAGCTCATCTGATGCCAACCTGTGCGCATCACCAGCAGCACCTATTGCAATGGGTTCACCATGTTGTAAGACACATGTGTCCAACAGATTAGAAGCTATGTGCTAAGGAAGACTGGTAGCTTTTGCAATCAACAGCAGGGCTTGCCTTGACCACAGAACGTTGTGATAGAGTGCATGAAAGTCTCGGCTGTGACTGTGCAGCAAGTGTTCATACAAAGTTGCTGCATACAAAAGTTGCTTGCCTGCAAACAGCAGCCAGCAAGCAGCTATTGCATGTTCACATGATACATCGTGACAGCAGAGTCTATCACACATTCTGCCAAGAGGCTCTGTGGTCAAGGTAAGCCCTGCTGTTGATGGCGAAAGTCAGCATAAGCCTGCACATTCTGTGGCGAATCGGTAGTAAGGTCTCAAGAACAGACCTTGGGACAGCTAACGGGAGAGGTTGTCTGCAGCTCTGACTGTTCAGGCGGCGTTTGTGAATGCAGCCAAGACGCTGCTGTTTGCTTTACAACATGCGCCTTGTGCTGCCTGTCTACAGCTTCCAATGGCCACAGCATACAGTCTTGCAGCAAGGGGTAAAATCACCTTGCTGATGCCCACTTGAGTGCAGACTCAGCACATGAGCTGTTGAACCACTTTTGCCAACCTTTGTGATGCCAACTTGTGATGGCATCACAAAGCCTGGCAAAGGTGGTCCATGCTCTGCACATGCTTGTACACAGTTGACACAGCCTCTGTGCCAGATGCATAGATGCATCAGCTTTAGCGTTGAGCATGTTTATGCCAGCACCCTGTCCTGCTTGAGCACTCTACTCAGGGCGCTGTGAACAGTTTGTTTGCTGGAAATGTGCCATGAAGGTTGCAGCTTTGGCTGGTAGCTCAGGCCTATAGGGCATGCTGACAAGCTGATTGATGAGGCACTTATTGCCGCAGGCATGCACATCAGTTTTGCAAAACATTGTGATGCAATGCGCATTGCCTCACTCAAACTCTCTGGTAGCTCAAGCCTGTCATGTAGCTTTACAATTGTGAACGATGAGCGTGTCTTTTTGCAACATGCATTCAAAACCCTGATGTCCGGACAGCTAGCAAGGCAACATGGGCTTAGGGCAAAGAAGAAGAAGACAAGAAGGCAGTAACTTACTCGGAGGTGGCTCATCTGAGTCAGCTGAGTTGTTGATAAGGTCATCAGCTGTTGAGCCGTGCTTGATCCAGCGCTCAAAGTTCTGCCCGGTCCCCAGAACAGCGGTGATGTCCTTGTCGCTTTGCAGAACCGTCTGCACTTCAAACTTGTTTCAACAGAGTGACAAAGGGATTGCCACATGCACAAGCGACTGCACTCAAAGTGCTGCCAGTGATGGCATCAAGAGGCTTGCAGCATGGTCTGCAATTCAGACTTGTTTTCCTGACTTGACAAGAGGCATACTTCAATGGAGCTACAAAGTGCACAATCGCTACTTGCTATGCACTTTAGAAAGCTGCCTGAACGTTGCCAGTTTCTCAGGCAGACAGCACGAGGCCAATAGCATCTGCTCTGTACCTCTACAGTTCAGAAGCACAAGTTGAGCAGCTCAGTCTGCTGTGCAACGCTCATCACCAAAGTCAAACTCAGCAGCCTGCTTAGTTGGACTGTGGTGACAAGTTTTGCGCAACAGGGCTGACTGCCAAAGCAATGCCTCCAATATTGCAGAAGCAGAGAGCTGTTGTGCAGGCCTGAAGCTTGTGCCAGCTCTTGCATGCCTGCAACAAAACGAATTGCAATGCAAGGTAGTTCTGACACAAAGCTTAGTTGCCCTTGCCAGCTGGTCACACAGCCATGCAAGTGAAGCCTGATTTCTGTCCCAAACCAGAAAGCAGCAGACTGATGCACTGTGTCTGCACACAAGATCACGCTCAAGCTCATGAGGAACATGCTGAAATGCCTCAATCTGACCGGTGAAAATGGCATATGTACAGTGCATCCCACCTGCTGCTTTTCAGCGCTGGCAGTTGGCACTTAGTGGCTCAGCAGTTCACTTAGCTACAGACCACGCCAGACTTTGTTCTGCCTTGTAATGAATGTCAACATTTGCGTCAACATGGGTCGGCGCGATGTCTCAGCCAATGCCACATCAGGAAAAACCTTCCAATTGAATCCCACCTGCTGCATCTTGTGATACTCTGCCAGATCAGGGCGGTAGTCTGACAGGGCAAAGTTGGTGGCAGACGCAGTGCCCCTCAGCCGCACCAAGGCACGGTCGTAGGCTTGAGCTGCCTCCTTCTCCTCGTTGAAGAGGCCCAGGTAAATGTGCTTGGAGCCAGGAATGCCAATGCGTGCCTCCCACCGCCCTGCAAGCGCCCATGCAGCTCAGTTCAGCATGCAGCACATCATGTGTGCATGCATGGGCGTAGGCTTGAGCTGCCTCCTTCTCCTTGTTACATAGGCCCAGGTAGATGTGCTTGGAGCTGGGAATGCCAATGCGTGTCTCCCACCGCCGTGCATGCCAGCACCTTCTAGTGATAGTGAAGTGACGTGTTGGTCTTGCATGTCAGAGCTAAGCTGCATGCCAGGCTTTGCTGTGAGAGTGAGTCAGCATGCAACAGCTGCAATTTGATGTCAAGCACTGTTTCTTGACAGCTGCACATGCTGGCCACAGACACCACTTTGCCTGTTGACACATTAATTAGCGCTGCAGATGGAGGTCTACAGCTGCAAAGACAGGGAAGCATGCAGGTCTCGTGTGGCAGCTATGCTGTAAGCAATTGGCCAAGCATAGTCCTACCAGAACTAGAATTGGTTTCATGAGTCACAGAGCTGTGCGTATACAGTTTGACCAACAGCAACCTAGGAGCATCACGCAGCAGCAGCAGCAAGTGAGCAGGTCTCTGGCTGAAAACTATGATGCAATGCCTCATGTGCAACACACAAGTCATGAACCCTACCGCTAGGGTGATGGGTGACCCCCCTGTAGGTGGAGGTACCCCTGGAGAAGCCTTGGCTCTGGCGCCGTACTGCCATGATCAACTCCTCTAGACTGATGCTGTCCATGCACTCTGTCAGGTCACTGTACCTGTGACACACCACACCCAGCAATGCCATCTTCAGTGACACAGTACTATAGCTCATGCCCCTTGCACTTGGCAGGCACAATGCAACTTGCAGAGTCTTGTACCATACAGACTGTAGCTAGCATCAGTCACTTGAGTCAAACTTGAAGAGCTCTCACGAGCATGGCAGCTGTGCCGGTGGCAGCACATGGCAGCATGGCAGCACACAAATGGAACCCGGCTATCAGCGCAGCAGTGTGCAGACAGCAGAATGCAATGCGTGGAGACACTGCTATCAGGAGCACATCAACTGTGCTGTTAAGCATATGGTCATGCAGACTGAAGCAGTGCTTGAGCAGCATCTGACAGCATAGAAAAAGTATGACCAAGCTACCACTGGGAGCACATTCACCCATGATGTTTAGCACACAGTCATGTGGACTGAATCAGTGCTTGAGTAGACCTGACAGCATGAGGAACGCATGAGAAAGCTGCCTGATGGTTCAGGAGCACGTAAAGTGCTGTCAAACGTATGGTCAAGCAGACCTGAACAGTGCTTGAGCAGACTCTGGCAGCATGGAGAAAGGATGAAGAAGCTGACACCAGGGGCATGACAACCCTTGACCCACCCACTCAACTCATACAGTTTGACAGAGTGCTTGAGCAACTGCAAACCTGTCAGCAGCAAAGTTGGTCTTGACTCTGTGGCCCTTGCACTTGAGGGCGGCCACATCATAGGCCTCAGCAGCATGCTCCTCATGCTCATAGCCCCCTAGATATACCTGCCGGCCAAGCTCTTTCACCCAGATGTGAGCTTCCCACCTGCAAAACACCCCAAAGCCATCTTCACTTGAGTGCATGCACGTTGTTGGCTTCAGCAGCATGGTTCTCATGCTCATAGCCGCCAGGTATGCTTGCCTCCTTTGTGTTATCACCCAGATATGGCCTTCCCACCTGCAGTATGCACCTTGCTGTTGAGTTTTGCAGCCCTTACGGTATACCTGCCGGCCTAGCTCTTTCGCTCAGATGTAGGCCTCCCACCTGCAATAAATACCAGAAAGATGTGTGTGTTTGTTGATGTCCCGTGACATGAATCGCGCACGCTCTACGCCTCAGCACATGTGTCCAAATGTGCATGTATTTGGCTTGCAGCTCTGCCATGGCAGCTGTTGCCAATGGCCTATATAGCGCAGTTCTTGCCTCACTGTATTCCAGACTGTACTTCAGATAGTTGACACAAGACTGATTGGTCATTGCAACCACTGTCACAAAGCAGCGTCGCACACACCTGCTCGGTCCATTTGGCTGCAGGCTGTTTAGCTCCTGTCCACAGGATCCTTGACGAAGGTCTAGTGAGCAGGAGCAGACCATTATCAAGCAGAAGCTTCTTAGATGTGCCTGCTGTTGTGCGCACTCAGCATGACCTTCGTGCAATTGTCAGCAGAGTCTTGAACAGCTTGAAATCAACACATGCATGTAGAGGGACACACAGGGCGTTGTCAGCAAGCTGTTCAAAGCTCTACTGACATTTTTTTTGCAAAAACGCCTATCTGAGATTGAGTGCTGCCTTGTTCACAGAATATGAGAAAGCCAGAGGGCATCCAGGCTGCAGAAGCTTGCTGGTCCAAAGCAGCAGAGCAACAGCTTTTGATGCAGCAGCAACAAATTCCAGATTGCATGACAGATGGCAGTAGTTTGCGTAAGTTGGCAAATGGCACACAGGATGGCAGATGTCAGATGCCAGGCAGCGAAGTACAAACGGCAGATGGTGCATGGCGCACAGAATAGCAGATGCCTTGTGGCAAATGACATACAGGATGCCAATTGACAGATGGTACACAGCATGGCGGCTGACTTGTGACTGATGGCAAACAGGATGGCAAACACAGCTAGGTGGCCATACAGCAGCTGCCCGTACAAGACAACAAGCTGACAAGGCAACACATGGCCGGAAGATGGCAGATGCAGATGGGATGCCAATTAGCAGGTAGGACACGAAATGGATGGTGGCATGATGATCCAGCAAACTCATGAGCAACAGGACCTGCCACTGCGCCTGTGCTTGGTGACACCCCTGAATCGGGAGGAGCGCGCCTTCTCAACTCTGCCATGACTGATGCCGCGCTCCACGCTTCCAGCGCGGCGCCTGCTCCTTGAATGTGCTGCTGCCTGCGCCCCACCGGCATAGTTGTAACACATCATTTAGTCAGCTTGTACGTTTCCTGACATATCATCAGAGTCTGGTTTTGGATCAGGATGCAGTTGCCCTATTCTGGAGATGCGGCAACAAGAACCGGCAAGATGACTCCACACAGTTGTTGTGCTGAGACATACGCATCTAGCTAGCATGCTTCCTGACATGCAGCGCTAAGCTGTGACTGCATGTGTCAGCTCTCCAATCTCATCTGACGCACATGACAGCAGGCAGATATGAAGTGACCAGCATACGTGATTCAGATGATGCTAAAGTCTGTGTAAAGACGGATCTGATATGAGCAACGCACCTGATTGACAGCAGCAGCTGTGGCAGCAGCAACTCGCAAGATTGAGAAGGTAGGCTGTCTGCCTTGTGGCCTTCTATATCCTTAAGTGGCATTTCATCAGGCTGTGCCATATCATGTAAGGTGGCATGTTTTGAAGTGCATGATACAAACCTGATTAACAGCGGCAGCTGTGGCAGCAGCAGCGTGCTCGCTAGATTGAGGAGTGTAGGCTGTCTGCCTTGTGGCCTTTTACATGCTTGAGTGACACTTCAATGGCACAGGCTGTGCCATGTCATCATGTACGGTGGCATGTTTAACAATGTATGCTACAATACTTGGTTGACAGCAGCAGCTGTAGCAGCAGCAGCTTACTGGATTGTGAGAGTTGGGCTGTCTGCCTTGTGGCCTTTGACATGCTCAAATGGCACTTCAATGGCACAGGCTGTGCCATGTCAACATGTAAGGTGGCATGTTTCAAAGTCTCTGGTACAGTACCTGGTTGACAGTTGCAGCTGTGGCAGCAGCAGCTTGCTCGATGGTGGGAGGTGGGCTGTCTGCCTTATGGCCTGCTGCAGCCTCTGCATGGGAGGTTCCCATAGAGGAGGTCCGGGTCAGATTCGTGGCAGGACCCTGGGCTGTTGGCACAAAAGTCATGTTGCTCATGGGTGGCTGCTGCGACACCTATAGCAGGCAGGCTGAGTGGTGAGGGGTTACGCTCATGTAAGGTGGTTTCCCACAGAGGAGGTCCAGGTCAGGTTGGGGGCAGGACCCAGGGCTGTTGGCACAAAGGTTATGTTGCTCATGGGTGGCTGCTGCGATACTTACAGCAAGCACAGGCGCTAGGCTGCTGGCACAAAGATAATTATGCTTATGAATGGCTGTTGTGATACCTGCAGCACACAGTTTAGATGATCAGGCAGAGCATGCATGCGCAAGTCTCGCAGGAGAGCTGCGGGTCAGGTTGGGGGTGGGGCAAAGGGTCATGTTGCTCATTGGTGGATGTTCTGATGCCTGCAACACACAAGCTGCCTCATAAGGCAGAGTATGCCCACATTGGCCCCCACAAAGGAGCTGCGAGTAAAGACTGGGGCAGGCGCCTGTTTTGCAGCAATGTTCATGGTTGGCTGTTGTGATACCTGCAGCAAGCATGCTGCTTTGTGAGCAATTGTACATGTGTATGTCTCACCAGTATGTGACAGCTGCTCTTCTGGCCGTTGCCTGTGTGGCATTTGATTGGGCCTGAGCATCAAGTAGAGTACAGAATTGAGGCCACAGGCTTTTGGCACAAGCAAAGTGTAAAAGCACACTTACACCATGTGCTTAGTTGATGAGACCATGGTGTGTTTGCATTATGCATGGCAGCAGAGACAGGTGTCCACAGTGCTGAACACAGAGCTTGGTTGAGTGAAAGCGGCTATAACAATATCCAAAGGCCATATGCAACCCATAACACAAGCCATGGTCAGGGCTTGCATGGCTACACAGCTTCAATGTAATAGTGGTGTCAAGCTACAGGCTGGAATGCATGTATATATCTGACGCAATGCTGATTTTGAACTGCTGACCTGATAGTAGTGGCCTGAAGAGGAGCGGTCCAGCTGCAGATAAGTGGGGTGGCTGCCTGGGTGGCCCTGGTGAGGCGAATTGATGATGCTGGATGACAAGGGATGTGAGATGGACCCATTCTGAGATGCTGCAGCCAGCAACACACAAACCATGTCTTGTTCACAGCACAGATTGTATATGTTTCCCTACAAGCTTTGCTTACAGTGGCTGTTGTAATGCTTCAATCCCATGGTAATTCTCTGTGTACAGCACAGCTTGATGACAAATGCAGTTAGGCAGTCCCCCTGTGCATTGACTGGACACATGGAGGTGGCATGTAGTGTTTCATCACAATCAAAATAGCCTCTGCAGCCTAGAGCAGCATTGGCTGACCTGTTTGTGCTGGTGCTTGTGAGGGACTCATATTCCAACTGGGCTTGGACAGCACTGAGGACAGGATGGGGTTGCTGTGAGTGCCAACAGGGTGTCCGGCATCTTGGTTGCGCATGGTCGCTGTGTCTGTGGAGTCCATGCTTGTGTTGCTGGTGTCGCTCTTGGTGTCACCTACGGTCAGTGTGTAACTAAGCTAATTACTACAGCAGACAATGTGTATGACATATCTGCTTGGGCTTAATGAGCGCTTGGCACCAAGCTAAGTGGGTCATTAAATTTGATTGACATGCATGTGAGCGGATAAACAGCTTGATCGGCTTAGGTCTAGATTGCCTTGGCGGGATCAGGCCAACTCAGATTCGCAGAAACACTCTCTCTGTTTGACAGCAGAGTACAGATGGATGCTTTGTTCAATCGCCTTCAAGGCAAGCTTCACTATGCCACATGCCCTGTTAACATGGTGATGTGACTGCATGTCACAATGTTGTCACAACAGGCACCAGAAGTACACAAACAGCCACTTGCACAAGCACCAGACGGCTGCAATTGCCATGGTCTTATGGTAGTCAGTGTACGCTGAGAAGCAGACCTGTCTTGATCAGCGTTGTAGGAGGGCTGTGTGTCTGCAAATGCCATTGCTGTAAGTGCGGGTCGTTTGCAGCTGAGAAGTGAGCGGCTGGTGCAAGGTACGGCACAGCACCTGCAGATGCACTGTCATCGGATCAGCTTGCAGACACAGCGTAATCTGCTCAGTACATGTGTACTGGTGCCAGCACTGCCGGCAATGCGATGGCGCAATGTGAAGAACAGGCTGAGTCGCCATCTGAACAGACTTTAGATGGGCTGCCAAGAGTGTCAGAAGACCATTCAGGCAGAGCACAGCCCTTGCCAAGCTTATCTATTTAGCTGCAGTTACACATTGTGAAATCTAAGCTGTCAATACTTTTAAGCCATCAGCGCCTTGGGCTGCATCAGATGTCTGACTCAGCATCAGTGCTGCTGTCTTTGCACTGCACAGGATGATGCAGGTAGCGTACGCCGGTGCGGTGCAACGAAGTGCAGACGTACAGCACGAACTGAAAGTGTGAGCAACAGGCAGGCAGGTTCACTGCGTCAGAGCTCACCCCTCAACAGCGGTGGGCCAGCAGGCCTAGACAGGCAGACTGAGTGTGGTGCGACTACAGCGGCAGCGGCAGCGTACCTGACGACGCAGGCGCTGCGCTTTGGCCTGGTTCGGGCCAAAGATGCCGAACAGCAGTTACAGTCGACCGCCCCAACGCTGGCATCGGGCAGTCGAACCGGGCCGCAGACCGGCCGTGATGCTGGTTCGGGGACACGGCCAGCTGTGGCGTGTGAAGATGCGGTTGCTGCATACCGGGTGTACGAGGGTTCCCTTGCGAAGTGGTCCTCGTTGAGACTGACAATGAGCCGCTGCTGTGGCAGAAAGGGCCTCAGAACGTCTCGCGCAGTGGCTCAGGCGTCTGCTGCTCTGATCCCACGGACGCAAGGCCCGCCAAGCATGGCGGTCGCTGACAGCAGCAGCAGTGTCCGGTGTAGGTCCAGCACGCTGGAGACAAGGCGTCTTCAGCTGCCGCTTCCCCGTTCAGCTGTAGACATACGGCTGAGACAGGATCAGCATCTGATTCAGGCTATGCTGTGGTGTGTGTTGCTTCTGTCCGCACGCTCGTTTCAGACACCTGCCTGATGCTGCCAGCTCCTTTGATCTGGTCAGGTTGACTCATAGCACGCGCTTATGACCTTAGCAGGGTTGACGCATTTGATGCTTCCAATTGATGCTGAAGAAAGAGAAGAATTCCGTTGTGATTTGCCTTGAATTGGCGGTCATGGCATCATTAAATGGCACGTACGATCAGCACATGCAAAAGCTCTGACATGACGTGGTGGGCCAGATGCCTTCAGCTGATGCGACACGGCTTTGGCTGTAGTGAACTTTCCCTGATGAAGTTTTTCTTGGAAGCTGCTTAGGTGGCAACAATGGTGTCAGTGCTGGGGCACAAAATTGATGAGCTGTTACCTGATTAGGGGAGAAGACGATAGTGAGCGATCTCACCAAACTTTGAAAGAGTCGCGCTCGGTACTGCTGCTGGGTGTCAATACTGGCTCAGACAGCATGGCCGTAGCTGTGAGCAGCGTCAGTGAGGACGACCGTTTGCTGTAGACACAAGCGCAGAACAAGCACAAGCTGAAACAGTACCAACCAAATCTGTGTGTATCTCAAGCTTGCAACACCAAGGCATATGCAATAACACCTTTCACTGGCGAGCCAAAAGTTATTCGGCAATCATGATGACCAGGAAGTACAGTAACAGAGTGATGGTGGTTTACATAAAGTGGCAGCATTGCCTGAACAGCAGCTCCTTTGCACTCAGAACTTTCAAATGCATGGAGTGAGGCAGGTGCCTGAAGAGCAGCTGCAGTCTGAGTGAGCACACGCAACATGCTCTTCCAGCTGGGGTGGAAGCTGTGCCAAGGGGGGCTCAAGCTGATATGATAACTACCGTGTGGGAGCCTGCAAGCAGCGCTCAGCTGAGTCAAACGTCATTTGCAGTAGAATAGAATGCATAGCATCTGTAGAGCGCAAGAAAGGCAGCCATTCAATCTATCAAGTTCAGGATGGAACATCAAGCAGATCCCTTTTCTTGCAGGATTAGCTTAACCAAGACCAAGAACTTCAACACCTATACCGATAGCGCTATATGGCGACAAAAAGACTGTTGTCAGCAATGTGTGACAGCTCTGATTCTGACAGCCTGTCTGAATCATGGGAGTCTTGTTGGCAGTGACAACGGGACTTTGAGCAGCTGTCGGCTTTGAGCACTTGTGGAGCTGCGAGCAAAGCAAGCAGCTGGTCATAGTCCAAGTCACAGCCAATAAAATCCCGCAATTCAGAGAGGCTGTCCTGAGCCACAGTGTTGTGAAAGCTTGACCACATGATCATTTGTGTTTAAAGCAGCTGCAAGATGCCAAGAAAGCAGAGATGCGAGCAACCTTTCTGATGCTGTAACAGACTGGGCTCTGTCCTAATGAGTGTGCGTATCAGCTCAATTCACATGCTCAGGTTAGATCGCGCATAGCTGCGAATCAGTCCATCAGATAAGACAACACTTCTGGTGTGTCTGTGACTTGAGCTGATGCGCACACTCACCAGAACAAAGCCTAGTCTGTTACAGATGCATAGCATGCGCACGAGAGCTGACACAGTGCCAGGCAATTGTGGTGATGGCACCAAGTTACCTGGTTGAATGTGGACTTGTCCTTTGTTTTGCCCTTTTTGCTAGCTCGTGCCTTTGCCTCAGCGGCAGCAGCTGCTGCAATTGCTGCAGAAGTCTTCTTGGCTGCTGGCTTCTTCACCTTGGGTGGCACCTTCTTGAACCCCCCCTGCGTTACCAGAATCTAAGGGTAAAGGCTGCAAACCATGCGACAAAGGAGTAGCCAAAAGATCATGTTGACTAACTGTGCAGATCCACACAATTCGCCTGGCACTGCATAACTTTGACATGCATGGATTGCACACATGCAGTGCAAGCTGACACAGCTGTCAAGATGATCTGCTTACAAGATGTTGTGCATGAAAGCAACACCAAGACCAGGTCCAGCAGTGTAGCATTGCGCAAAAGCCATTTTCTGACACAATGGCAACCATGTCTCTGAACAGCAGTTCAGAGGCATGACAGGACAATCAGCAATGGTGAGAAGTAAGCTTCAGAGCTATGCAGAGCAGGATATGCAGAAGTGGTGTGAGCAGCTTGGTATGCTCTATAGCCAACAGAACTGCACACGCTTTTGCCAGAAAAGAAGCTGATACTTGCAAGCACTTACCTCTATAGGCTCTTGCTGTTCCCCATCTGTGGTGTCCTCAGCAGGCTTTGCAGGCTCTTCTGTAGGCGCAGCACCGTGACCATTCACAGCAGGAGCAGAGTCCTTGTTTGCTTTGTCTTTCTTCTTTTTCTTCTTGCCAGCTGGTGCTGTGCCATCACCTTCAGCATCAGATTCTTTGGGCGCCACACCCATCTCCGCCAACATGGCATTCAACTCATCAAGCTCCTTCTTCTTTTGCTCCTGTCAACAGGCATGATGCAGTTGACATTTGACTGATCCAGCTTCTTCTTCTTTTGATCTTGTGAAGCATTTGTACAAGTAGAGCATGCATGTGAACGCTGCTTGACTGCATTTACACCTCGGGCAAAGACCCTGCTTGACTGCAAGTGCTAGAGGTTGGAACTGCCGACGGCTGTGTCACACTCTGTCACAACACTTGCAGCTTGTTACTCTGGCTGTAACAAAATGTGACAACATGAAAATGCATTGCATTGAGCCTGCGCCATTGTAGTGCACTATGACTAAGTAATCACCCTCCACGTGGTGATGAAAGACATGAAATACAAGACAGCGCTGTTTGCTTGTGCAAGCAAGTGGTGCACACCTTTTTGGAGAGCTGCTTCTGCTGCTCAGTTGCATTTTTCTTGCTCGCCTCATCATCAGCACTAGTTGTAGCTCGCTCTTCTTGTTCAGAGCGCTCATCTGCATTCACACACAGCATGATGCAACCACACGACCATTACAAGCTTTGCCTTGATGTGAGGCAGCTGTCTGCTATGATGGATCTCACCTTCATGCTCTTCCTCTTCCTCCTCCTCCTCATCATCTTTGCCTAGCTCAATCCCAAGTGCCTCCTCAATGGCTTGCTGGTCTACTTCCTGTAGACATGAAGTGTCACTCCGGTGCTGCAGTGAGAGAGCAAGTTTGTGGGGAGCCTGTCAAAACAACAGCTGACAAGCACCTCGTCGCTTTCTGCAGTCTCCTCCTCCGCTGCTGCTGCGTGACTATTGTGTGCCTGCACATGCAAGCTTTGCTGTCTAGACAGCTCACTGCTGACAGCGATTGCCGGGATTCAGTAAGTATGGGGCTGTCCTGCCGACCTGAGCCCAGCTTTCCGGCAACGGTCCAAGGTCCTGGTCAAACTCATCAAACTCGTCCTCGTCGGCCCAGTTTGTAGTGGTTGGGGCAGGCTGAGAGAAGACAGCCCTGTCTAGCTCAGCTGCTCTTTCGGCTTTGTCTGGTTGCTTTTTCTTCTTGTCGTGATCCTTTGAAGACTTTATTTTCTTTTTCTTTTTGGTGTCAAGAGCTGCAAACAGGTTCTGGCTTTCCAAATTCATCTCATGAGCTCTTACGTTGCCTAGATGTGAAAAAGCTTATGGGAGTGATCAGCAGCTGACAGTTGCTGTTATATCGAGTGAAACAAGTTGCACAGATTAGCGTCACAGCCTGTATAATAAGTGAATCAATTCACGATATGCGGGACCGCAGTTTGCGGTGGAGGAGCGCTCAACCTATCGACAACTGCCTGACCTGGCTGCGCTTCAGGTTTCGATGAGGTTACTGGACGCTATTTGGCGTAGTTACGGTTCCTCATGAGCCTTGTCTGTCAGCGAAAGTGCTGTCAAAGAAGGTGATGCTAGCATGATAGGCTGCTGTCCTTGCCTTTCAGTTGTCTGCACTTCTGTATAGGCTTGTCGGAGGTCTGTTCACGCTACCTGGAGGGCGATGGGCCATTTCAGTGGCATTGTAGTACTTAGTAAGTAGAGATATATACAACAATCATTGCTTTGTCTTGTGTTGCAGGCTGTACCTCATCCACTTGATTGCACGCTGCTGCCCGCTTGGTAAAGAAACATACCGGCATTACATCTCTGTCGTGTTACACTGACTAGGATCTACTGTACGCTTGCAAATGGGGTCAACAGCAAGCTTGACAACCTGAAGCAGGGTCAACTTCAAGGTGTCAACTCATAATGCACAGATCTAGCAATCCTACTCCTACACAAAGCAGCTGAAACACAGTATACACCACAACAGGACAGAAGAACACCAGGCATGGAATGCCAGCAGGACAAAGTGGCTGACATATGATATTGTGGTCTTTCAGTCTCACTCTCACACGCTCATTGCTTCAAACTGCAACTCTTTTGTCTCACATCCCTCAAGGTACAGAGCTTCTGACTTGACGAAGACTTATGGCTTGTGCCCATCTACTCAGGGAGACACTTTGCGCTGTTCAAGCAGCCTTCTTCTTGCCAGACATTCGCTTGACCTGACTGTAAATGAATACACCAGCCAGAGATATGCTAGTGCCTGCGCGTCACAAAAGTACAGGTTGGCACAGATGATGCTAGGCAATGCACTTGAACGGCTTGCAGGAGCATAGCGATGGGGCAAGGACTATTGCAGCAGCTGCTGCAAGGGAGACACCAGGTAAAGTGTGAGCGTGCTTCTGGCAAAAGCATTTGATGCATGTAGCTTTGATGGCATGCCATGCACTTGGGCATTACAGATAGCAATCAGTATGCATGGCAGCACTTACCTATCATGTTCTTCTGTGACATGGGATTCTGGAAGACGATGACTGAGGCAACGATGACAATAACCCTCTTCAGGCAATTGCCGACTGAGTGTGTGACAGGAGTGACTCGCTGCAAGATCATGTAAGACACCTGCGACTCAAATATGTCGGTCAGCAGCCAGACACGCAGCATCAATGGCGCAATCCAATTCATCAAGCAGTCAAGGCTTCGAAATCCGGATAACATAGGCTTGCAGACTTTCTGGGTGTTGAAGTACTGCAAGTAGATCCCTGAGGTGAGCCAACACAAGCAGCATGCATACAACATGATTTTGCTGAGTAGGGCAAGCTCAATTCTGTGTGTTTTGCTTGGGTGTAGGAAATTTGCAACAGACTTTTGACAGTGCTTACCTGTTGGTAAGCATGAAAGCAAACGCCAGCCAGTAATGTCTTCTTGATGACCTCTGAGCTGTTCAGGATGCCCATATTCTGCATGGCTGACGGCGTGAACTTGACGCCTTCTGTCAGCAAGGTAACTGGCGCCAAGATGAAGAAGGACATGATGGTAATGATGCTGAACAGGTTGATGTTGTCCAATCGCTTTGCGCCCTGCAGCACAAGTGTTTCATCAGTCTCTGCCTGACATCTGATTGCACAGGCTGTTGTCCTCTGTGCTGCTTGCCAGCCCTGATTCAGCAGCTTGGCACTGGATGAAAGAAAATGCTTTCATCTTGCATCTGTCACATTTTGTTCCATACGGCACTAACAAGTGCCCATCAGCATGACGAGCAGCTTTACTTGGCTCTGTCTGCATTGAAGTAGTTTGCCTGGGCACAAAGAGTGGCGCATCAAATTTTGGCACAATCATTCCCGCGACAGATTTGCAGCGGACTGTGAATGACATGATCGCTGCAAGGAGCACATCAGCTCATTAGCCAGTATGCAGTCGGTAGACGATCCCACAGAAAACTGCATGATCTGACAAGACAAGCGATATATGCGCCATCAGTTGTGCTGTGCCCCCTTGGCCACAAGTATGCAGACGGTGCTGCTGCATCAGCATGAACCAGAGCACCAAGCTAACAATTCATACAAGAAGCCACACGGTGCAAAGGGAGGCTGCAGTACCTTTGTGTCCTTGCCCATGAACTTCTTTGACAGCACATTCCTAGACTGAAAGGTGATGTTCGAGCCCATAGCTGCCAGGAAGCCTGGCCAGTTGAAGGTGGCTTCTGTGAGGGACGCCACTGCCACACCTCCCACTATGGGGAACAGCGATAGCACAACAGCCAGGCTGGGGGTGTCTCCAAGGAAAGCAGCCGACAAAGCAACACTGAAGAAAGGTTCAAGCGCCTGCCAGCAGTGCATTAACAGTGTCTGTTGTACATCACATCACATCACATCACGTCACGTCACGTCACGTTGTTTTCCTGTCTTAGCAGGGGGTCATACAGACAATGTCAAGAAGCAAGGGCAATGAAGGGCTATAAACGTGCAACGTAGTCGAACACAAGTCATCAAGATGGCCACATGTGCAGGCACAGCGCGAAGGTAGACCTGCCACTTGGCTTTGACATTGCACAGTGATGTGCAATATGCAAACTGTGGCAAGGAAAGCACATTCCACACGCATGCATGCATGCATGTCGTGTTGTGGGATAATGACCAGCATGTTGGCTGTGCTGCTTGATGTACCTTGATTGTGTGTGTGAAGGAGACAGCAACTTTCCCAAGACTGACATTTGTCAGAAGATTGCCCAGTGTATGCACACCCGCCAGGGGTGAGATACTCTTTGCCTGCATGTCATGTCTCAACGTTTTAAGTTCTAAATGTATTCACAAGATCAATCGCTACTAAATTTAGGATGATGATTTAAAAACTGCATTCCAGATTAGGAGCCTACCATGTCCTGTGAGAATTCTGGCTTTTTCAAGAGACCGACAGTCCACATAAAGATAGCAAACAGGGACCCCACAGCAAACTGCACGGCACAAGGTCAGCAGCTTGAGTACCAGCTGCAGATACCGCTAAATGGTTTGCGCTCTGTTTCTGCTGTACGCTCAAGCACATGAGCTGAACTAGCTAAGCTGTGCAAGCTGTTGATGAAGTACCTGAACTGTTGTACAGGTGATGGGGTAGGGAAAGACCTTCAGCACTTGCTTGTTGTATCTGCACAATTGTCATATTTGTATAGAGAATACAATCAAAACGCTTGTCAGCAGATAGGAAAATTTCGCCTTACATATTGAAGAATGTGTTGAAACCGTACCATCCCGCAAACAGGAGCCCGAGTATAATAGGACTCTCTTTCTTTGGTTCGGCAGCAGGCACTGCAGCATCGGCATTGCAGTGACACCGATGAGCCCTTGTCGGTGGCGACGTCGGTGTTGTGTCGAAAGCAAAGATCGTTACCTGCAGCTCCCGACGCTGCGGCACTAGCTACAATAACGGATTTGCTTCTCTGTCTCGCTATCTGAGGCGCTCTGCTCCGCAATGGTATCGAATCTCGTATTACATTCTTCCGTACAGACGCCGAGCATGCGGCGTTGACTTGATGACAGCGCAGGCGAGCCTGAAGGCGCGGCTTGTATGGCTGACGCACTTGCCCTTGCAGTCTAGTCTGGCAGGGTGCCTGCAGCCCCATCGCAAACGCCATCGTCGCGCGCACACAGCGCGGCACCAGGTGCACTTCTCAGGCTTTGAAGCTCGGGTTTGACCGAACCGACGGCCATTCAAGCAATGGCGCACGAAATGATTGGCCAGATTCCCTTCTACTGATGGGCAATTGGGCTCTGAGTGTCTGACAGAATGTGGTCTGCAGAAACACTGCAATAGTACAGAGAATAGAAATCAAGGAAGTGGGGCAATAAGATGCGCTTGCCAGTCAACAAACACGCAACATTCATTCAGCAGCTCGGCCTTGAAGTGCTAGTCTTGTTGCAGCTTGTTGTTTGACATTCATGCTGCTGCACATATATCGTCCTATTAGAAAATGTAATGATTAAGTGGCCAAAGAACCAGTTGCATAAACGCTGCAGCCCTTGCGCCAAGAAATGCATATCAGCCCTTGAGCAAACACTTTGCAGATGCCTCAATTTCAAAACGCTGATGATGTCAATGCTGCAATGCAACTAGCAGGGCACCGCTGGCTGTTGTGAACCAAAACAAAGATGCAAACACAGTGGCTGGGACGATGTGTCTACCTGTTGCGGTGATGACATCTTTGCACGCTGCAGTGCCCTGAAAGACAAGCCTGCCTTCGATGTCAGCAG
The DNA here is from genome assembly GCA_002118135.1 of Trebouxia sp. TZW2008. Taxonomy (NCBI): domain Eukaryota; kingdom Viridiplantae; phylum Chlorophyta; class Trebouxiophyceae; order Trebouxiales; family Trebouxiaceae; genus Trebouxia; species Trebouxia sp. TZW2008. The sequence continues at coordinate 188,909 of BDIU01000008.1, read as the reverse complement.
TACCACTGGTACTGTTCCAGAGAGCTACAGCTGCTGCTAACACTCACACATGAAAGGCTTTGAAAGCTCACAGTTCACCTATGCCTAACCAAGTCTGCTCATAATGTGACAACTGCCCAAAAAGCAGACAGCTTGTTTGCTGGCACAGTGTCCCAGAAAGAGTTGCTGCTGCACCTTGTAGCATAGCATCAGACTCTGCCGAAGCTAAACCTCTGTTTTCTTGTCTTTGTCACTGACAGGGACTATGCTGAGCGCCTTTCTGAAGCTGCAGTGCATGTGCAGTTCTGAAGCTATCCTTCCATCTCTTCATCTTCATCACTGAAATTGCTATGCTGTGCGGCTTCCTCAAGCTGCAGTGCGTTCAGCTGGTGTAGCTGGTGCCATCGCCAGATTGAGAAGCTATCCCTCCATGTCTTCGTCTTCATCACTAACAGTGCTGTGCTGTGCACCTTCTTCAAGCTGCAGTGCGTTCATGTCATCCAACAGCTCCTCCAGCGGGATGTCAGGCAGATCATCCTCATCATCATCACCATCTGTCATGGCGTCCATCTTCTGCGCTGCCGCCGCCTTGTGTGCAGGGTCCTTATACAGCGCAACTCTGCTGCGCATCTCAGGATCCTCTTCCAATTCCTGAAGGAATGGCAACAGGAGATGAGCATAGGTGCAAATGACTCAGTGCTTGTCTGGAATATAGTCACAGCAACACCATTTGGCACAACAGCAGGCCATGTTGAGGGTGTACTCAACAGACACAAGCTTGGAATGAAACTTCTGAGACTTGAGACACTGAGAAAGAAGCCAGCATAGTACTTGCCAGTTCCTCACCAGCAATATCTACATTGACTATGGTAGTACCCAACTGGAGGCCAAAACAGTAGATGACGCAGGACATACAGTTTTAGAGAACCAGTTTCAAACAGGAAACACAAGGCATTGGAACACAAGGTATCAAAATGCAAGGAACAGACGTTGACAGTACAATACAAGGTGAAGACATGTGAAGGCACACCTGCATGAACCTCTCCAGGTCCTGCTGGCGCTTGTCAGCCTGAGCCTGTTGCCCCTTCTTCAGCACCATGGTGTCATCGCTATCAATCGCCATGCGCTTGAGCTTCCAGCTGCGACCCTGTCCCTTGCCCTGCCGCTTTCTGCGCCTCTCCTCGTAGCTCTTGCGTACCTGCAAACATTAACACCAGCCTCATTGTCATTTCAAATCTGACCCCTGCTCCACAAATTTGGAGCAAGGTTGACACCTAGCAAACAGTGCTGTGCACACTACACAGCATTTGGACAGGCACACAGAAAACACTCAGAGATGTGCTGCACATCGTATTTGCCCAGAGGCTGAAGCCACAAAGGATCACAAAGGGGCAGCCAGCATACATTGAACAGCGCGCATTGCTGACAGTAGGGGTTCAAAGGCAAGCTGGCCGCTCAATCAAGACAATCCCAGTCAAGCGCTTCCAGAGGACTGATCTTTGCAAACATCCACATCTCCTTCACTTGTCACTGCCTGTGATTAAAAGATTCGTTCAGTTCATGTGTCAATGCTTACCAGCACAACATCAGGTAGGGAGTGCCCCTTCTGCACATAGTTCTCCAACTCGTCATCAACAAAGTTGGCCCTGGTCATGTCATACCCCAGTGCTGTGTCCCCAGGGTTCAGCAGGTGACCCAAGTGGGTTCTGACATGGTACGTTGTATCATTGCTGCCTAAGTCTGCAACCCTGGCAACTTGTGCATCTGCCAGCTCAATTTTGCCGTTGGCTGCTGTCTGTCCTGTTGGCTCGATGTCTAGGATCATGTACTCTACTAGATGCCGGCTGTTCAGCAGGGCTTTGTATGGTTGCCTCCAAAACACAGGTGCCTGTACACAACACTCTTTTCAGCAATCAGACCTGCTTCGCTTGGCTTGCTGTTAGCAATGCTGATAAGGTTGATGGCTATGCAGCTGCAGCTTTTTTGCTGTCTATGCAGACGCCCTGTTTGTGTAGCAAACCATACTAGATGAGCTGCGCAGCAGCATGTCTTGACTGTGCTGCAAGTGTGCAGTCAGCAAGCAAGCAAAGCAAACAAACAAAGCCTCTGACAGTGCTTGTCAACTGCTAAATACATATTTGCAGGCTAACTCACCTCAACTTGAGTGCCTCGCAAAGTGTTTGGCTCAATGTAGTGTAGGGTGTTCATGGCACGGGTACACAATACCAAAGGACCCAGGTGACCGACAGAGCTTGAGACCTTGGAAGGCAGGAAGATCAAGTCATCCTGCAATGTAGCAGAGCAGAGGTCAACAACCGATGCAGAGTCGGTTGTTCACATCGGTGGTTGAACGCATTCACATTGGCATAGTTGTGCTGTCCCTTGAGCTGCATAGAGGTGCTGTTAGGGTGTAGATGCGTCACAGAAAAAAGTTGCTATCATTGCAGTCCATGCTGACAAAATAGTTTGCTGCTACAACATGGGCGCTGCAGTACAGCGCAAGCTTGGCACATGGTATATGGATGCTACAAATCTGGGAATGAGACATATATGTTGCGCTCACAACAAAGTCAGATACCAGACACTGCATTGTGACCGCAGATTTCTGAGCAAGATTTCACCTCCCTCACAAGACGTTAGTTGCAACATCCGGAAAAAGTACTGTTGATACCTTGCAGATGGGCACAATCTCCACAGAAAAGGTGTACTTGTAGTTGTATGAGGCATTCTGCTCGTTGTGGCTGACCAGCTGCTTGTCAGAGCGGTATCTGATGGGCACCACACCTTGTAGGAAGTCCAGAAAGCGCTGTGCATGGCTGCGTTTGCTGAAGAAGAAGTCAACGCCCTGCACAGGAAGAGCAGTACCATCAGAACCCATTGGCTGCAGTAGTGTCGTGGTCACAGGATACTTTGGTCAAGAATGCTTGAACCATTCTTGCTCTCAGCAAAACTGTTACCTGTCAAACTTTCACAACAATGACTTGCAATTCTTGACCACACCAGCCAGTGGCGAGCCAGCATGCATATAGCAACAGCTTAAACAGCGATGGCATCTGCATTCAGATGCAACACAAGTGCAAAGTAACTGCATCATATGCAGCAGACACTGAAAACATAGCAAAAAATGTGCCCTGCATGTGAAAAGCAGACAATTCTGACAAATAGTGCGCCAGAGAGCATGAACAAAGGGCTGACCTCGTGAATGTCCTTGATGTTGATGCAAGCAGCTGCCGCATTGTATTTCAGGATGACCTGCTCAAGGAACATGAAAGTGCGCTTGTGCTCTGTATGCTGCCTGACCTGCGTTTCCAAGACAACTGCATTCACAGTTCAGCATAGCTTTTGGAGTGTGAGCACTGTAAGGCATTCAAACCATGCATACAGCTTGGAGAGCAACAAAGCTTGTGAGGTGCAAGCACTGTATTACATGCAGGCTGAGCAGACAGCTAGTCTTGAGAGAATTGTAATGCCAACTCACTTCGCAACCCTGTTGCAATGGCATTGAGAGGGTCATGGGATGGACATGAGATGGACAAGAGCATTGCCTGAATACGCAGCATGAGCACATTTGAATGCAATGCATAGAAACATGCAGAACGAAGTGTACACAGGCATGTCAGATGACCCCGATGCCATGCGCAACAATATGTCATGCAGAATGCAGTGTGCACAGACCTGGACCACAGCAGTCCATGTGTTTGGATTGGCTGCAGCTCTGGAGCAATCAGGGCACATATGTGTCTCAACCACATACTCCACAACAAATGTCTGCTGCAGTATTGCGCCATTGAACACTTCACTCTGTACTGTCAGCTTTGTCTTGAGTCTGCGGGAGTGAGGCTCTGTCCAGATGAAGCCAGCATCAACTAGCTTGACCTGCAGCAATTGGAATGTCACGAATTCCATGAAAATCAATGCTAGTCAAGCAAATCATCACAGATTTCCACAAGTCAATTCCAAAGCGCGATTAGGAAAGCTTGCGCAAGTTACCTTCTGCAAGCCTTTGATGCGCTTGACACAGAACGTCAGCAGCTCCTTTGACTCAAGCTCTGCTCTCACCCAATTCTTTGGTGGATTTAGGTATCTGTTACACTCTTTGCACCAGAGAACAGTGACCTGCTTCTGAAGACCTGCTGTGATGTCGACCTGAGAACGGATGCAATTGACGCACATGTTCGACGGGTTGGGCATGATGGAAGCACCGCATAGACAGCACAGCCTGCGCATACAAGGTCCGGTCACATGCAGCTCAACTGCAAATACCCTTTGCATGTGCTTGCACAGTAGACTCAAGTACTCACACATGGCCATAGGTATGCTGCTGTGCAACAAGACTCGGTGCGCCATATGAAACGGAAGCGGGACCACCCATATTCTCCGTGGTGGCCATGCTACTGGGTTATAGACCACCTAGACTATAGACCTAACAATCTGACTCTGATCGGCAGGCCCAGTCAGCACTTCTTTTGGATCCTGCGATTGGCGGCAAGAACAACGCAATCAGATGCGACGATACTACAGCAGTTCGAGCCACACTGGCGACTTCCGGCGAAAGTCGCGAAGCAACTGTACTCATCTCGTGAAGCGTTCCGGAACGGCGTTTTGCTCGAGGGTTTTGCTCGAGGGTTTTGGCAAATTCCCATGCTGTGGTTCCGGAGCATTATTGCCTGAAGCCATGACTCAAATCGAGTCTCGGCGGCTCTCTCTCTTTAGCTAGGCAGCCTAGAAAGGCTTCAGGAGGGCAAGATGGTCAAGTATGCGCGAGACCCAGACAACACCACCAAGTCATGCAAGGTATCAGCAATCGACAGGCAGAGCCAGCACAAGCTGTTTGTAGACACTGTGTTGGCAGCTCGATCAGTCGAAAGCGCAACCTGTTCTCACACATGCCTCCTCTGCAGGCTCGCGGTTCAGATTTGCGTGTACACTTCAAGAACACGCGCGAGTCCGCAATGGCTCTGAGGAAGATGGAGTTGGGCAAGGCAAAGAAGTACCTTGAGGATGTCCTTGCACACAGGCGTATCATTCCTTTCCGTAGATTCTGCGGTGGTGTGGGGCGTTCAGCTCAGACCAAGAACGAGGGCCTCACAAACGGACAGGGTCGCTGGCCAGCCAAGTCTTGTGAATTTCTGCTGGGCTTGTTGAAGAACGCAGAGAGCAATGCAGAGGTGCGCACACCAGCTCGTGCAGCAGCTTGCCATCCTGTTCATCATGATGAATTAGACCTCAAGAGACACTGGTATCGCATGAAGCAATAGTCCTGAAGGGACTGTGATGATGCAGGTCAAGGGTCTCGACACAGACTCGATGTACATCTCGCACATTCAGGTCAACCAAGCTCAGAAACAGCGCAGAAGGACATACAGAGCACACGGGCGTATCAACCGTACGTCACTTTGTGTCCTGGCTGCTCGCACAAGCTGTCACCTACGCGTGCTGCTGCTGCTGTGACTATCTGAGCATGGCCTGACAGACTTCGAGTGTGCTTGCAGCTTTCATGTCAAGCCCTTGCCATATTGAGCTGATCCTCACAGAGAAGGGCTCTGATGTCAAGAATGAGGCGGTAAGCCGCTCATGCTACATACTTAAGTTCAAGTCATGTCAGACTAAGACATGCCAATATGCGCATGCAAGTGAGCATATCAAAGAAGTCAGCATGCAATACTTTTTGCTAGTTGTTGACTTGGGCCAAACCTGGATTTCAGAAACGTCACCAAACATTTTCTCACAATCCTTTCGTACTTGCAGGAGCCAAAGGAGCGCAAGCTCTCAAGGGTGCAGTTGTCCAAGAAGCTGAGGAGCGGCAGCAAGTCAAAGAGCTCATGAGCTGCAGTGATAGTTGTCAGCACTCTGTAATGAACCTAGACATAGACCTGTTTCTAGTCTGGCTTGCAATTGCCCTCAGAATGCATGAAGTCATCCTCGGGGTTCAATATGTGCAATCTGCTCCTGCGGCAAACTGCTGCGTTGGCAGAAGCAGCGCTGGCTAAGCTGGTCGCCGGAAAGCTTTTTATCGGCTGCATGTATGTTGAAACGCTAGCAACTATGATGCATTGGCAGTAGCAGCGCTTCAGCCTATTGTGAGCCAACTTAGCTGGCTGCCTGTACCCCCCGCCGATGTGCTGGAGATTTCAAGGTAGGCAGGTAAAGCAAAGGTCAAGGTCATGCACCATGATTGTACATAGCATGCTGTTCAAGTCAGCCCACGCACCATGTTGCATGGCTTGTTTTCCTGATCAAGGAGTCCTGCCCAATGTCATGCAAGTGAAAATCTGTGTTGCTTGTGTCCATTCTCAAGCTCAATCAGCTACAGCGATAACTTCACATCTCCTGATCAGCGTTATCTACGTTCCACTGCATAGCTCCCAAACTGGACGAACATACCACAAGCTTTATTATACAGTATGATTACAATGCTCAGGTCGCTGCGCTCAACGTCACAAGACGGCTCAACAGTTCATGATCTGTCAGAACCCAACTTCAGCTCAACTTATTGTCACAGCAATGTCTTCCCTCCAAATGCCCACCGCTCAAGTCTCCAGTTCATTCATCCTCCTTGCAGTAATACTCTTCAATATTCTGTTGGCACAATGTTTTGAGGTGGTCTGCCTCGTTTTTTGGGGTTTGGCACAAGTGACGGTGGTGCTCTGCAACACCCAGCAGGACAGCAAGTCAGGCAAATATAGCAGTTTTGGAAAGAAATGGCACACAACTAAACGCCACTGTCCATGCGTGAGCCAAAACAGCGAAGGATGATGCTTTTGAAAACAGCAAGTTCTGATCTTCCCTGCCATGAAGTGCTGCTTGTACCAAGGGAGTTGATAAGCACAATGTATGCAGAGATGACCTGCCAGGCAAATGATATGCATGCATCGCAGCGCCATTCTGCACAAATGACTTGCCTAGCATATGGTATGCATGCATTGCAGCGCCATTTTGCACCAATAGCTTGCCTAGCAGATGATATGCATGCATCACAGCGCCATTCTGCAGGTCTGCCTTTGTCCATACGGTGGCGAGCAGCCACTGACAGGCAGTCCTCATGACACCAGGAGGCCTTGCTGGGCTTTGAAACATCCAGGCACACCATACACGGCTGCATATCTGTCTGTTTGCCGCTGATGCCACACACATTGCATAACTGCAGCAAACAATGCAGCTCAGCATTGGTGGGCCAGAACACAAGTACAGGAAGACATGCTGTAGAAAGCTGTCAAGACCAGGGCATTGTTGTTACATTGATGTCATACAGGATGCATCAAAGCTGCAGGCACTTATGCGTGAGCAAGCGATGCGTCAGCCTTCCATGCTGTTGACCTGCCCTCGCACTGCACCACAGAAGCCGTCATCGCGCTGTCCAACAGCATGACCGAAACCGGCTCTCAAGTTGTGGGTCGCTGGGCATTGTGCGCTTGTTCTCAAGTGGAGAAACACCAGTTGACATCGTGCCCATGACAGCACAAGATTGCACCAACCTGTTGCTTGCTGGCATCTCGCTGGAACATGGCAGGCACAGCTGGCAGCATTTGCATGAGCTTCTTGATGTGCTGGGGTCGTGGCCGCTCGCTCCTGGGCTTCTTGCAGGTAGGCTGAACAATGACTGACATGTCATCAGGCATAGTGCCTTCATCGGCATAACTGTGTCAGCTTTGCAGACATGATTGCGACGCATCACAGCGCACATTCAAAAGATTGAGCGGTGCCCATCATGTGACCTAAGCAGTGCAGCAAAGCTAGCAGCAAGCTGTAAGGCATCATAGTGCACATTCACAGGATTGAGTGGCACTTGTCATACAACAAAACAGGTGCAGTGGGTTCAGCATTTAGCCACAAGGCAGACAAACACAGCCTGCCTAGAGGCCAGACAGAGGCAGCTATAAGCTAGTTGAAGAGTTGACTGTTTGCTCCGCATTCTTATCAGAGCGGCAGCATTCTGAAAGCAATCCAAAAACAAATTTGTGAAGCAGCGCATGGCTGCTTACGCCAACCGTATTGCTGGCAACAGCAGCAAACTTTGGACATCCTATTTATTCAAATACAGTGGCTGCCATCATGTAACTATACAGGTGCGGTAACTTAGCAGTAAGCCACGAGGCAGACAGCAAACCTTCTGCCGGCAATGTTAGCAGTTCTTTGGACAGGCCCATGCTAGCCATGCGCTGCTGGTTGCGCTTGATGTTGGCTCGCCGCTGCACTTCAAAGGACGTTAGCTGCTCAGGAGCGTCTTCCTCAACAGCCTGCTGCTGAGCCGCTGCAGTTGCTGCCTGTTCAGCTGCTTTCTCCTGCAATTCCAGTACAAGTCTAAGTAACCTTGAAGTGGCTCAGTTTCAACTGCATGCCAACAGCTGTAAACCCAGGCTGCTTGCTGCCTTATACTTGCTGATACGCATGAGTATTGCTCTGACAACACCAGCAGCAGCAGCAGCAGCAGCAGCAGCAGCAGCAGCGTCTTTCACTACAGCGACTTGCATCCACAAATTTGTTCAAGACAATGAGTGGTGCAGCAGATCGTGTCAGGGGGGCAGGGGGGCTGACCTTGGTGTGGGTGGCCTGCAGGGCTTGGCGCTGCTGACGCTGGGCTGCAAGCTGTGCTGCCACTGCTGGCCACTCCTTGGGATCACTCTCTATGCGCACCTACCACAATGCACACCTTCTCAGTACCCATGACAATCATTCAGATCGTCCCTTGCGTGTGTCCTAAACACTGTGATAGGTGCATGTGGGCAGCCGGTTGTTGCTATTATACGAATGAGCTAAGTTGAAGGCTGAGAGTGTTGCAGATTCACAGGTTTGACAGACAAAATGGAGATCTGTCAAAGCAGGGCAGATGCTGTATGAGGCTTACATTCCAAGGCTACAGCATGTAGTTCGTCCTGCTAGGGCCTCAAGAGCAAGGGAAAGGGGGTCAGGAGGCCACATGAAGGGATGAAGGGATCAGAACCTGGCTCATTTCAAGCTAAATGAGCAGAAGGTGACCAAAATGCACAATGTTTGAGTCTGGCATGCACACACAAGGGTGCCAAGCAGGGCAGATTGAAGGAATGAAGTGAGGGCAAGACTGACCATTTGATTGGGTGCCCAGAGGGGGATGATCTCAATGTCACCGTCCTGGTAGGAGATGGTGTGACGATGCCGCAGCCGATCAAAGTCCTGTACCACCCCACTACATGACAAAGGTCGGTCAGCATCTGCAAATGACTTCAGTTGATGATGGACAAGGATCCCCGGAAGCTAAATTTGGACTACTGCTGGACACAGCACAGCAACTGTTGACAGCAACTGCTGTCTTTGTGCATCATGTTAGCAGCTAGACCATTGTCAGCTGGTGCACCCACAGCTGATCCCATGCAAGTGCCAGCATCCAACTCCAACTGCCATCCAGCTACTGCATCCTTGTTTGACTGTTCGAATCAATGTGGTGCTTTCAGTGGCTGCCTTGTAGCAGGCAGTCTAATGGGGTTCATGTGGGGCCTTGAGGACGACAGCAGGAGTTGCTACCTGTACCAGCTGTTGCAACAATGTTGCTGGTGTCACGTGATGACACTTCCAGTGGCTGCCTTACAGCAGCACCAGGTTGTCAGGGGCGCATAATTGTGTCAAACTTGTTCCATGGACTCCCAACTGAGGAGTAAGAGGCTTAGGTGGTATGGACATGTCTGCAGGATGCTAGACACTAGGTTGCCTAAGGTCATGTTGTTTGGTCAAGTCAAGGGATCAAATCCTCCAGGTCGCCCAAGGAAGATCTGGAATGACATTGTTTTGTCTGACTTTCAGCAGTTGAATATCAGGCGCCCATATCGCGACGCTCAAGACAAGCCTGCCTGGCGAGATAGGACTTGTGCTACACATACCTAGCAGTATATGCTGGAACATGTAATGATTATTATTATTATTATTATGAGTACACAGAGACAGCAGGAAGAGCTGTCACCTGTACGAGTGCTCATCCCAGCAATATGATACTCTGAATGGCTGCAGTACACAGCTTGTGAGAATACTTGAGGACATAAGGACAGTATCGGTAGCTGTCACTGGCTGCTGCATTACTGTTGCCGCTGTGAGGTCGTGACACATTTAATCACTGCCGTACAGCACAGCTTACGGCTTGCGAGGGGACTGGATGGGACAGCAGGAGGATCGCCACATGTACCAGTGCTCATCCCAGGAATGTGCTACTTTGGTGGCAATAGCACACAGCTTGTGAGGGAGCACATTAGGGGCCAGCAGGAGGATTGTCACCTGTACCAGTGCTCATCTAGGGGCCACCAGACGCTGATGCGCGCGCCAATGGCTGCATGCTTCAGGATGGCGATCTGAGCTCCTGAGTGACCTGCTGCGGCAGCTGCTGCTGCCCTATTAGTCAGGCACCTCCTCTGATTGCCCTGCACCATGATCTTTTGAAGTCTGGTGGCCGTTGTGCGCATTTGTATCATTTGTACTTTGTTGTGCAAGGCTTCTGTGACGAGGTGCTGTTCAAGTTGTCAATCAATCAATAAAAGTTACAGTCTGGGGTAGGGAGCCAGATGTGACTCATCAGACTTCCTGGCTTGAAAGCACAAGTTGTGACTTCTGCACACTCACAATCTACACCAGCATCAGTGGCACGATGATGCTGAGCTCACAGGCTGTGTTGCAGAGTGTTGCAGGGCTGCATGTCCCAGCCCACAGTGAGCAAACTTAGTTGCCATCATGCACAGGGGCTCTCCATGTTACATAGGGCAATCAAGGCAGGGCTGCAGCCATTGTGAACAAAACGACACAGTGACGAGAGTGCTGTCAAAAAGACGCTGTCAAATCAAGGGGTAAACAGAATGGTAAAGACCTGTGAGGTGAGGCAGGCTTCACATTGGTTGCACCTCTTGCGCAGGTTGGCGGCAACGGCACCTGTGGCGGCCCTGGCAGCAACAGCGGCCTGATACCTGCCACTGTCCTTCTGCTGCTGCTTCAGGCTCAGCAGCTCCCCCATTTGCTGCAACAGACCAAGCAACCCTCTTTTCAATAGACTGCCATGTACCAAGCTGCTTTGAAAGCATGCCATTCCTTAGCATTCCCTCTGGCTTGTTCTGTGTGATCAGAGGACATAAGTTATAGTGGTCAAGATCGAGGAAAGGTTGGTATGACATTGGTGATGACTGTGACAGTCAGTGCCTGCAAGTCACATGACAAGCAAATTGACTGTACAATGCAAAGGCTTGCAAGCCTGACATCAAGCCTGTGCTTCTCTGGATCACAGAGGGCAGTCTGACAGCTGTTTGTCCGGCAATCCATGTTTGGCCTTCCCGAAGCCATCAGACAAACTTTGACTGTCTTGTTGCCTAGTGTGATTGCAAGTACATATCGCAAAGATGTAGCCTTACCACTGATCTGTTTGTAATCGCTAGAAGCCAAGAACACATGCCGTTATGAGGGTACACACAGAAGAAGCTCACATTGAGGGCTTTGTTGAAAAGAATGGGCTTGGTAAGGCGCTTGACTGCAATGAGGCCTTCTGCTTCAGCCACCTTCTCCTGGCGGTGCTTCTGAAAGGGCAGCAGCGTGTTGAAAGGCAGCCACTTCCACTGCATGTCCCCTAAGTACACCACCAGCACCTACGCAGCAACACCCATTGTCTGTTGACGGACTTCCAATGACAGCAAAGGGACAAAGAAGTAGCTTTTCTTGGCGACACCCTAAGAAAGAATCAGGCTGTCAAAAGGCAGCACGGCATGTTCCCCAGGTTCACCACCAGCACCTGTGTGACATAGGCTTGCATCAGCCTCCTCAAATGCAACATACGCTGACACGAGCGCCACCTGCCGCAGAACTGCAAAAGACACAGGCGCCAAGGCAGCTTTGCAGGCGCGGAGTCATTTTTCTGCAGCAATGTGCTCCAGTACTGCATGCTGCTGTCTTGCGCTGTGACATACTTGTTGGCTTGCTTGTACAAGCGCAATAGCATGCTGGAACTCACGCCATTCCTGAGGACCCAAAAAGAGCTTCTGATTTTGCCTACCCTACATGGCTTTTGAACTCAGGCTGATGAAGTGGTCCAGCTTATAGACTTGGTTGCTCAAAGACAGTCGCTTGGTGACTATACGTACCTAGCAAGGCCTTTGAGCCCATCTAGCATGCGTCATTATGTATGCATGTATGTCAGGCTGATGAGAGTGCACATTCACGGCAGTTTGATGATGACAAGGGCTTGACAACACACCAAGCGCTCTGAGTCAAAGCTGTTTGCCAAAACATCTGCTTCCTTTGCTGCTGGCTCTTCTTGACCCTCGCCATGTAGGACCGTCACTTGATGGCCACTGGGCGCAGTCAAGCTTTGGTGCTGGGCACTTGAGCCCTCTGCATCCAGTGACTCATGCCTCACATCTTCAACAGCCTCGCTGTCAAACGTAGCATGGCCAGTAGCGCTATCTAAAACAACCATGCCATCAGGCTCAACCCTGGCTGCAGCAGCATCAGGTTGAGCAGAGATAGCCTGCTCAGGACCACTGAGCTGAGTTGGATGCTGCTGAAGATCATTGACATGAGTTGAGTTTTGCTCAGGATTGTTAGGGTGAGTTGCGTGCTGCTCAGAACCATTGAGCTGAGTTGAAAGCTGGTCTGGAGCTTGTGAGTTAATGTGTTGCTCTGAAGCATTGAGGTCTGTTGCAGGCAGTGAGCCAGCCCTTGCGCGCATTCTGCGGGTCATCATGCGTTCTGTGCTCCTCACAATGGCGCTGCACAGACTGGCTGTGGCCTTGACACCTGATGTCACTGCACTGACTGCGTCCTTAGGCAGGGTGTAGTCAGCATCAGTCATCGTCGGCATGGCAGCTGCATCAGCAGCTTCAGCACTGACTGCGTCCTTCGATAGAGTGCAGTCTTCACCAGTCACTATTGATGTAACAGCTTCTTTGACAGGTCCAGAGGGATCACTCTGAGGATGTGAAGTGCTGGGGGCTGTTGAGCTGTTGCCAGTTACGGGACTGGAAAGTGTGGGCAGAGGGGTTTGAGGAATACCCAAGGCAGGCGTATTGGGGTGTGTTGTAGGGGATAGTGTGGCAAAGGGGCTGGGTGCGTCCTTGATAGAGGTTGAGGAGAGGTTGTTGGGGCGGGTGGAGCTGAGCAGGGGATGGTCAGGGGGCAGGGTCACCCTCATCTGGCTAGCAGACAAGCCTGCACAGCACCATGGACCGTGGTGTCATTGGCACAAAGATCTAAAGTGGCTCAGGCGTCCAGTGCTCACTGTTTGATGACCAGCAAATGCTTTGCGCATCGGCTTCAGCTTTCATCGTGTTCATTTGCAATGAGACGCAGCAAGAGTCCTCAATACAATCATCTTCAAATTGGCAGGGCATCAAGCATACTAGGGGCGTCAAGTATGGTTGGCCGAGGATGGACCTGCCAGGGCGTCTGCAGGGAGGGCTTTGCCAGGGGGCATGTGGAAGGGGTCCAGGGCTTCTGCTGGCCACCAGATGTCGCCTTCGGTCTGAGCCCAAACTAGGATGCCGCATGCATCCGTCTCATTGGGCTGGCCCCCCAACCGCACCACCTCACTCATCTGCACACATTGCGCCACGCATTGATGAATGGTTTGGAGCACTCTGTACCAGCTCAGTCATCTGTGAACATTGTGCCATGCATTGACAAGGAGCTGAAGCACCCAGGATAATAGCAGCGTCCAAGGGTAGTGCTGTGAGCCATGCATATGCATTGCCAGCTGAGCCAAGCATGGGGCATTCAGGACAATAGCAGCGCACTGCAAAAGAATGTGACCCAATCGCGGCGATGCGCTGTGCAAGCATTGCTGTATCTTTCTAGCATGTTGACTAACAGTATGAAATGTCCTTTCTGCATTGCATTTATCAACACAGTCATCTTCTAGCTGTGCAGCTGACCTCTTTGTCAAGGCTAGCACCGCACTGCACGGCCTTCTTGACAGTCTGAGAAACATCCCAGCCTTGCTCCCGCAGTCGCATCAGGTAAGTGTGCAGAGCTGACTTGCCCGCTGGTCGGCCTAGCTTGGTGATGAATTCCCCCAAAGGCACCAGAGGGGTGATCAGGGGGGCCTCTGACATGCTGTGCACCCCATGCCTGCATTACCACACACCAGCATGCCACGCTTGGTTATGATATCCCTGAGGGGGGCCAGGGGGTTGATCAAGGGGACCTCTGACATGCTATGCACTCTATTCCTGCATGCATTGCAGATTTTTCAGGGCCTGCAGCAACATTTGAGCATCATTGCATGGTGTCGCAAGCCATGCATGTGGACTAGCTCACATAAGAAGCTCACATGCAGTCACTTTGATGTTATGACAGCAATGACCTGCTTCGTAGAAGGTCATTGAGCACCCGTTCCTCAGACATTTGTGCCCTTGAGTCTGCGTTTCTGCCTTGACTGAGTTGCTGTGTCAAACACCTTTGGGGCAATGCAAGACAGAGAGCTCACTCATCCCACTCACACCTGAGTGTTGAGTGAGTGAGTGGTACAGGGTATTACGTATTGCGTGTTGAGGATTGCGTATGGTGATTCACTGATGCAGGATGTGGGAGGAAGGGTACCTGCCAATCCCCTTGAGGTACCAGGCCGCTTTGGGCCAGCCTGCATCCCCACCGCTGCTGCCACGCCGGCCGCCTGCGTTGCTCTGCTTGCCCACCTGCGTCATGGCTGCAGCTCATGCACATCTCAGATGGATTGCAAAATTAGTTGCACTACCCCAAAAAATGATTTTGATCGAAAATCATATGTAAAACTTTGTCTGCTGCCTTGCAGCCCGTCTGTGATGACTCTACCCAGTCTGTATTGGCCCACAAAGGCTCAAAATCCAAAAATGCCCCACTTGTTGTTCTTGGCCTTGCGCTTCTCTGACTGCAGCCACCGCTGTTCATTGGTGTAGAAGCTGACCTGCAAGGCACAAAGACTATTTCTCAAACTGGCATATAGAGCTATCAATACAACAGTCCACGCACTTTCAGATCAAGCCTTCTCAGGGCTGCTCTGCTGAATGCATGGCTTGCAGAGCCTCGGAGAAAACATTGCAGATGTTGATCAAGCTTGCTCTGGGCTGATTGCTTGACTGGTGATATAAACTGGTGAACCAGAATGCAAAAGCATCCTGTGTAAATTACTGAATTTGCAGGTGTATGCGCACTGGTCACTCTGATAGACATCAGATTGTGGCTGCTGATATCTAGGAGCAGGTTGTCAGCAACCAATGCCATGCATGTAGGCAGGATATGTCACAAGGCTTGTACAGAGAGCTTACAGCCAGCAATGCTTGCAGTTGCACTGCCAAAAATAAACTCCACCTGAGGCGCCGAAGCTGTTGCCCGTGCATCCACTGCCTGTTCACTGCCTGCTTGACCTGCTTTGTCTATGCCATCATTGGCCGCTTCAGTCATTTGATGTACCAAATCAAGAACCATCCCACTTCCCTCAGCTGTCGGGTCGCCTGCTTGTGTCTGATCAGAGCTGTCACTGGCGTTTCTGGTTGGAGGCACAGGCTTTTCAGGTGTCACTGGCGCCTCAATCAGCATCCCATCTTCTACAGCTTCATGGTCTGAGTCTGACTCGCTGAGCCCGGCATTGTCCAGGAAATGGTCACGAGGAGCTATCAGTGGCTTGGGCGTGCCATTGCTTGCCTTTTGCATTTTGCGGTCGTTGGCTCCTAGAATGTACTTGTACCTGCCCACCAAGCAGCATTCAGCAGAAGGCATTCTGAGGCTGTCTTGCCGAGGATATGACATGAGTTGGCCAAGACTATGCTCGTGAGCGTATGGAGTCGCACATGCTGTGCTCAAGCATTGTTCAAAGGGCTGTTGATGCCCAAACATATTCCACCACATGTGTGTCGTCCTTGCCTTGCCCCACTATCTCTTCCTCACAAAACCCAAGCGGAAAGCCTCACACAGATACCAAGGGCAAATCCCAACGCAGGTGTTGCAGTGCAGCTGGCCGCAACAGCTCCTGCCTGTGTCATGAAAGCAGTGGCACAGTCCATGGTGCGCAACACCATCTACATGCAATGCAAAGGTACATGACGACGATGAATGTCTGCTTTGGAGAAACACATACTCGCAGCTGATGCAGCACCCGGTAGGAAGCTTATACCTGTAAGGGTGCATGAGGCGCTCACCGAGCCACTTGGCCACAGGCACAGTCACGGCATTGCCTATCAGCGCCCATCTCTCTGCCTACGATACATCAAACAGTTGTTCCAAACTGAAAAGCACACATGAGCTGACCCTAATTATGCTTTGTAACAGCAGCAATCAAGCAATCAATATACAAATGAGTGCAGTTGACAAGCCGCTGGCCAGAATGCCATCTGGAGCCTGATCATCTGAGAGCTCACAGCATGGAGTTCTGTCATCGCAACGTCATGCAAATCGCAGACTTCAAGTCAACAGCAGCATGATCAAGCAGAGCAGCACAGGCCTAGCTATCAGCAGCATCATGTATAGACACTGTGTGCACCTCTCTCTTCTCAGCATCTGAGTCTTTAAGTGGGGGGGCTTTGTGGCTGTCCACACCTGGCCTCAGGACCGGATAGCATGCTTCAGTGTGCCCTTCTGGGAGGCCCTGCATGCCAATAGATTGCCTGGCCTGATTTGCATAACAGCTAACAAGCTTAACCCTGCAAGTCGACGGCAGCTTTAGCTTGGGTCTGTATACAGCTAGCAAATCAGACCCTGCATTCTAGCAGAAGCGTTTGTCTTTCTCCATGAACAGGTTGCGTTTCAATTGCAGTTTAGCAATATTGAGCCAAGACACAAGGACAAGGAGCATTGACATACGAAGCTGATGAATGTCAATACTGCAAACCCGACAAGGGATCCTAACCATTACATAGCCATACACACTTTTGCTTGCACCTCTGTACAGCTTGGCTGCATGGCAGCATGAACCACTGTGGCCAGTGGACAACATGCCAGGGCTTCAAAGTTGCATGATCACCTGAAGTCGCTCAGCGTCTTCTATGCGCAGTGAGCCCATCTGGCCATTCCTCATCAGCAGACAGATCCTCTCATTGGTTGTTGTGAACGTCGGCACCATGTCTATCACAGGTGAGCTCCTGAATCATTGACACTCTCTTTACATTTGTTGGCACCGTTTATAGCTGCATGCATGCACCGAGAGTGCCAGACAAAACTGCATCTCAACAAGATGACTTTGCTCATGCTATTGCAGAGCACACATGTAGCATGACGGACAGGCAGCTGAAGCAAGCGCATTGCTCAGAGGTGCAAAACAGCAGACACACTCCTGTGTTGGATCAACTTTGCGGTAGCTTATTTGGAGCTGAGGGTTGCAGCTTTCCTTAAGGCTCGAAACTATAACAGCTATATTAGGCAGCTATCACTGATGAAGGCCTATAGTATGGTGGAGAACTTGTTGTATGTCCTTCCTCGTTCTGAGTATTCTCGAGCATGAGTGTACTAATGCAATCACTGCCAGTACCTGGCATTACCAAGATCCAGGGCAAAGGAGCAGTGCTGATCCAGGTCTGCGGGGTCAGGGTCATGGCAGCTGTAGCAGCACTTGCCAAACAGCTGGGAGCATGCCCCCTGGCACCACTCTTTGCCCTGCACCAAATTCCATGGTTTGCCTTGCACTCGCACTGCTGGTTGCAGACGGCTGAGTACACCTTGAGATTGCAGCCATGCTGACGCAACTCACTAAGGCTGAAAGAAACTCTCAGCGGGCCATGAAGCAGCTTGCATGCAGGCGCCTTTGTGTTACTTTGCATGCAGAAAACAAGAGGCACAAGCCAAGAAGACTATGTAAAAGCCCTGGGAGATGACAACTGGCATGTAGCTAAGTTGTTGAGTTTGTGTGAATCTACCTGAGATAACAACACGTCCCTGGCATCTCCATGCAAGGAGGCCAACACAAAAACACGCTTCCGCCTGTTAGGCAGGCCAAAGCCTGCAACCATCCAATGTTAATCATGTCAAGCTGCTTGCTGCTGAGCTATTGCAGTGTTCTGGGAATACCGCCGCCGTATGCCCGGATGATGTTGCAGTCACAAGCCACAACATCATCTGAACAAGCACAGTTAAAAGATTGAGCAACAACATGTTGGGCGCCTGCAGTCAAAAAATACAGCAGTGTGTGATCAGAAGCCAGCCGTGGCAACACCGTAACTGCCATGTCAGCAAAGGGGAAGCGCATTGCATTTGTGACAAACCAGCCATGGCGGCAGAAGAGCGGACATGCATGCCTGAATGGCAAACAACCTTCAAAAGAGACTTTGGCACAGCTGCAATGAGAGGGCGCACACCTGCTGATGAGATGACACGGTGTGCCCAGCTGTGGTAGCCCAGCGCCTCAAACTGACTGGCTACATAGTCAATCAGCGGTGTCTGGCCCCCACTCCTGTCCAGCAGAGCCTCCACCTGCAGTAGCCTCTCAACTTGAAGACCTTGATGAGCAGCTATGCAATCGATGCAGGCAAAGTACTGATCACAATGATCACTGACACATGACAGCAATAGAAGTGGCATATCCACTCAAAGCAAACTGCAGGTGTTTCTATTATGATGCTTCCCTTGCACACTTGCCCGCGTACCAGCTTGCATGTGGTGATGTGCAGTCATGCAGACAACACTGGTGCATGTTAGCGTCAATGCAGGTGTGGGTGTCTAGGGTAGGTGAGGGTGATTTGGTAGGGTATAGCGCCACAGTAGGGTCAGGGGTCATGAGTTGTACTTCTGATACTCCACCATCATGCAGGCCTGACATTGCAGTGGCAGTCGTGCTTGCACAAGAACTCACATTTTCAAGCAGGACCCAGGGCACTCCGCGCCTGTCCCTCAAGGCCTGATCTAACAGTCTGAAAACGTGCCGCACTAACCCTGAGCTCTGCATGAACAACACTGTAGCTGCAGTCGGTGGGTGACTGGGTGCATAGACAAAATTTGCCCAACACCTTTTCTGGTGATGGCACACAATAGGGTGAAGCACTGTGGAGAATTGTCATGCACAAGCAATTGGTACCTTGCCCTGCAAACCTGCTCTGAGGCCTGCTCGGCTCACATCAATGCAAGGAAAGCCAGCTGTAAGCAGTTCTGTTTCCTGCAATGCAAAGGACAGCATTGGATGCATGATCGCTGTGAAGCTTGTCCAGTAGTGCAGATTGCAAGACCTCAATCTGACCTTGGGAAGGGATGTCAGTGCGCAGACATCATGATACAGCAAAGTCCCTGGGAACTCTTTCCGCAGTACCTGACAAAGCATCCAGGTCAGGTGGCAGATGTATCAATGCAGTGGAAGTAATGAAACCATTTCAAGAGAGCAGTGCAACGGGTGTGTTGGTCTCTTCAACCTAAGCCTTGATTCGTTTATGAGAGATTTGGAAACAGCAAGATGTAAATACGACAATGTCACCTGTTGGGCACCAGGATCACTTTCGCACTGCAGGATGACCTCGTGACCAGCCTGCGCAGGAACACTGCGCTCAGCTTGATGATCCCACAACACTACAATTACTCAAACGTGACATGACCGTGCTCTTATTGGATTATTGGACTGGTGCGTGCCTCTGCTCATGAAAAGCTGAGCATGTGCTATTCTTGTTAGGAAAAATTCCACACAGCAATTCAGCAGTCTTGCAGTGCATGCCATCGACCATGACACACCTGATGCAAACCCAGGTCAAGCCCTCCGGCCCCAGTAAACAAACTTGCTATTTTCATGGCGTGCGTGAGGCTTGTGGTTAATTTTTAGATCCCGCAGCGTGGGGGTCTGCGCTTGCAAAGAACGAATCAAGGAGCTGATCACGACTGATCCAGCTTGGCTCCTACTCCGGCGCTCACCATCGATCCTCAAACAGGCGCATCGCAAGCAACTCAGAAGCACGCGTATGCTTGTGTTGTCCTGTGCATACGCGCGGGAGAGCTTTTGGTCGTGCCGATGAACTGTCAAGGCCGGATAGGTCAAAAGCGAGGACAGTGACATCTGCAGTGACATTGCAATTGCAATGAATTCGAACACTTGTTTGTGCCCTGTGCAATGAAGCTTCAATGACATGCCGACAAGTGCACTTTGCATGTAAATGCAATGATTTTACAAGCAAATAGGGTGCATATCAGGAATGCAAGCTAAAGCACACATGTTCTGAGGCATCAGCACTGATCACACCCCTGTTTGCACACAGACAATCACTGGACTTGTATCACATAAACATGTGCAACATGCAAGGTTGTTCTTCTCTTTCGTCGTGATTGTACACGTCATTGTCGCTTCTCAAAAAAATGGTCCTGCTGATACCTCTGCATTCATCTTCCCAAGGCCAGACAAACTGACTAATAGTACAGTATCAACAACAGGGTACGTATGGTAGTTCAAAAGACCCCTAGCCAATTGCACATGTTGCATCAAGCTCACATAGTATGCATATCGCGTCTATGTACACATAAAGCATGGAGAGGGGAACACGCTGAGATTTGATGTATACAGTAACTGTCAACTACAAGCAGTCAGAATCACCCGTTCATATTCTGCCCAACCCGTTTAAACAATACCAAGAAAAAGTCTGCACGGATCAATGCTCAAGTGCACCGATCATGCTATGCTCTGGCAACAGCAATCATTGCTGCTAAGACATGCAAAGTCTGCTGCCCCAAAATCACGACAGCAGCTTCACAATAGATCATTCTGTGTCCATTTCTAGCTCGCTGTCAGCAACATAGCTGACGCTGCTTTCCATTCTGTGCACTAGCCGATTAGGCACTGATAGCTGACTCGATACATCCTGAACCTCACTGCGTGCCTGAGCCACTTCTTCCATCATCTTTGACAGCTGGGATTTCAGCCCAGGCCTGCCAGGGCTAAAGGCGTTTGCACTTGCCCTGCCCTCCTGCCCCCCTTTTGGCAGCACCAAAGACACCCTGCGCACCCCTGGGGTCTGACCCGCTCCACCATCAGCAGCTGTGGCCACCTCCACTGAACTTGCAGCTGAGTCAGCATCAGCACCATTTGCTGGCCCGTTCAGTTCTGCCGTCACTGCTTCAACTGCAGTACCGAGCACTGCAGAGGTGCCCATGAGCTGCAAAGCGGCTTGCTTAGCCCTGTAGTACTCATCAAGTGCCTCTCTGCGAGACCTCATGTGGCCTTCAGCTAGCACACCACCGCCGATTTGGCCGTTGCCACCGCTGCCCACAACACCATCCACAGCATCCAGTGGCTGTGCGGAGCTCATGTCTGCAGATTGGCCGTCCAGTGACTGTGCGAAGCCTGGGGCTGCAGACTGGTCTGGGACAGCCACAGCACCCTGGGGCTGCAGCATGGCGTGTTGGGGGGCAACAGGGGGGTAGGTGGGGGTGAGGCTGAAGCGAGGCAGGTCAAAGCCGTCCTCAGGGGGCTCCTGCAGCTGTGACTGCTGAGCCCAGCTGACACTGCGGAAGAGCTTGGGGCCTGAGGAGGGGTGCTTGATGATGGAGGTGGCATAGCCTGAAGGCAGGCTGCTGTGAGGCATCAACCGGGCTGGAGTGCTGCCTGCTATAGCAGACGCCTGCAAGGTATAGTACGCAAATTGTCACAAACCAGCCAAGAGCCTGATGCAGCCGTGAATGCAGTCCTGAAGGCAGGCTGCTGTCAGGCATCAACCGGGCTGGAGTGCTGTCTGCTACAGCAGATGCCTGCAAGCCAAAATGCGCAACTTGTCACAAATCAGCAAAGAGCCTGATGCAGCCGTGAATACACTCCTAAACGCAGGCTGCTGCGAGGCGTTAATTGCCGGTGACTGCGATCCTGCCTGCTGCAGCTGATAACTGCAAGCCAATCTGTTGCATGTTAGCAATAACGTATAAAGCTTTTGTGTGGTACAGCAGACACACAACACTGACTTTCAAGCAGTCAAAGATGCGCCTGTGACAAGGGAAGATTGTTGAGCTGAGTGGCATATTGTTGGCAAGGATCAGGACTGGCATCAACAGCAAAATCATGCAGAGCCACAACAATAAGATGCTCAGGCAAGGGACAATGTGCTACTGATTACTTTTCTGCAAAGTCAGGGTGTTTGGCCTGGCACCCACAGACAAGACTGTGCCACCAGAGCAGGAGATGCTTACAGCTTGTCTTGAAGCCACCACAGGCTGCAAGCTGACATTGGGAGCTCTCTTTGGCACAGTTGGTCTTGCAACACCCTTAAGAAAAGCAGCAGCCTTAGCAGCAGGGCCAGCAGCAGCAGCATACTCCCGCTGACTTTGCCTGGTCGACCGTGTGGTGTTCCTTTCAGCAGCTCGCTGGAATTCAGCCAGCCGGAGCTGGGCCTGCTCAGCTGCCCGCTGCTGATATAAGCGCTGCAGTTCAACCTTCTTGGCCTTTTCCTGTGAGGATGTTCTGCGACTGGTACTCAGCTGCGGTTGCGTTTGCTCAGCCGCTCTGAGCCTCTGCCTCAATGTCCTGCAAGTAAGTGAAACAGTGGGTGAGTCAGTGAGTGAGCGAGCGAGCAAGCCAGTGGGTGGGTGCATGGGTGGGTAGATGGGTGAGTGAGTGACTGATCAAGCGAGCGAGTGCATGGAGCCTACAGTTCAGCTGAGCGCTTCGCAGTGACATCGCAGCTTTGGAGTTGAGATCATCAGCTGTTGCAAATAGTGTCAAAGGTTGCAGAAAATCTGTAACACTTGCGTCAGGACTTTCAAATTTGCATTCAGCCTACTGACAGATACGAACATCAGGATGCCCATTTACCATGTACAGCTTTACGCTTGCATAACTGCATTGACCACAGGCGTTATGCTGCAGAGCTGTGAGTAGCAAACAGCAATGTTGAGCGCCAATCACAGCATGCGACAGTGCTGTAGTGACTAGTGCCCTATGCCTGTGACTCTACACATCCAGTATGTCAATCAGTTGTGTAGATTATACCTTTCAAGCCTGGCCTCGAGTGTAGTCTTTGGGCGCTGTACTGTTGAATCAGGCACAACCCCATCTGCACCAACAGCCTGCTGAGCCAGATCACCAGGCAGCTGCTGTGGTACAGTGGACTGATGAATGGCATCAACACTGGCGTAAGTCCCCTCTATGGACGCCCTATACTGCTGAGGCAATGCAGTCATCAGCTGCTGTGAGCTAGCAGACTGCTGAATGGCGTCAACACTGGTGAAAGCCTGCTCCGTTGAAGGCCTATACTGCTGAGGCAGAGCAGCAGCCCAATGATGTGGGCCAGTGGACTGATGAATGGCGTCAACACTAGTGTAAGCTTCTTCCATGGAGGCTCGGCTGAGGGGCTGGGAGGCGTTGGAGAGGCGGTGGGGGGAGGTGGGGTGGCTCTGAAAGGCGTCCAGATCTTCCCTGGCCTTCAGCAGGAAATGTTCCTGCAGAGCTCTGGCCTCCTGACTGCTGTTGCGCCTCTGCAGACAACACAGAGGCCAGTCAATTGCAAACATTGCATCGTGCATGGCAACCACACATTCCAAGACGCTGAATGTCTCAGATGCTTAGCTGTGGAAAGGGACATGTCACTTGATTGCATGTGAAGCAAGCAATGAAGCTGCAAGCAACGCCACATGCCTTGCACAAGGGTCAGCATGACAGTCTGGCCATGTGACATGCTCAAACTGCAGGCAGGACTAGGCAATCTCGCAAGCACAGATTATGCATGTGAGTGCAACTGTGCAGCAGTCGACATGCTTGTAGAATACTGTCACTTGGATGCCGCAGGCAGCTCTTGTTGGACTGACCAGTGTGTGAAAAGCATGATGCTGACCTGGTATGAAGCTGGGGCGGAGGGGTTCCTGAGGCCCTGAGCCCAATCTCTGGAATGAGGAGTACGCACTTGCTCCAGACGCTGCCGCTCAGCACTCCTGAAACATGTTTCGGTGTCAGGTCATCATCTATGGAATCTCTTGACATCCAAGGCATCATGCATGATCACCATCAATTTTGCTGTGAGGTTGTGCCACTGCTTGGTACAGGCATGACTCTGGTGCATGACGCTATTGAAGGGACAAATCTTGCAGCAATGAATGCATGACATGTAGATGCAGCGCGGTTTCACATTAGAGCTGAGCACGTGGTGATCCCAACAATTCCTCCGAAACTCAACAGTTTCGATTTGGCCATGGGAACTGGAGGTGACTATAAGGCTTTAGAGATTGTAAATAGACTCACAATCTGCATGTGCGATTTTGAGATGCATGGTGAAGTGCTGCTGGGATGCAAATTTCACCTGTGGCGTAGCCTCTTAGTCAGCTCCAGCTTGCTGCTTGAGTTGCTGTGGACAAAGTCCCTGCTGCGCTGTACTGAGCTGTCAGCGCTAGTGGATCCAGATCGGCCGCTCCTGGGACTGTCAGGCATGTCTACACTCCCAGTAGACATCCTGAAGCCCTGAGGCCTCTGTCTACTACCTGCTTGAGCACTGCTCTGAGGCTCAGGCCAGACCTGAGCTAACTCAGACCAAGGCTGAGCATGCAAGCGCCGAGATAGCTCATGCGCAAATCCACTGGAGCCCTGCTGGGGTGCAGCATGGCACCCCAAAGGCGGGCTGGGTGCACGAGTCACCTCAGTAGGCCTGCTGTCCACTTGCCTAGTAGACATCTCATGCTGTGCAAGGTTTGCATGGCCTGTAGTGGAGCTCGCGTCAGCGTCAATGCTGTTTGCTTTGACTCTTGGTCTCATTTGATCAGGAGAAGGTGAGCGGTCACTTGATGCTGCATGAGCCTCCTTGCTGTCCCACCACCGCTTCTCAGACCCAAAACTTGCCTTGGGATGCGGAAGCCTGGGCTTGTGGGTTGTCGCGTCATGAGATGCAACGCTTGCAGCAGTTGTGGGCTGCAAAGTGCTGGCCCTCACAGGAGAGGAACGGCTGCTGACACTGCCTGGCTGTTTGTCAGACTGGCCTGAGACTGACATGGGTCTGCTGGCAACTGGGTTCTCCCACCAACGAGCCTCAGAACCAAAAGTGGAACCCGCAGTGTGGGTACGTGCGCTTGTTGGGCGCTGACTGAAGCTAGCTGCGAGCTGCTGAATGTGTGCATGCTTCTGCTGAATGCGCTGCAGAGTTGAGTCAGGTGCATTAGCAGGATCTGGGTGCCACCAAGCACGCTCTGGCTCTCCTGGCAGCTTGCTTTGCCTGAAGCCTCTGTCTACAGAGACTGAGCGTTGACTGGGCCCCGTGCTGAGAGTGCTGGTCGCAGGCATGGGGCTCATGCCTGCATTGGCTGGTGTTGACAGTGCGGCTGCCAGGGCGCCTGTTGCTAGTGCTTCAGCTGACTGCTGTGGCCTAACTGCATGAACAGCAGCAGAGCTTTGGAAGAACCTTGGTTCAGTCCCAAAAGTGGATGGCTGCTTCAATAGAGCAGATTGCTTAGGTGGGCTGTTGTGTCTGACAGCCCGACCGCTGAGCTCAAGCTGCTGTTGTGGATTGTCACCACCAGCAAATGCTATGGCTGCCAGCTGGCTTGCAGTCATCTGGTGCATGTCAGGCTGCCTCTCCTGCTGACTCTTCTCCCACCAGCGAAGTTCGCTGCCAAAAGAGCGCTGTGCTGTGTTGAATTGATTGCCAGAGGAGGACTTGAGCAGCCAGGGGGCCTGGTTGAGGTGGTGCTGGTCACCAGCAGCTGCAGCTAGCAAGTCGTGAGACAGTGCGGCTGCTCTGTCAGCTGCTTGTGTGGGCTGATACCATCTGTGATCTGAGCCAAAGGTTCCCTTTGACCCGCCAAGCCTACCAGACGAGGTCATACCGGCTGCAATCTGAGTGCAGCTACGATCAGGACTTGCAGCTGGTCCCTTCTGCGCCTTTGATGCATTGAATTGGGGACCTGGGCATGGCAACACGAAGACATGTCAGCTTGCATGCACTCAGCTACGATTTGCTGCCAGTGGGCTGAGCTGTCATGCAGTTGCCATTGATATGGCGCAAGCCTTGATGTTGTCAGTGTCCTGACTCGATGTTGCATTTGCGCTGTCAGATATCTTAGCAAAGCAGAGGGCAATGATGCTTAGAAACCAATGCAGCTGTCATCCTTATGGTAGACCAATGTGCTGTATTTGCAATTCACCTTTGACTTGCTGTAATTCATGATGAGCTGACCGCCGGAAGGGCTCTGCACTCAGACTTCTGTGCTGGCGCCACTCTTGCCACTTAGCACTCACAGAAGATTGCAAAGAGGGCGAGTTGGCATTGGCATTGTCCTGCACGTCCAGATACGATCAGATGCAGGAAGCAATCGTGCTGCTTGTATCAACCAAAAAAAGTTGTGCAGTAGCCAATGCTGTCACTTCAGAAAAATTCAGAGAAAGACAGGTGCAAGGCAGGATTGCATTAGCACAAGTGCATTGTGCTGTACCTGAGGAGGCTCAGCTTGGACTAGTCTCAGTTGCTCAGTCAGCATGCTGATGTGGTGCTCCTGCTGCAGGTCCTTCAAGCGAAGCAGCTCAACTTCTCGCTGAAGCTTTTGCAGCTCCCCACTTACATCAAACTGACTTGCTTCAGGGCCTGTGCCAAAACATGAACTGAGGCAAACTGGCTTTTGTGTCGTGCTCATTAAGAATGTCTCAGTCAAGCATGGACTCCATATTCAGTGGTTGTGGGCTGGTAGATGGGCAAGACTGTGCTTGATAACGTCAGCATTGCTGACAATTATGTAACAAGTGTACTTGCGCTCAAGCCAAGTCAAGGCAAGCACGCTTGGCTTTAGATGACAACAGACAGGTCCACAGAATGCTTTGCACTGGACTGTATATTGCAGACAGCACACCTTGCATGGTGCCAGCACTGTTGCACCAGTGGTGAGTGTTCTTAGCTGTAGCTTTCAGTGCACCAGGTCATCTGGTCTCTGCATACACACGCACAACAACTCGACTCTTCACAGCTACTGACCTTCACCAGAAAGAGTCAAGCATGCGTTGCACAGACAGCGCTCTTGGCAACTTGTGTCCAGCAACTTGACCAGGGTTGCAATCTAGCACGTCTGGACAAAGCCGTGCCACGTACATCGAGCTCACCTATTGCAGGCAGTGCGGCGAGCGCTTGGTACCTACTCGAGAAGATGGCGCGAGCGACAAGGGCTGTAAGATTTCAGCTCCCGGCGTCAACTCAACATGCCGCACATTCTACAAGTGGGGTCTGAGCTTGTGCTTGCCGCATGCAAGCCCGCAGGGAGCAGCAAACTGCAGTATGATCTCTGTCTGGTACTGTTGTGGCGTTGCTGTCGATTTGCAGCGCAACTCCAGACAGCAAAGTAATGCTGCAAGTGCTTCTCAACTCACTGCCTAGGGTTTCACTAGGTTCCCAAACAGTCGCAGACTCGACCTGGTGCCCACTTGAACAGCAATACTTGTCGTCACTTGTGCTGCTTCAACAGGCCCTTTGGTGGACTGCGTGCGCTTCAACACTCCTTGACAAAAGATGAAAAGAACATGAGTCGGTCTGCTAGCAATACCGCACCCCCTTGCAGCTGTTGACCTTGCGCGAGCTTGCACTTTATCGCAGCTACTGTACTAGGCAAGCGCGCTCGCTTGCGCTAGGACTGACTCTGCTTTGCCAGCTGGCAGCTCGCGTCGACTTGGGACGCCATGGTCAAGCTAGTCAGGTATGTGTGCCTGAGACAGCCATTGACAAGGTCTTCTGCAGACGCAAGTGCTGCTGCAAGCAAGATGACAGCCTTCGTTGCGCTGCAGGTTCTTAATGAAACTCAGTAACGAGACAGTGCAAGTAGAGCTCAAGAACGGGACTGTCATACAAGGCACGATCACAGGTAAGCCACAGCCTTTCACCTTGCAGTTACCCAACCAGGCATGATCTCACAACGCGAGCCCAGTCTGTAACTGCAGGTGTGGACATTGCAATGAACACACATTTGAAGAAAGTGAAGTTGATCCTGAAAGGGAAGAACCCAATTGCTCTGGACCACATGTCTGTCAGAGGCAACAACATCCGATACTTCATTATGCCAGACAGTCTCAACTTAGATACACTGCTAGTTGACCTCGACCAGCCAAAGATCAGGCCTAAGCGTCCAGAACGACCAGGTGAGACATGCCGTGTGGTGGCATTGATGTACATTGAAATGTTGCACCCATCTAACCCTCAAGTGGGTGAAAAAGGTCAATGCATGCCAAAGACATCAGGCCAGGTCTACTTTCTGACATCACACTTGGCATGCTTGAAAGCTGTTCAAGTTGTTGAGTCACGCTGTTGCATGTCAAGCGTGATGTCGCTGCTGCTACTGTTTGCCAAGCATGATGCCAGGTAGCCAACAGAACATCTTACCTGCCATATGGTCATGCAGCTGCAGCAGCTGGCGGCAGAGGAAGAGGGAGGGGCAGAGGCCGTGGTAGAGGCAGGGGCAGAGGCTGACTGCCCTGACATCACATGCAGCGCGCCAAGGTGTCAGTCTGCAGAATTTGCCGCTTTAGCAATGCAAGACCTGACAGTCAAAGCAGCACTACAACATGGCACTGACCCAGCAGTGGAAACTGGCAATCCAGCAGTTCAATGCTGTCTCTTGCGTCAGACATGTCTGCTGTCATCAAAATTTGATGTGCAGCTGCTCCCAGCAGCCATTTTTGCCATGTTGGCGCCATGATTATCAAGATGATAGTACAACAGCAGTCACTGTGCCACTGTAGCACTCAGGGTCATGAGAAAAGAATGTACCTGTGGCCTTGCAGCTGCTGAAATTGCAATCCAGCAGACGCTGCTATAATGAATCAGGCGTCTTGATCTGCCAAGATGTATGAGGGGCCGCAATACGCAACTGTTTTGAATGAGCTTCCTGAACTGGTTTATGCTAGAGGCAATGTCAGTTGCTGTAAGCTGCATAGACCCTCAGGCATCACCAGGTGTTGATGCACATCATGACATGGCTGTAGGCATGAGAGGAGCTGACAGCAATGGTTTGCAATCACATGCTACGGTATTAGCAGACCCAAGCTGCCGCTGCATAGCAATATGGCTGACTGTCGAGGAGTATTAGTAGTAACGAGACATCCTCGTTGGTAAACATACTGTCAAAGTTGCAAGACCAGCCAGATCTCCTCAAAGAAGAGTTCAACATCCTGATGATGTACTACATGATGCCTACTGTAGGCTACAGAAAAACAAGGTTCACACAGTCAGCTGCTGGTGAGAATGCAATTGGTGTCATGCGATGGCAGCAATTTTGTTCCCGGTCATCGCGGTGCATGCTCAGGGTATGTGACTTGAGTAAGATAAGCCTTCGTCTAACAAAAGGCGCTGCTTTTGGAAGCTTTGATGCCCAGGTGACCAGCCAGGCTCAAACTGGCTATAATTTTAGTTTGTCAGTTGAGACATATGACTTTGAGAGGTTGTATACCAACATAGGCATAGGTGACATGCGCCATAGCGCTATCGTCATGGAACTGGTAAGAGCGATTTTCACTCTCAACTGTCATCAGCATCATGTCGGCAACATGGTGCGAGCTGGCAAACATGCAGGTAGTTGAAGCTGTCTGAAATGCCAGCTGCTGATGCACGCTACAGTCCTAAGGACGGGGGATCTTTTGTCTTTGACTTGCACAGCATCGCAGCGTTTCTTTCATTCCTTCTGCAAAACATGTTTGTTGTGTTTGCGGAGGCCCTGAAGAGACAGCATAAGGGTGCCCCTATGGGCACCAACTGTGCTTGTCATCTGGCAAACTTCTTCTTCCAGGTACGAGCTGCGCTTCCTGATGAGATTGTGTTCTATGGTCACAGATGAATCTCTGCACTTGGATGCTCGTACTGAAGCGTTGGGGATCTCTAAGACCTTTCTCCTGACTAAGCGCTACATTGATGACTTATTGTCTGTCAACAACCCATACCTGCGGAGCCTGCTATACACCAATCAGACTCACCCCACCTACCCAGCCATACAGGGCATATACCCCCCCTCCCTGTCTGTCACATGCTCTGCAGGTACGTCTGCTCCTTACATGGACATTCTCATCACACCTCCACCCAATCAGCCAGGCCTTCACCGCCTGACCACAATGCTGTATGAAAAGCGCGAACATCCACCCTTGTCAGCTCTGTACATCAACAAATTTCCAGACATTTCCTCCAACATATCAGCGACAGCCAAATACGGCATCCTTACCAGCCAATTCCACAAATACCGCCGAAACATCATGTACCGCAGCGGCTTTGTCTTCAGGATCTCCAAGCTAGTGCTGGAACTCACTAACAAGGGTTACGACCAGAATGTATTGATAACAAAACTGAATCAGCTATGCCTCAGACACCCCTCAATGTAGCGACGACTTGATGACAGATGTCGTGGCTAAACTAGCAAACATGGACACTAACAGAATCCACTGATGGGAATGTATCTTGATGCCTGGCAGCAGCAGCTTAGGATGTGTAGCAAATGAATCTGTTAGCACACTTAGTTTAGAGTTCATGCCTTTGACGCTTTTACTCGGGGTGACCCATACGTTGTACACTGTGCATGGTGCTGCATGATGCCTGCCTTCTGCATGTTGTATTAGCCTTCGGTCCGCCTGATTCCTGCATTTCTGCTGTATCCTGTGGTCAGTACTTACCTTTCACACTCATTCAGATGTGCGCCTTGCCAACGCACCATCTAGCTAGTCTGCCTCGCTAGCAGGGGGTTTCCATACACTGTGGTCACTCGGTGCTGTCCGTAGGGTGCTCAGATTTGTCTGACTTGTGGTGTGCCTGGGCGGCTCATGCATGATAGCACTGTTCATGTACATTCAGTTGTAGACATACATTCGGTTTCTG
Organism: Trebouxia sp. TZW2008; assembly: GCA_002118135.1. NCBI lineage: Eukaryota > Viridiplantae > Chlorophyta > Trebouxiophyceae > Trebouxiales > Trebouxiaceae > Trebouxia > Trebouxia sp. TZW2008. Next base: position 158,262 of record BDIU01000008.1, on the reverse strand, counting down.
TTGATAATACACATAATCCTGATGTGCTTGCTGTACTTGTTAGAGATGCTTGCTGTACTTGTTAGAAATGCTGCTCTGCTGCATCCCAGATGATGTGTGCACATTTAGCATGACCTTTTTGTGCGTGTGTGCATAGCCAGACACGACAATTGTCATCGCTTGACGTCGCGCCGCCGTCACGTGCAGCGGTGCTTGCAGCTCAGGATCTGATCCTGGGCTCTCGCCTGTGTCTCAGCTTGTGTGCCCAGCTTTGCGGGCAAAATTCGCCGTGCGCTGCCACGTTTCTTGCAGAAAGCCTCTTCCAACCCCAGACGCCGGCCACGAGTGCTTGTATGCTTTGTGCCTTGGAGTCTGCTGCTGCATGTGCCTGCTGAAGAAGTGATTTGCTCTGTGGATCTAGAGCTGATACTCAAGGCCGCTTGTGGTTTTCATTTTTCAGGTAGTCACCCCACACTCGAAAAGGCCAAGTTTTGCTTGATACTCGGCACTCGTGGTCGGCAGCTTACAGCACAACTTCAGTCAGAACTCAACTTGATACAGATGCAGCAGCCTCAGCAAAATCGACTGTCACCACTATACTCTGTGCGAAGTTTTGCGGCATATGCATCAGCTTAGGTGTTAGTGGTGTCGCAGATACTCTCATGCCCAAGTGACCTTTGAGTCTCAAACTGGCTATAGTTTTACAGCATTTTTGTCGGTGCGTCCGTTCGTGCAGCCGATTTAGATTATGGCCTCCGGCTGTGTTCCTTCTCGGAGCTTGCGCCATTGACTAGGAGCAGGGACCGCAGGGATGTCGCATTCGGTGCGAGTGCGTCTATGGAATTGTACATTGCCAATCGCTATCCGCGCATTGTGTGATGGCAGACAATGCCTTAAGCAAATCCCTTTCTCCTAGGTTGCTCGGGAGTGCTGACAGCGATGGCTGTGACACACCTGGAGCAAGCATCGATATGCGCCGCAGCGCTTGTCGTGATGTGGGTGTGTTCAGGTGGGCGCCCTGCTACGAGCGAGTCAATCCTGTTTACAGTGCTTTTGCGTGACTCATCGAAAAAAGCATGCACCGCAGAACGTTGCAGTTTTTAAGACCAGCACGCTGACCTCAACACAAGAAAATGTTTTGTAGTGAATCTTACACGTTTGCGGCGTCATGTTGTATTGTCATGGAGCATGTTTCTGCACAACACGTTGCACAACAAGCAGACTATAGCCCCTGGGGATGACGCATCGACCGACAATGAGCGCCTCCGCACGCTGCGCTTTTTGACCCTGTTTTTTGCCTGCAGTGCCCGCAGCCGTCATATCTTTCGCGGCTTTGTGGGTGTTGGTGGACAAGCTCGGAGGGAGGCCAGCAGCACAGGGCACCAAGCCTAGTCCTCGCAAGGCGCAGGCGGTACTTGCTGCTGCTTGTGTCCTGCTGCTGTGGAGCTCTTTGGGACAGACCAAAGACCAGGTACAAATCAGCTTCATCAGCTGCTGCACTTATTGCAGGCTTGTGCCCCCGAGCTTGATTTTCCAAAGCGCCTCCTTGAAGCTGCCAGCGCACATTCAACAGTGCGGGTACATGTCTCACAAGTAGCAGCCTGAAGCTGTTGTCAGCATCAATGTTTTGCTATCAATGCAGTTGCTGTTGTCATTAAGCATAGCACATTCCAGCCGCAATGCCCATAAGAATCGCAAAGCAGCACTGTGACTGTGACAACAACCAGATATTGGTTTGAAGCTTGTCATGCTTGCTGTTCAGGTGGCAGGATCTGGCCCTATAAGTGGGTCTTTCCAGCATGGTCTACCTGTCCCCATCGGCAAGTCGCACTATCACCAAGAGCTGAAGCTTCGCCATGACACATGGCAATGGACACCTCCACGGCATGAACTGCCTATGTGGACGTCCACAGGTGGGTCACACTCAGTCAAGTTGTACAAACCCATTTCTTTGGGCAGGAGGCACCTGTGTATGACCCATCACAGCCCTGAGACCCCAGAGAAATGCGTACAACAGCAATCACGCAGCACCAAGACCCATATATGAGAACTTGTCCATAACGTCAAGTTTGCAGCTCTTTGCTGAGCTATGCATCATTCCCGTGAATCAGAAACTGCGCTAATAAACTGGTACGCTATAACAATCATGTGGTTTCCAGCCTTTTGTTGTGTTGGGGAGATGATGGACATTGCCAAAGGTTTCTCCTGCACGTCATCATGCAAGTGACTGGATTAGCGCGCCAATTTTGTTTGTCTGTGCAAGCTTTACCACTGTTTCAGCAGGCAATTAGTCCATGGACGGATACAAAAGGCCAGTACGCACATCTGCTGATTGGCCAAATGTATTTTACATACCCACTGATTTAGGCTCGAGTCATGTGCTTGTGCAAATCAAACATCTCTTGATCTCAGTCTGTCAGTATTACAGTGCATGTACACAGTGTTTTCATACACGTATGGACAGCTGCCCATGAAGCAAAGTCTAGAGTTCTTTGCTAAGCTGTGCAGTGCACCTCGCTGTCAAAGTTTGGTCTGATCAGTCGACAATGTAAAACGTTCAGGTGGGCTCAAGGCTTCAGCCATATCAATGCAAGGCTCTTCTTTTGTTCTGTATGTCAGCAAGAAAATGTTTTATCAATGCCTCAAGCCTGCCAGTCCATCACAAGTCGCTTGCTTTTGAGGCCTGTTCAACAGAGCTACAAATAGCTGTAGACTTGCCCACAGCATGCAACCCCTGCCATTGCTGAAGCAGGCCATTGTACTCTGCATTGAGTACAGATTTCACCTGTCCTGCTGAGTCTTGTGAGACTGGTGGTAATCAGACTAGAGTCCAGTCTGGTTGGTCTGGCTACCACCAGACCCACCATTCTCATCAGGAAACTTGGCAGTGAAGGCCCCTAAGGCACAAACTGGCAATGTAGATTTGTCTGCCAAGAGAAGAACTGCCATTGCAACCTCTTTGCATTGGACAAATCTTCATTGACAGAGGCCTTCACCGCCAACTCCATCAGAAAATTCCGCAAACCCAGTCGCTTGGCACTTGACTCAAAGACCAACTGCGCCTGTCAAACCCAAAGCACCACTCCCTTTATGTGACTCACATAATGTTTCCCTGTCATTGATTTGTTGTGCATACCTTGTTTGTCCCACATGGAGACTGTTCTGAGGATTATGGCCTGATGTTCTGTGCATACCCTTACAAGGTAACATGTTGTCTGCAGACGTTGATGGCCTAGGATGGCTTGACACAATGGGCAAGTTGCTGACAGGAGCTTTGGGGTTGCTGGTGCTCACTTGCATGGTGGTTGGCCGTGCTGTGATGTCAGCAACACTGATCTGCTTGTATCTAGGTAAGATGGTGTTGTGTTGCAGATTCTTGACCTCAAGCACTCAGCATATTGTGTGTGACTTGGTCATTAAATTGTTTGAGGTTCGCACAAGGTGAAGCTTTCATAGAGTCAATGTCATAGCATTCAGCATATTTCTACAAAAGCACTGCATTATCTTCAGTGCATATAAGTGACCCGAATCAGGTCTGCACTACAAACTGCCAAAATGTACAAGTGTCGTATCAGCAGCACAGCTATGTTTGCAAGCTACTTGTCAAGCACATAGCAGTTCCCATTCTAAGGACTGACTGATCACGGAGTTGCAACTGCTGCTCAAGCATAGGGTTGCCTGACAAGGCTTCAACATTGTCGTCTGCATATGCCGTCACTCTGCAAACAGCTGCACTTTGAGCTGATGCTGATAAACTCACATCTGTACCTGCATGATGGACCTGCTCTTATCAGCAGTTTGCTTGCCAGCAGTCACAGCAACAGCTGCTCACAACAGGATGTTGAGAGTGAGCACTGCCAGCATTAATGAACAGCTCATTCAGTGTCACACCTCATTGGTCTGCCTAACATGGCTGGTTGCAAACTACTCATACCCGTTTATTGCATGAGCCGCTTGTTGCTGCAGGTTTCAAAATCTGCGTTCCAATCCTGAGGTGGGTGTGCGGTCGTCTGGCCAGAATCTCAATCTTGAGATGGATGCACGCCGTTTTGACAACATTTGGGCCACGGACACTTTTGAGAAAGATTCCGATCTTGCGATGGTGGCATGCCATTGTGGCGAAATATGGGCCACAGGCATTGTTGGGAAGACTGCCGTTCCTGCGATGGTTGCATGCCAGTGTGGCAAGACTAGCACCATGGCTGGAAAGGATTCCTTTTGCAGGACGGCTGCATCCCATTGTGGCAAGGCTGGTCCCTTGGTCACTATTGGAAAGGCTTGGGCGCTTCACTGGAGTCATCAAGGTAACAGCCCCATCTACTCAATGGCTTACATTTCTTGCAGCAGCCTGAAACATCACATGCATGCGTGCATGTACACACAAAACATCAGCACTGTCTAGACACCATTCACAGCACGCGTGACTGCAGGCATCCACATATTTGATTGCTGCAATCGACCCCAAGATGCATACAGTAGTTTCATCTTTGTCTTACACTGAGCTTGTGGGTTGCAGCCACCGCCAAGGGCTCCAGCAAAGGGCCCAGAGCGGCAGCGGCGCAGGGTAGTGGACATCAGTGTGGACGCTGTTTCCAGTGCCCAGAGGGCCCATCGCCGACAGCGTTATCTGCAAGCCAAGGTGATCCATCTGCTTGCCTTTATGCTTGCATATAGCTAATGCTGCTGGCTGGAATTTCCAGTCAGACTCACGCTGCTGTGTGTGTGGTGTGAGCAGTAACAGCTTCGCTGCAAACCAGCTTACTTGACGCAAACTTCACGCATGCACAGTGTCATGACCTGCATGGTGTCCAGAAGGCCCTTTGTAGTGGTGCTGCGCAACTAGCAAGGCCTCTATTCCGACTTCTGCTGTGGGTGGCATCCTGCTTGCAAAGCAATGACCATGTGTTATTGGGAGCACCTGCCTCTGACATGTGTGTACATTGCAGAGGTTGCGCGCTCAAGCTGAAGAGGCAGAGTCCAAGACCTGCCGGCTTGCAGCGAGCATGCTGGTTGGGAACGCTGTGGCGCTGGCACTGCAGCTGGAGAAGCATCAGCAGGTACAGAGAGGCTGTACCAGAAGGCTTTGCAGCATCATGCCTCCATCTTTTTCTATCACCATATACCCCAACCTTCAGTCACTGCATTACATGATATCACAGCATTTCCAAAACAGTTGTTCTGATGCACACTGCTGTGTGCACAGTCATTCTGCAAGTAAGCACGATGGTTGCAAGCTCTCTGTATGCTTCAAATAGCTGCTAAACCACTAAACAACTACTTTACTAACAACTAAAGCATGCTATGCAGCCTATTGCAGCATACAAAGAGCTTGTCCAGCAGCCATGCAAGACTGGTTTGCTGCATTGTGCTTGAGTAGCGACTGCAAGCAAATCTGGTTTCAGGTTTCAGTTTGCGATCAAGTGACTGCACTCATGCATTGCACCTGTATGCAGGCCTTGAAGCAGATGCGGAGGAGGAGTAGAATGAGGGCCGTCAAGTGCATGGTCTTTGTCTGCCTGCCGTGGTGGCTGTGGAGCAAGCGGCAGGTATGTACAAGTCCTCATGACTGCAAATGGTACTTGATGCATTTGTTGTGCTAGTCTAGTTGGTCTTGGGCAGGCGGCAGGTATGTACAAGTCCTTGCAGCAGCATATTGATCAAATGCCCAAACGATTGCACTGCTGAACCTGCTGTTGTCAGGCGCAGCACTGCTCAGGCTGTTTAGAATGTTTACAAGCTAGGCATCAGCAGAAATCAGATGATAAGGCATGCACATCACACCTCTGGCAAGAATTGCTGTCTTCCCTAGTGGGACATGGCTAAATGTGTTGACATTTCGACTTGTCCCTGGCATTGACTGCTGATCATGCACTGTATCATTGTTCTAATCAAGCCTGAAGTCATCGTGTAACAAAAGCTTGGTTTGTCACAATTCCGTCACAAGCAAAATCACGGATGTTTCATCATGCATCCCATTTGCATTTTCAAGCACCACAGGTTGGGATCCCACAAAGCAGTACATGCATGCTAAGCCCACACCTGTCTTTTGCTTTCTTTCTTTCTTGATGGATGCTGAGCTTAGACTCGTGTGTCTGTTGTCAGGCTGCTGTGGAATTGGCATTGTGGCGCGCTCGGCCTTGGACTCAAGCCAGGGCCCTACTACATGCTGCCAATCATCAGCCTGGTAGGTCAAGTTACAGTCTCTGTATGCACTTTGACAGATGCATGCTCTAGTACTTTGAGAAGAGTGAGTAGTCTAGTGCCCTGGTTGAACAACAAGCAATGCCAATTGCGTTCTGCTTGTGTGTTGCAACCCCTTCCAAAGAAATCACACCAAGATCTGCAGATTCAGTCATCTGCTATGCATAGTATGCTCATATCTTCCAAAGCATGGCAAACCAGTGATCTGCTAGGCTGCTATAACAACAGCAACAAAAGCGGACGCTTGATGTGCAGGGTATGTTGACATGGACAAAAATGCATCCTGGGGTTGGGTATGGTTCTGGATATGGGGTTGGAATGTCTTCCAAATCCTCTTGGGGTCCCCCGTGGTGTTGGCCCTTGCTACCCTTTCCCTGTGGCCTGTATGGCTGTTCCTGGGATTTTTGGCCTGGGCAGCCTGCATGATTGGTACGTCACCTTCTGCTACTGCAAAACAACCGTGCTTGACCTTGGATGTAGTGCCTCGTGCGCACGCTTTTGTGGTCTCCAGTTGTATCAACCCTTGTGACCCTTTCACTGTGGCCCGTATGGCTGTTCCTGGGATTCTTAGCCTGAGCAGCATGTGTCATTGGTAAGTAATTTCCTGCTGATGCCAAACAACCGTTCAATCTTTCAAGCTTGCTAGGCAGGCTACGGAATCCATTGACTAGAAATGTGTAAATGGAATCAACTGCCTCCAAACTGTCATGCTTGACTGTACGCTTGGTATGTTGATGATGTTGACAAGCAGCTGGCACAGCTGGCACAAGACTATGCATGCTCAGATTCTCTAGTGTCGTGACTTGCCCTGACAGCACGATGTGTCTCAGCATTCATTGCATCATTGTTGGTCTCGTCAAGGCCACTGTCACGTGATTGTGCCCGCCAGCCTTGTTGCAATACATGCATGTGTCATGCATTCGCTCTTGCCAGCAACTAGCAGATAGAAGGCTTGACAGTGACCCAGTGCCAGCACAGCATGTGTGGGTGCTGCAGGGATGATCAGGGAAACTCAGTAGTGCGTTTGCAAAGCCTAGGCCTTGCGGTTACAGTGCTGAGATTCGCTGATCATTTCTGCAGCAGCAGTACACATGCTCTGCAAGGTCTCAACTGCTTGGTGGCCTGCTTTCAAGCATTTGTTGTCCAGATCACATGTGAACAACAGATGCATGCAGGAGCCTGACAACAATTATCTGTGTGTGGTTGTAGCAGAGCATGTGTGATCCTGCAGGATGATCAGGGGAACCCAATGGTCTCTTTGCAAGATCTTGAGGGTGCTCCAGGCTTACTGCCCAGCATGGTGCTTGCGCTTGGCCACAAGGGCATTCTGAAGTTGCTGCCCTGATTGAACCTCAAGCTATGTTGTACTGCAGGGATGGTCAGGGGAGCACAATTTTCCTTTTGCAAGGCCCTCAGGGTGATCCAGACCTACTGCCCAGCATGGTGCCTGCGCTTGGCGACAAGGGCATTCTATGGCTGCTGCCCCACTTGGATTCTCAAGCTGTGCCGGTGTACCAGCACTGTCACTTGCTGGCTGATGACCTGCGCCCCAGCCTGGCTTTTGGAATTGCTTGTGATTCGAAGGTTCCAACCTCAGAAGGTAGACACCACACTGTATGTTTGACCCTGAAGCGTGTTACACCTGGGCAACATTGCAAACTTTCAGTAGCCTGTCCATGGCCAAGGTTGTTGCTGCTATTCATGGCGCCTTAGCTGTGCTGCAATATACATGCTGCAAGCAATGTTTCTGAGCGACAGAGGCTGCGCAATGTGAACTCATCATGCTGAGCACCACAGAACATCAGCTTGATGACACTCACACATTGACAATGACAGTGATGCACTTTGTGCAACTGCCTTGCAACCTGCAAGCTATGCTCTGATGCTTGGCAGGCTGGTGTAGCTATAATGAGTTGGCCTGTAACCTGCATGTTTACCAAACCATATGTCGTTTTATGTGCAGGTCCACCAGGCGGGAGTTGCCAAGGGCAAGCGACGTGGCCGTACAGGCAGGGCCACTGGCGCTGGTTTGGAACTTCCTGAAGTCACAGACGAGGAGCTGGAGGTACATCCTCACATCCACTATTTTATCCATGCTGTCATCCACGCATTGTTATGGTCGTCCATCCATCAATCTGTTCATGCATTTCTCGATTCATTCAAGTATCCGTCCAGTCATTCAGCCATTCATGAAATGCAAACGACCGCGTGCCTGCCAAGGTGCATTTTTAGCAGAACCTTGCGCAGAGTACTGCTCATGAGCCTTATGAGTTCAGGGGTCTCGTCGCTGCTGTGCATGTCCAACTTGTGTTGGCACTTGCGCTGCACATGGCATGCATGGCTTGTTTGTTGTTGCACGGGCATTACTCCAGCATCTAGGATTGGCTTGACCAAGCAGATCTAACGCCAAATGTGCACACATTCACGTCTGTTCTATCTGGTCTGCCTTTGTGGAACCTTGTCTTTACTCATGTGGTGAAGTCAGAATGCGTCATACAGGGCAAGGCATGACCATCAAATGCAGGCACACTGCCACATTGTATGATACATGCAGCAGTCATTGCATATTGCATGCTGATTCTAGTTTAGGTGTTTGTTTTGCATTGACTCATTGTTGACATTGTCTGTTGAGCCCCCTGTTGGGTCCCATGGACAGTAAGATAGATTGCTCGGTTGGTTGATATGCAATGTGCCGCAGTGATGGGCAGGTGAGATGCAAGGCCTGCCTGCATATGCAAACTGCAGCAGTGATAGACACGTCTGACGCAATCTTTGCCTGCAGGTCCTGTGTGCCCGGATACAAGTGGCTCACGATGATGCCTGTGGTGTGGCTGCCAGCCTGTCTGCCCGCCATGCTGACATTGTGGCGTCGCGAGGCGCCTCACCTGAGCAGGTAATCAGTCAAATGCACTTTGCAGCTCTCTAGTAACGTCATTTCCTGTCGCAAATCAAGCTCAGAGGTTGTACGATGGTGATTGGATCATGTGTGTGTAAATTAGGCTTTGCGAGCCATGACATATGGATTGCTGACGTGCACAGCTCATCCAGTATAATCATTGTTGCATTTTGCTTGGTCATGCTTGTGCTGCAATGCCTGGCAAGCTTTCTGTGAGATCATTGCAGACCCCTGTGACTCACAAAGAAAGCATATTGTGTACGCATTTGTGGTAGCTGACTGGTAGACACAGCAGCAGTTTGCGCCATGGCAGTTGCACACCTGTCGCTCCAGGTGTAGTCAGGCGCGCAGTATCTTGTTGTGCTACCTACTTGCCTGTTCTAAAACAACGCGCAACAATAGCATTGTAATTGCAGGCAATTGTGGACGCAAAGCAGGGGGGCAAGCGGCTGCTGTGGAAGGCTGTGGCCGCCTTCATTCTGCAGATGTTGAAGCTGACCGTGCAGCGCTTCGCTGATGTGTTTTGTTTGCAGGCCAGTGCAGAAACATTGAAGCAGGGCAAGCGGTTGCTGTGGAGGGCTGTGGCTGCCAACCTTATGCATCTGTCAAAGGCAGCTTGACAGCACTGGACTGATGTGATGCCATCTGCAGGCCACTGAAGAGGCGGCAAAGCAGCGCAGGCGATTCCTGTGGAGGGCCAAGGGCTCCCCCGGCCGGTGCATATGGAAAGATGGATTGACACCACTTAACTGATGTGATGTTGTTTGCAGGCCACAGAGGAGGCAAGGAAGGGGGGCAAGAGACTGCTGTGGAGGGCGGTCATTGCCACCCTTATGCTGTGCTGGTTCTGCAACAGGCCTCAGGTATGTTTCAGCCTTACGCCTTTGCAATACTTGCTGATGCATGCTTTGGTGTTTTTGCAGCAGGCCTGAGGCATAGCTCCATGTCAGACTTGCATGGCTTCTCTATCACATATCGCATGCTTCCAACCCCAAAAGATGACAAGACAGCCTGGAAGTGAGTAAGCAAGTCCTGCTTCATGGCATGTCTTGCATGTACTTGCCTTCTTTCATGCTTTGCTTCACCATTGAAACAGGTGTTTTCAGCAGAATTGAAGTGTCATGATACGGGAGCCTGTCCGATACAGACCAGTCACCTTGCTGCTGCCTGTCAATAGCCCTATCATGAATCGCTTCATAAACGCCTTGTGAAGATGTGATACAAGCTAGATGTTGTCCAATTTTAGTCAGGGTCTGCAGCATCCGTCGAGGCATAAGCAGCACGCAGTCCATTCAACATCAGGCAATGCCTTGCATCAACCCATTTCTTGAGCGCCCTGCTTGCGACCCAGTAAGTATCTGGATGCTTTGATTGAGCTGTGTGCATGGCTGATGTGCATTGTGACCCAATCAATATCAGGGTACTTTGACTGAAATGTATGTTTGGCTGGACAGGCAATCTGCATTGACACCCTCAAAGTGGAGGCTCAGCAAAGCAAGGTATGGTGACTATTACAATCTGAAGGCCCATCCTGTAGCCACACAGCTGCGGCCTGGCTACATGCTGGCCCCTCCAAGACGTTGTAATCACCTGCCAGAGCATACCTGTGCCATTGCTTGAGAACATGTTGATGACCTAGTCAACATCAGGATCCTTGGACTGAGCTGTGTGCATGGCTGGACAGGCGGCCTAGATTGGCACCCTCAAAGTGGAGGCTAAGCAATGCGGGGCATGATGACTGTAACATCCTGCAAGCCCATCATGTAGCCCAGCTGCAGGTGTATGCCGTCCAGCTGGTACAGAGATCAAGCGCATCCCTGGACCAGCTTGATGTGACGCAGCTGCAGGCTGGCTACATGATGCCCTTCAGGACGTTGCAGTCCCCTGCCAGAGCATTCCTGAGCCATTGATTGAGACCATGTTGCTGACTCATTGATTGAGACCATGTTGACTGAGCTGTGTTCATGGCTGAACAGGTGTCACACATTGGCGACCTCAAGCTGGAGGAGCAGCAACATGAGGCTTGGACTGCATTTCTGGACCAGCTTGACATAACCCAGCAAGTGTCACAATACTTCAATTGAGCTGTGTGCATGGCTGAACAGGCGTCTCGCATTGACAACCTGGAGCTGGAGGCCCAGCAGCGTGAGTCTTGGAGCGCATCATTAGATCGGCTGGAGGTGACAAACCTGCAGCCGGGCTACATGCTGGCCCTGCAGGACACTGTGGTTACCTGCAATAGCGGCACTGAGACACTTGTGGCACCTTACGCCCAGCCAGCAAATCTGTCAACCATTAGGAATTTGACTGCCACGCCGGCGGTTGAGGGCTCTGAGGACATTCAGAAGATGTGGGTGTCTGCATCCAATGATGGTAAGTCAGATATCCTCTGATTGTGCAGCTCTCACGTGCATGACATGCATCAAAGCGACGCTCACGCGCACTGCGCAGTTCCCTCATCTTGTTTTCTTTCTCTTCTCCAACTGCACAAGTGCACAAGGAGTTTTAATCAGGCAAGGACACACCTGGCTACATGATAACTTTAGAGCTCGCCGTAGTCACCTGTCAGAGCAGGGCTGAGGCACTGACGGCACCGCTCTGACGGCTGATCACGACGTGCCCTAGGGCCATCATGTAGCCTGGCACCTTGTTGACTAACTGAAAAGTGGAAGCTTGTATGAAGTTGGGTTGCTGGTAATTGGGTGCGATAGTCAGTGGCTCAGCCCGGCTCTGACAGGTGAATTCTACAAACAAACAAAACTACAAACTGCTTTGCATGATGGTTGAGTCGGACTGTGCAGCTCTCCTGTGCATGACATGCATCATGGCGTCACCAAAGTGTCATGCATATGCCTGCACCTGCTCAATGTCCTCCTTTAAATTCCTCTTTACCAATGCTCATGGGTCTGTATCAGGGAAGGACATGCCTGGCTACATGATAGCCCTAGAGACGTTGTAGTCACCTGCCAGAGCAGTGCTGATCCACTGATTGCACTCAAACACCAGCAGTTCAATTTGTCACACATTTGAAGTTGCGGCTGGTGTGTGCGTGCAATCTGTGGCTCAGCACTGCTCTGGCAAGTGACTTATGGGCAAAGTCTGCTTCCCATGATGCTTGATCAAACTTGTGCGGCGCTCATGTCCATCACGTGCAATGCTATGTTGCACCAGTAGATCAATCCTTACCAATGCACAAGGGGTCTGCATCAGGCAAGAACATGCCTGGCTACAAGATGGCCCTAAAGGATGTTGTAGTCACCTGCCAGATCAGGGCTAAGTCACTGATCGCATCGCTCTGACTGGTGACTGAAACTTCCTCTAGGGCCATCATGCAGCCTGGCACCTCATTAACTTAGGCAAAACTGCTGCAACTCTTCTACTGCTCAGTTGTTTGCATGTGACCCTGCCAATAAAGTTTTGCAGCACAGTTCGTGCATGCCGAGCCAAACACTTTGTAGCTCATGACCAGTTTTGCTTCAGAGGGGTCATACATAAGCTGCACAGATTTTTACTTGCAGCTTGACTCAGGCTGTGTTGCCTTTGTTGGTTGATACAGACGGAAACATGTTGCTTGTGATCTGCAGATATTGTCCGAGAGGGATGGACTGCATGGGTCACAGGGCACATCATTGGGCTTTGGGTCTTGGCATGTGTGGTGGTTTTGTACATCACATGCGGCTTGGCACTTGGCGTGTGCTTAGGTAAGCTCAGACATCTATACCACACATCCAATGCTGCATACAATGTTTTGCCAATGTTAGCCAATCCACCCTGTCAGCAAGCAGCCAGACCTGTACCTACTAGAAGCTAATGAGTGTCCCTTGGAATTGCTGTACTCTTTGTGGATTATTGGCATATTTGATAATGATGCTTTGTTGCACAAACTCAGATGCTGTTGCACTGCACATGTACTGAAATAGGACACGCAGTCTTGTACATGTCAATATCAGAAAAGTTTTCTTGCCGGATTGATGCTGTGTGTGACGCTGCTGCAGTTTTGCTATGGCGGAATGGGACCCTGATCACAGCCAACAGGCAGCTGACTAGTGTATCCCGGCGGCTGAGAAGGGTACGCAGGCGGCTGGTTAGGAGGTCCAGGCAGCCAGCAGTGGCCAGTCGTTCAGCTTGGGTGCTTAGCTGGCTGCACTGGGTGTTCTCTAAGCTCTTATCCTTGTGCCGCCTCATCCTTGGTGCTGTTGCCAGCATCATTGCCATGACAATGGCCTTTGTCAAGGTGAGCAGCATGCACGGGGTGTTTGTCAAGCTGCGGACCCTATGCTGGACCGCCCTGCGTGCAGTTGCCAGCATCATTGCTATGGCATCTGCCTATTTGACGGTGAGCTGGGTATACTGGCTGCTCGCCTGTCACACCATTCGTTATGCTTTTGCCAGCATCATTGCTGTGACCATTGCCTACCTGAAGCTGCATGACATTGTGTAAATTGTAGCTGCTGTGCTACCTTCCTGCTTGCCAACCCCGTGATCTTGTGCTGCATCACGCTTCATGCTGTGTGTGCTGTGTAACAACATCATCGCTATGGCAGTTGCCTCATTCAAGGTGAGCTGGGTGGATTAGTTGTTTGCCAAGCTCCTGATCCTATGCTGCACCACCCTAAAAGGTATTGTCAGCGTCAGTGCTATGGCAATCGGCTTTGTCAAGGTGAGCTGGCTGCACTGGCTGCTTGCCAAGTCTTGTGACCATGTCACACTGTTCTTCATGCTATTGCCGGTGTTGTGGCCATGCCGATTGCCAACCTCAAGGTGAGATGGGAGCATTGGTTACTTGCCAAGGTCCTGACCTTCACACGTGATGGTCAGCAGCTTGGTAAACACCCAATGCACCTGTGATCGCCAGCATCGCTGCTATGGCAATTGCCTATCTGGGAGTGGAAAGCTATAGGATGCTGTGCAAGTTGTCACTGCTGTTGTTACAATACTTCGCTTGCACTCAAGCAGCAAACTTGCCCCACTCACAATGCTGACTGCACACATTTCGCCTGTGGAGTCAAGATCATGTGTCAATCCCTTTTCCTATCAGCACAGTATTTGAATGCAAGGCACATTAGCTGAGTAACAGAGTGCCACTGACAGACTTTGATGAGCATGTGGCTCGCACAGTAGAAAGGACAAGCTGCAATGAAATTGATGAAAGCTTTTTCTCTGGCTGGTATGGCTGTGCACAGCTGGATTGGGAGTGTGACTTAATCCTCAAGGCAAATTTTGAGCCATCCTACGGCCAATGAAGCCTCTAGCAATAGGCTCCAGGAGAGCTCTACGTTTGTGTGGCAGGATTTCACAAGCCAAGCAAGTTGTGCACAGCCGTACGTCCCATATCAAGGCATGAAAACCAGCACATCCTCAACACTGTCAGCATGCGCTTGTGTGTCCCTCAAATGGAGCAGAAAATTCTTGCTTATCTGCCCAGCCAGCAATATAAACGTCAGTACCAGCTCTTGAGCCAATCCTGCCATTGCTTAATGCATTCTGTTGCTGCTGTTCATCAGAAGTTCGTCCTCATGGCTCACCAATGTGCAGGACAAGTCTAAGGGTGCCCCTCCTAAGAGTGGGACCAGTGGGGGGCCGCACCCTGACCCTGACCCCGACGCTGACCCGCCTCCTGAGGCTGGGGACCCCCCTGCAGGCCCAGACCCTGCTGCTGCTTCCCCAAGGCAGCAGTCACAAGATGCTGGCAATGCCTTTGTGGCAGATGCAAGCAATGGGCCTGGGGATGGGGAAGCTGGTGGCGAGGTCATAGTTGAGGAGGTGGAGGAGCAGGTCAGTATCCTTACATGAGCAGCATGCCTGTTTATGTTCTGGAGACTTGCCTTGCCAATCTGGCCTGATTGATGCCTGCTACAACAAAGCGCGAACCTTGCTGTTCTGCATGCTGATGCCACTGTTGATTGGCGTCTGCTCATGCTCATGGCTTATCACCAATTTGCAGGCTGAGTCTGATGGTGATGACCCCCAGGGTGAGGCCATTGGGGTGACACATCCTGACCATGCCCCCACTTCTGCCTCAGAGCATGAGGCATTGGGGGATGTGGAACCCCCTACAGCCCATGACCCCCCAACCTTCCCCACACCCACCCCACCTGAGCAGTCAGAGGATACCGAGAGCATCTCACAGGCAGGTGCCGTCAGTGAGATGCCGAGTGACATGGCTTGTGAGGTGGAAGGGGACGTGGTCATTGAGGAGGAGGAGCAGGTCAGTCTTCAGTTTTGACTGCTGCCCCTGATCATGCTTACATCCCTTCTGACATTGTGGCTTTCGCAATTTGACCACTGAATGATGTATGTGCTTAGCAAATTCTGTTGTGTGCTTGTTTCTGGCTGCTTTGAAGCACATCGTGTCTCTTGCCATGCCTCAGCATAGAGTAGACAACGTGCAGGAAGTCAATGCTTGAATACAAAGCCGCCATGCCAGTCGCCTTTGTTGCGGCTGGTGTTGGGCTGAAGCTCACTTGGGTGAAAGATCAATCTAGTCCAGCATTGTCTGACTATCCTGATGGTTTGACGGTGCTGTTCTCCCTTGATCTTGCATCCTGACAAGCTTCGCCCAGTCTGTGCTCTGCAGTGGCAATGATGCAGCTCAATGCGCTGCGTGTGCACAACAAGCCTTGTTGGCCTGTGTCATGAGCAGCTTTAGCTCCCTGGCATGCTTGCATCCGTCTCACAGATGACTCATGCTGCCATGTGGCCTCAGTGTTACCGCTGTTTGCCACAAAGCGCAAGACTTTGCGATTGTGCATTATGTTTGGCCATGTTGATCAAGACTGCATACTCATGACTGCTGCATTTACACAGGTGGAGCCTACTACTGACCCTGCTGAGGGTCAGTAGCAGGCTCCACCTGAATAAAGGCAGCAGTCATGAGTAAGCCCAGTGGGGTGGAGCACCCTGACACCGCCCCCACCCCAGCCTCAGAGGATAAGGCAACAGGGAATGGGGAGCCCCTTGAGGCCCACACCACCCCTGCTGGGGCACACACCCCCCCTACTGTGGCTGTGAACAAGCAGGTATGCCTTCAGCTATGACCTTTGCGCCTGTGACTTCGGTTACAGCTGTGCTCGCTGTGTGACTTTTGTGCTACACTTGACAGTAGACACTTGCTTTTCAGATCCATTGCTGTGCGTACATCTGACTGCATCAAAACATCATGTAGCTCAGAATGCTGCTGTTCAAAGTAGGCTTTGGCTGTCTGGCCTTCTGGCTTTTCATGTGCAATGTATTGCTGGTGTGCTTGATGCAAGCCGGCCTCTGATATCTCTTGTTGAGCCATGGTGACTGCGCCATGGCAAAATGGAGTTTGTAAGCAGTCATGGGCTTATTCCACCTGTTAGCAGTATAAATCAGGGTAGGCCGTTTTAGGCTGTGTTTGTCTTATGGCTGGTCTCAGCTATGACTGTGTCCATGCTTGCTGTGCTTGCACCTGCTCCCTATCCTTTTTCAATGATCACCCTGCCGTTGCCCTTTCCAAGTCATGCCAAGTGGCCTGACTTGTGCAAGGCAGATGGCAAGGTGATCAGTGAGGAGGTAGAGGAGCGGATAGCCTTCAGCCATGGACTGTGTTTGTGCTTGCAATGATTGCACCCGCTCCTGCCCTTCCTCAACAATCACCTTGACATGGGGCCTGCCAGGTCACGCCAATCGACCTGACTTGGCAAGGTGATCAGTGAGGTGACAAAGGGGCAACCAGCCATCAGCTGTGCCTGTGTACATGCTTGCTTAGCTTGCACCTGCTTGTGCGTGTCCTCAAGGACCACCTCCCCTGGAGCTTGGCCAAGTCACGCCACTTGGCCTGACTTGGCAAGCTGATGGAAGGGTGATCAGTGAGGAGACAAGGAGGCAGCCAGCCTCCTGCTATGACTGTATCCATTTTTGCTGTGCTTGCATCTGCTCCTCTACCTCCTCACTGATCACCTTGCCATCTGCCTTGCACAAGTCAGGCCACTTGGCGTGACTTGGAAAGGGAAACGGCAAGGTGACTGTTGAAGAGGTGGAGGAACAGATGCAAGCATAGCCTCCAGCTTGCCTGTATACATGCTTGCTTAGCTTGCACCTGCTTGTGCCTGTCCTCAAGGACCACCTCGCCTGGAGCTTTGCTAAGTCACGTCAATTGGCCTGACTTGGCAAGCTGATGGCAAGGTGATCAGTGAGGAGACAAGCAGGCAGCCAGCCTCCAGCTTTGCCTATGTCCATGCTTGCTATGCTTGTACCTGTGCATTTCTTCCTCAACCACCACCTGACCATTGGGTCATGTCATCCGGCCTGACTAGGCAAACCGATGTCAAGGTGATCACTGAGGAGGTAGAGGAACAGACATGCCCTCAGCTATGACTGTGTCCATGCTTGCTATGCTTGCACCTGCTTCCCTTCCCTCTTCACCAATCACCTTGTCAACCCGACTGGTCTGACTTGGCAAGCTGATGTCAAGGTGATCACTGAGGAGGTAGAGAAAAAGACACGCCTTCAGCTATGAGTGTGTCCATGCTTGCTATGCTTGCACCTGCTTCCCTTCCCTCTTCACCAATCACTCGATCATGCCAACTGGTCTGACTTGTGAAGGTGATCACTAAGGAGGTAGAGGAACAGACATGCCTTCAGCTGTGACTGTGTTCACATTTGCAATGCTTGCACCTGCTTCTCTTGCCTCTTCACCAATCACCTTGTCATGCCAACTGGCCTGACTTGGCTAGCTGATGGCAAGGTAATCAGTGAGGAGACAAAGGGGCGGCCAGCCTGCAGCTATGACTGTGTCCACGCTTGCTATGCTCGCACCTGCTCCTCTGTCTCTGGGTCAAAACCACCTTCCCACTTCCTTGCCAAGTCATGCCACATGGCCTGTTTTGTGCAAGACTGAGGGCAAGGTGATCAGTGAAGAGACATTCGGGCAGATAGCTTTTGGCTGTGACTGTGTCCATCCTTGCTATGCTTGCTCCTGCTCTTCTGCCTCTCCAGCAATCATCTGGCCATTGGGTCAGCCAAGTCACGCCAATTGATCTGACCAGGCAAACCAATGGTGAGGTGACCAAAGAGAAGACAATAGGGGTGGCCTGCCTTCAGCTATGACTATGTGCGTACTTGCTATGCTTGCACCTGCTCTTTTGGCGACTCAGCCACCACATCGCACTGGACCTGCCAAATCACGCCGTTTGGCCTAACTTGGCAAACCAATGGCAAGGTGATCAAAGAAAAGAAAAAAGGGGCGGCCAGCCTTGAGCTATGACTATGTGCGTACTTGCTGTGCTTGAACCTGCTCTTTTGCCGACTCAACCACCACCTCGCACTGGACTTGCCAAATCACGCCGTTTGGCCTGACTTGGCAAAACAATGGCAAGGTGATCAAAGAGAAGACAAAAGGGGCGGCCTGCCTTCAGCTATGACTGGTCCATGCTTGCTATGCTTGCACCTGCTCTTTTGCCGACTCAACCGCCACCTCGCACTGGACTTGCCAAATCATGCCATTTGGCCTGACTTGGCAAAGCAATGGCAATAGGGTCAAAGAGAAGACAAAAGGGGCGGCCTGCCTTCAGCTATGACTATGTGCATACTTGCTATGCTTGCACCTGCTAGTTCCCCTCCTCAGCAGCCACCTTTCCATTGGGTTTGCCAAGTCACGCCAATTGGCCTGAGTTGGCAAGCTGATGGCAAGGTGACTAGTAAGGAGACAAAGGGCCAGCCAGCCTTCAGCTATGACTGGGTCCACGCTTGCTATGCTTGCACCTGCTCTTCCTTTTCCTCAGCCACCACCTTCTTGTTTTCCCTTGCCAAGACACGCCAACTGACCTGACTTGTGCAAGGCAAATGGCACGGTGACCATTGAGGAGGTAGAAGAACAGACACGCCTTCAGCTATGACTGGGTCCATGCTTGCTATGCTTGCACCCTCTCTACCCTTTCCTTAACCACCTTGTCACGGGCTCTGCCGAGTCCCTATACAAGGCTGATTTCAAGGTGATTAGTGAGGACTATATTCATTGACCCTGACCCAAAACCCTAAACCCTGGAGTCTCAGACAGCCTACTGTCATTCTGGTCCTGCAATGCTATGGCCACAGCAGTAGAGTCCCAGGTGCTGCAGGTACACGTCAACAAGAGTACCGTCGACCTTCGTCTGTAACTCCTGTGATGTATCTGCAAGGCTGATGCCTCGGCTGGGGTGGCATTTGCTGTACAACATCCCTTTGTCCACAATGTTGCTAGGGGCATGCGTCTGTCATGCTTATGGCAATTAGGACCTTATGGCATGTGATGAGGCTCTTGATTCATGTTCATAAGTTGCTGGTGCTGCAATGTGACAATGTATTCTGTAGCTTTTGTGATGCAAGGCTCACTGAAAAGGCTCACTGAAAGCAGTTTGATCTAGAATAGCTGAGGTCGCATATGCATGGCTTGCTACAACACATGTCGCATGCGCATTGCGTGGACGGCGTCAGCCTTGCTGTGCTCCAACCTTTTCTGGGCTGATCACATGTTGGCTTGGCTGGCTGACGCATGTTGACAGCAAGCCATGCAAACATGTCCTCTGTCCAGAAAAGGTTGAAAAACAACTATGCCAATACCACTCACACAATCTGCATAAGATGCCTATTGCAAAAATCTGCCAACATCCCCATTGCAAAATGATCCTTCAGAGTTTGGTCACAGCATGCAAAGCCAAACAGAAACAAGTCCTTGTACCAGAGCCTGCAGCTTTTGGCTACAGCACCCATTTTGTGGCACAAAAACCGGCATCACAAGTTCAGATGGCATAATCACAACCAGCATGACTGCAATGATGATTTGTGAAAGTGAATTGAGAAGTGCTGTTACTTCACAAACAGACAGTGGTGTACTGAGAGTGCATCACAGATTTATCTGAGGATTCAATCTTCTGAAGGAGGCGTCAGTCTGCTGCAAACACACAACCATGCTGACCATATCATGACCTTGCTGGTGCACTGTTGCAGGAGCCCATCAAGACACAGGCTACAGGTGTTGTGGCCAAAATGACTTCCACCTCCACTTGTGAAGTCAGTGAAGGCAGGGCTACAGGGAGCATCCCCTCAGTGCAAGGCAGGGCAGCAGGGGCCAGCCCCTCAGTGCAGCGTCCTGAGCTCCTGAATCTTGAGGAGCAGTCTGCCATTGTTGACACCATCATGTCAGACTTGGTGTCAGACACAGTGCAGGTGTGACTCTGCCTTACCTGCCCTTGGCATATCTGACGCAACAGCAAATCCACTGAATTGGCGAATTGCATCTGATGTAGCGCCAAGTAAACAGATTGTTTTGTCACGCATTTTGTTGCCACCGTGGCGAGTCGTGTCACAGCTCGCTCTGAAGCTTGACATCAGCAGCGCAGCCTCAAGAGTTGCCTTTTGTCAATTCATTGATGTTTCTGTTGATGACGTCTTGCTTTCTGTGTTCGCATGCAGAGCTGCATGGGCTGCAGGCATCATATTGTTGTATTGCTGCGTTTCTTACAGGCTGCAGCCGTAACGTGTGATCGGATCCGGGCCTCTGTGACAGGCAATGCTGCACAAAGCCAGGCAGTCTTGCTAAGTCTCTTTATATCACAAAAAACTGAAGGTGAAAGCGATTATGCTTTTGTAGCATTCTGCTAGCAGGAAGTTCAACTGGATGGTTTTTGTTTGATGCACATTATGATTTAGCCAGTTGCTGTTGCACCAACCTCTTCGGCAGCAATGTCTGCAGTGAGGCGGCTTTTGACCTCAGTGTGGGAGTCACTGAGCGAGTGCTGAGTTCTCAGGCACTTGTTCAAGTAGCTCATCCACTGAGGAGGGAAGCTGCTGCTGTTGTTGTTGCTGCTTCTGCTGCTGCTGCTGCTGCTGCTGCTGCTTGCTGCAAATTTCCAGCTCAATGCACTGCAGTTCAATGCGATTCATAAGTGGAGTGTGCAATTTCGCTGCATACTAACATGTTGTAGCTAAGAGCTACAAACCAGTCTTGTTTCTGTATCAAACATGTAGGCACTGCAGGCACATCACATCTTCATCTTACCTGCCCCTGCATTTGTCCCAGCTGTTCATCACTTAGCTAACCAGCCGCCTTCAGAGGGGCTCACAGTTGCCTGTTATTCAGCAACCAGCAATCACTGAAAAGTAGCGTCTCAGTCAGAGGAGAGACGTAGAAGGATAAAGGTGATGCTGTGTGGTACTGATTGCGGGCACACATTCTTCACTCTCTGTCAACAATGCATCTGTGTTGTCTTGCTGCAGACTGCGGATCCACAGCCTACAGCGCACTGTGTAGCCTGTGTACAACGTACTGTGTAGCCTGCTGCACCCTTCCTCAATGTGCCATCAGCAGATCTTTATATGTTGTCTTGCTGCAGGTTGTTCAGCAACTGCCTATGGATTTTGCCAATGATGCTAGCAAGAGTGCCACCATGGCCTCTTGCCAGGCTGCTAACACCAGCCCCAGTACATCAGCAGAGGCCAGTCCGATGCGCCAGGCGGCTACACACACTGCGGAGAAAGGTGCCGCTGCAAGCCTCAGCACATCCGCAGAGATTAGTCCCATGGGCCAGGAGGCTGACAAGACTGGTGGTGAGGGCACTGATGCCAGCCCCAGTATCTCTGCAGAGGCCAGCTCGATGGACCAGGAGGCTGGTGTTGAGGATGGTGACCTGCTGGTCATCGAGCAGCTGACTGAGATGGTGGCAGGTGCAATGCAGGTATGCTCATGAGCTGCACATACATGCTTATGTGCAATGTGGTATGTCTGGGTTGCAGCTGAGCATGTGAGACAGGCTAGTTCGGGAATTATGCTAGGGTGTCAAGGGAGCTGCTGGCCATGAAGAAACTTACAGAAACTCTTCATGGTACTTATCAGCAAGAGTTGCAAACTGCAAGCTCATTGGTAACAGAGTGCCACTCCTGTCAGCTGGAGCATTGCACTGGATCAGGCGTATAAAGTTTGGAATCATAAACTGTCAAAGGTTGGCGAAAGCTGCAATTGATTCCAGCCTTGGCATAACATCACAGCAAGCCGCATGTACCAAAGCTCGTGCATGTGCAAGCTGTGACGGCACATTGCATGAGCAGACAGCCTTCCCGAGCCATGTTCAGCTGTGTTTTGCCAGACTTGGGCTGGCAAAACACGTCTCAACACAGCTCAGGCAGGCCGCCCGCAACATGCTTTTTGCTGGTGCGCAGCATGCTTGATGCCTAGCTTTGCTTCAGCATGCTGCATATCTAGCTGTGGACATCTTGCTTGGCATGTCAACACAAATCACACCACAGCTCAGGCAGTTCGCCCGCTACCTGCTACGCATTGATGCGCAGCATGCTTGACATCTAGCTTTGCTTTGGCAAGCTACATGTCTAGCTTGGGGCATGCTACATGTCTAGCTCTAGACGTACGCATGTATAGCTTCAGACGTCTGGCTTTCAGCGCCTAGCTCTAGGTGTCTAGTTTTGCAAATGATTGCTGGCTGTGTTTTAGCAGTAGTCCTGCCAAAACTCTGTTGGCTCAGAAGGACAACATGTCTAAAAGGTTCTGCATTGCATTGGCATGCACTTTGCATGATGCTTGTGCAGTTCTTTGTAGCGACTGCTTTGGTCCCCAAGATGGCTGTCCTTATATCAAACTGTCCCTTTTCAGAGGTGTCACTGCAGTCAGAATGCAGTGCATGGTTACCAGTTGCATTGTCCTTGCATCAAGAATGTCCTTACATCAGGTGTCCTTACAAGAGAAGTCACTGTACCCCTATAGGCTCATTCGTCAAGGCATCCGTTGCAAGACAATGTCCTGCGTCGGCCCCTGTTGTGGCCTTCGCCTGCAATGCACTCCTGTGTCCCTGCTTGTTGGAAACAGAGTATTCCACAGATATCACTGATGGCTTAGGCTGAGAGGCCATTGCTTTCAATGGAACCTCGTGTCTGCATGCTACTGCTTTCAGCAGCAGGGAGAAACGGGGCTCTGTTGCAAGCAATGGACTGTCAGCCAGTGCAGAATATGCAGTTTTGGCTGTAGTACATATGCTGCTGCAGTGCAAGTACTGCAAGGGCTGAGGAGCCATTGCGTGCAATCGAACCATTGTGTCCCCTTGCTGTTGTCCTCAGCAGCAGGGAGGCCCTGGGCTCTGTTGCAAGCAATGGCACCTCAGCCATTGCAGAACATGCCACCAATGCTGTCTTGGGAAATCCCTATGTCCAACCCTAGCAGTTATGTTTTAATCTGCATCGTGTGTGCATTGATGTCTCATTTGCCTCTGGCAGCCTGGCGTTCCTGTCTGCTGGGTTGGATGGATTTTGTGAAAACTGTTGCGTAGAGCCAAACATGATTGATTAGCCAGTCCTGCTGTTTGTAGCAACAGTATTGCGCTCGTTTTGGTGTCACAACAAGCATCTGCTGTGTTTTGCGTGCAGGCTGAGGCATCCCACCATTCTGCTGAGCCTAGCACAGCGTCGCAGCCCATGGCAGGCGTCCTGTCTGAGGACAAGTCAGAGCCGGCTGCGACAATGCAGCCTCGTGAGGAAAGACTGTGTGAGGGTGAGACAGGGCAGGCTACTGAGCCAAGCACCACCTTGCACCCTGCCAGGGAAACCCCATGTGAGGGTCAGCCTGAGCAGGCATATGAGGGCAACACCTCACTGCAGCCTGTTGAGGAAACTTCACACAACGACGAGACACAGCAGGTTCAGGCTTCTGAGCCATCAGCTCAGACACAACCTCAGGCTCAGTGTACATACTCTGTGTCAGCTGACAGCGTGCAGCCTGTTGACTCAGCTGTGCAGCAGACTGCAGCAGTATCTGCCACAATGGCAGGCAAAACTGATCAGTCTACAATGGTGGTCGCAAAGGTGCCTTCAGCTGCGTCTTCAAGCACAGTGGCTGACACTAGAGAGACACCTGAGGCAGTAGACGCATTACATGTGCAGCAGACTGCAGCAGTGTCTGCCACCAGGGCAGATGAAACTGTTCAGTCCATAGTCAAGGTTTCAAGGGCGCCTTCAGCTGCGTCTTCAACAGTGGGTCGTACAGAGGAGGCGACAGTGGCAAGAGAGGAGCCAGTCAGTCACAGCCAGATTGACAGGACACAGGAGTCCTCACAATCACTTGCTGAAGATGGAAATGCAGCAGAGGCAAGTGAGGCGTCAGTTAGTCACAGCCCAACTGACTGGATGTTGGAGCCCCTTCATATTCAGCCATCTGTGACACCGCATGAGGTGAGATATGCTTGTATGCACGAATAATTGTATCTAGCCTGTGCGATGCTGTTGCAATGGCAACATTGGGTTGATGCAGTTTGCTTGATTGAAGGTTCTGTGAGCTGACGTCATGCAACCTGCCACATCATTGAGACTTGCACCTTGCTGCATGAGCTGAGCTGACAGTGGCCTCTCTGAGGTCCGTTGCCCTGTGTATATGCACCTGGCTTGCACGATTGCGTAGCATGAGATCAGACTTGCTGCATGCCAACAAGACCAGCATGCAGCACAACAAAGGCACTGCGGCCAGTGCATGCTTTTGAGCTTGACTGAATGAGCTGATGCCTATATAGCAGCTGATTGTATAGAATTGCCTTATTTGCTGTTCCAGACTAAGCAAAGAGCATGCATGCATAGATGCAGAGATTCAAGTTGTTAGCAGCAAAGCGTTTTCTGTGAGTATATGTCTGGTCTGCTTGTGACAAGACAGTACAGTACACAGCACTTGATTGCAGGCGCTGCCTATTCACAACTGTATTGCCTTGTGTTAGGTGAAAAGGACTCCATCTGGCAAGGTCAAGAAGAAGCTGAGGAGACTGGGCAAGGCAGTCCTCAGGCCTGCGAAGAAGCTGTTCAGCTGCGTGTGCAAGCAGCCACACGCGGACCAGTAGGCTTTGTCAAGGACGGCGCTGCTGAGGCGGTCACATGCTGCCCATGTACATAGTTGTATATAGCTGTACATAGCTGTAAATAGTCATACATTGCTGTAGTTGTCTTCAGCTTGATCTGGACACAGGCAGCCACATGCTGCCAATTGATATAGCTGTAGATAGGTGTACATAGTTGCATGTAGCTGTACATAGCTGTATATAGTTGCATGTAGCTGTGACTGGTTGTACATAGTTCTGCAAACATACTTGCACCTCATTGTAGTGTGGTCTTCAGCTTAGTGATGTTGACAGGCAGTCACATGCTGCCAATATGCATGATGGTAAATAGTTGTACATACTAGTACATATAGTGTTGCACAACATTGCTGTGGACTTGCGCTTACTGGACTGACATTTAGAGGCAGCCGCATGCTGCTAATGTGCATAGTTGTACATAGCTGTGCACACTTGTGCACTGTTGTAAATAAGCTTGCATTTCACTGCAGTGGACTCCAATTGCTGATGTACTGAGGTAGCCAAGTGATGCTGTTGAAGTTCAGCACAGACTGAGATACGGCACATACTTGCTGTGCCCGTGAGCTTGATGACTTTGTACGTTGATGAAGGTAGCTATCATTGTTTCGCTCTGTATCAGGATGTGTTTGTTTGCAAGATTACATGAGGCATGTTGTTTACAGCTGCTATCTTACCAAAAGTGCAGACTTGAGCACGTTTGTTTCAACGATCAATATCAGTTCACAAACATGTAAGGCGACGCTATCCATGTGACTTATGCAACAGGGTGAAATTCGTTTGTCCTTACAAACTGTCTTCTGCTGCATGCACTCAACACTGCCATCTGCTGAAGACCCACGACTACGTCAATCTCCGGCGCAGGATGATTAGTAGAGATAGCTCATGCTATTATTCACAGCTGAGGGACACAGGCATTTGCACGTGTGCGCACTGTAATATGTTCTTCATTGGTACATTTTGTCACACTGCACAGATGCATTTGTGCAAACGTTTGCAATGTTGCTCATGCCAGCACGCGCTCTGTGAATCAACGCATGAGCATTGTACTGCAGCGTGGCAGCAGGAGATCAAAGCTCATGAAAGGCTTCACTACAGCTACAGGCCACAAGACCTGCTGTGCTGCTTGTTTTGCAGCATACAAGCTCCTTACAACAGTTTTGCACTAAGGCTTTTGCAGCAGCATGTTGCTCACTGATGTCAAAAGGATGCATGCTGAGACATACGTATCAGCTCAATCGTTTGCTCTTTCTGGCCAGCGCTTGGGTTTTCGTGCAAGGCAATCAGTTTGCATTTGCCAGTACGAACAGGGCACGCATTGCAGAAAGCGACAGTCGCTATGAAGCTGAGCCACTCCGCCCCAGACTTTGATGCGCGCGCCACCTATGTGCACAGGCCTGACGCGCAACGATTGTCAAGCAGCAAACGGAACTCGTCAAATGGTCCAGCTTTAGATTTCGCCATAAGCAAAGCGCACACTTTTGCAGAGCTCAGGGTACCTGTTTCGTCGGCCGTGGCATCGCCGGTAGCCAGACTGAACTCTTCGAGACGTGTTTGGAAGTTCAAGTGTGTGTGCGTCGGCCCTGGTGACGACCTTAGGCCGGAAATGCGACTAGCTGGCAGGCCCAAACACCATGCCGGGACTTAGACACTAACGCGTCGTCAAAGCTCAGGTGCTGAGAACGACACACTGGACCTGCACTCTGTCTGTTCTGGCTGCTGCAAGCCTAAGCAGTAGACTTAGAACAGCAAGCGCTGACAAAAGTTCCTGTCGTAGGTCAGCAGCAGCTGGTGACAAGTCTTGCAAGTCCGCAGTGAGCGGCTGAACCAGCCGCGGACTTGTGCGGACAGGTAACGTCAGCTGAAGCTTCACTGCGCTGCGACAAGCACTTGTGCGGCATCCGTGCGCCAGTTCTGCGTCGCATATGACCTAGAGGACTGCTGCTGATGCTCGTGAATACCTGCCGCTGTGTCTCATGTCAAATCGCTTGCACAGTACAGCCACGTCTGCAACACCGTGTGTTGCCATGCAGGCGAGGAAGCCATGAATCCAAGTGGTTCACAAAAGCCAGCCAAAGTTGTCTATCCAGCTGCTGGTAAGCATTGCTTAGCTGCCAAACAGAACAAACCTCATTGCAAACCTCATTGAGGGTGACACAGAAGCACGTACCTTCTTTGGATTGCAGGCGGTCAAGAGAAGTACCATGATGTGGTGCCTGGTACCCAGTCTAGCAGAGGTGCGCTCCACAATCTCGTCACACAAACAATGCGGTACCAGCATTACAGCTTCATGATGCTACCATCATATTGCATATTGTGTATTGCTACCTAATTTTGCATCAATGCAGCTCATTATGCCGCTCAAGTCTTTCCTGCAGCTTAGGAAGGGTACATGTAGTGCAAGGCAGTGTTACTGAAGTCTCAGTTGATTGCAGGTGGAGCTCAGAGTAGTCAGCAGGCAGTAATGGTAGACCCAACAGGGCAGCAGAACACCACAATCAAGTCTATCAAGTCAGGACTGCCAGATGGGCAGCAGCCTGCTCCCATTGCTGTGTACTCTGCCACGCCCTTCAATGCAAACGACCCTGCTTCCTCAAAGCAGCCCATCGTTGCACCAGGAACAGAGGACAAGACAGACTTCAAGTACTTTCAGCGTCAGGTCAGCAAAAACACAATTTCCCGCAGCAGTGATCCCTAGTCAACGATTTTGCATGAAAATGTATGTGGATTGAATATGCTGCTTTGTCAATCTGTATGTCAGTGCATAGTGGGAAGCACATGCATGCTTTCCGCATGACAGCAAACCATCTGGCAATGTGCAAACACAGCCATATATGACATTCAGCATGTCTCATGCATTACCAAGCATGTCGCCTATGTCTGCACTCAAGTGCTTCACTATGCAAGAATTGCTGCTTTGATGCACGCCAGGCTGATCTCTTGCAAATTTGCAGTCACCAAGCTCACACACAGCAAACTCACCTGCTCTCTGTTGTGTGCTGCAGACAGAAATCCACTGGTATGGGTGGATTGCCATGGTCTTCTACCTGTGCTCCTTTGTCTTCTACATGTACGTGCGTATTGCCCACTCCCTGGACCTCGGGCCAGGCTACATCTGGTACGGCATCTACCTGCTGTGTGTGGAGGTGTTGGGCTTCACCACCACCATCATCTACGGTCTCAATCTGCTGTGGAACCCTGTCATTGAGCAGTTCCCTGAGGACCCCCAGAGCCCTGGCAGACCCCAGGTGGGTCTACAACTTTGCTTAATGTCATGACTACATGACAAATGATGTGTTTTTTGTTGCATTGATGTCTTTTTGCTTTTCTGCTTTGTACTTACTGTTACCCATACAACTTGAAGCTCTGCCATGTGCATAACAATGCACATTGTAGTTGCTTGACTCAGGATGCTCTGGGGAGTCAGCAAACAGGTGATCAAGCAGCCTGGGCACTTTCCAGCCCTACAGCAGTGTTTGCCATTCATGCTTGGTAGATGTATCAGCTTGCGCAGTGTAAAGCAGTCTTACGCATCATATTGCAGACAACAGAGCCATGCAAGTCTTGCATGGCAGTTACTGACAGCACAGAGGCAAAACGCATTTCAAGAATCTAAGAGCACCGTGATGCATTGAGCAAAATGATGTGTCTGACATATGCCTCTATCGTGCAGGTGAGGCTGCCCTACCATGTGCGTGTGTGTGTGCCCTGCTACAAGGAGGACTTGGAGATTCTGAGGCGCACCATTCTGGCGGCGTACGATGCTCTGCTGCCCACGGGCTGCCACCGCACCATCTACCTGTGTGACGATGGCAAGGACCCCCGCAAGCGCAAGTGGTGAGTCACTCAGCATTGTCACAGCATTTGTGAATGATGACAATACCTGCCTGCATGATGATGGCAAGGACCCGCGCGAGCGCAAGTGGTGATTCATACAGGCTTTTCTCGCACACCCTGGACCAAACATGTACATATCAATAACAAGAGATCTGCCGAAGATCTTTGCTGCATTTGTGATTGCACACCAGCAATGCTGCACTTCACCTAGGTCTGCATCATGAAATAGATTGTATGCACGGGATGACATGTGAAAGTGCACACGCATTTCACTGGTTCAACTTGTGTGTGTTCACTGCGTACACATAAGAACGCGAACATGGTAGCTGCCCTGCTGCAGATGCAAAACAGCACTGTGCAGGTTCAAGCATGACAGGTGACCTTAGGGCTGTGCATCATGAGCATGTGCTACAAAGCAGGGACTGCAGCAAAGATGCTTAGCAGTTTGCAGGATTCTGATGAATCAAAAGTCACATTAATTGTGCAGCTGGGGTGCTGGACAAGGGCAATGGCTTTACATCAGTACTGTTTCAATCTCACCACCTCTGCAATCGCATGGTTGCAGCGCGTGCATGATCTGTAAAATGGCATGGAGTGAGCAGCCTATGATGTGAACAAGAGTCTACGCTCAAGAAACCGCTATGAGCTGTTCACTGCAACATTGTCAAGAGGGCTGCAGTGAAGCAAGGTCCATGCAGGTGTGAGAGCATGGGCAAGGAGGTAGTGTATGTGTCTGGGCGTGTGCGTGCGCCTGGTGAGATGAACGGCAAGTCTGGCAACCTGAACAACTGCCTGAGCCAGATCTACCCCAAGGAGTACGCCATCCCAGGGAATGAGATTGTGTGCATCTTTGACGCTGACCAGGTTGCCAAGAGGGACTTCTTCCTCAAGACTCTGCCCTACTTTGATGCTGGTAAGCATTTATCTGTTTGAGCATTGTGCCTTTATAGCATTGTGCTTTTGCCCTTTGATAGCACTTCTGAGATTCTCAATGCACCCTTCGCAGTGCCAAAAGGGCCTTTTCCTGAAGATTCTGCCCTAGCTCAATGCTGGCAGGCTTTGCCTTGCGAGCGCTGATCTGTTGCCTTTTGATAGTATACCTGAAATGCACTGCTGCTGTTGACCTCTGAACAGAATGTTCAGAATTCCATGTAATGCTCGCCAATCCACACATGTCCAGCTGATGCACTGTGCTAATTGGATCTGCGGTGAGCGACCACAATTGTGGTGTTTCATGGCATGTTGAAGGGTCAAGTGGCCTGACACTTTGAGCAAGGCAATCATTTGCAGCTTGATTGGTGGTGTACAGGTACAATGTCTTGAGGCTTACTTGTCTGATGCTGAGTATGTTGGTGTGTGTGCAGGTGATGACATTGGCATGGTGTTGTCCCCTCAGTGCTTTCACAACCTCAACTTGCACGAGGACATCTTCAACCACTCCAACATTCACTTCTGGGAGTACATGCAGCCAGGCTACGATGCCCTCGGCTTCATCTCATGCACAGGTAAGGGTGATTTGGGGTCTTTCACAGCTGATCATGATCACAAGCCATGTTTAAGGCTTGATGCAATTTGACTTTTAGCTTTGACTTCTTCTGATGCTGAAGTACAGCCATTTGCATGCGGCTGACCAAGTGTATTTTGTCTGTGCAGGAACAAGACAGGCCAGTGCAATCAGATGTCGCAGGCACAACATTTGAGGGATCATGCATACCTTACTACATGTTTACATCAAAGCATTTTAACACTATGATCTATTCAATCAGCCAAAATTCACATAGCAACACATGAGCATCATCTGTTCTGGTTGCTTAGGCAGCAAAACATCAATGCGATGCAGGCACCAACTTCCTCGTGAGGGCTCAGGCTGTGATGGAGGTTGGTGGATCACCCATGTACACCATGACTGAGGACTACGCTTTGGGTATGGAGCTGAAGAAGTTTGGGTGGCACTGCCGGTATGTGCAGGAGTATCTGGCCATTGGCGAGGCTCCTCACGAAGTCAGGAACATGTACCAGCAGCGCTCTCGCTGGACCAAGGTGAGTTGAACTTGAATGTGCTATGCTGTGCCGTGCTGTGCTGTCCCATGCTGTGCTGTGTCTGGAATAGGGTGCGGCATTTGTGCTGCTGCCGTGCTGTGCTATGCTATGCTGTGCACTACATCAGCGCATTTGCAACAGCATTTGCATGCTGTTGCCATCAGGCTTTTTTGTGTGAGCAGCATCCGGGAGCATTCTTGACATGTCTCAGTCTGGCTTCTGACACCTTTAGACATTGTCCTCTGTTGTTTTAAATCTTGACTGCTTTGTTGGACAGCAACAAGAATGTGCACTATAGTATCACTATAGCCATGTCCAAACTTCACCAAAGTGGCCAGATTGCATCAAACGTTGCCAGGTTGCATCAGAAGCTGCCAGACTACTCACTGGTGTGTTGTGATGCTTGCAGGGACACTTCCAGATCATGTTTAACCCCAAGGTGTGTCCCCTGTTCCAGAGCAAGCTGTCCTGGGGGATGCGGCTGCTGTACAGCAGTGGTGTGTGGGCCTACATGTGTGCCGCCATCTCCACCCCCACCTTCATCATGATTCCCTTGGTCAGCACCCCTGCAACCCCTGCTGAACTTACTCCTCAATGCTTTTGTTTTCAAACTCTTGCACCTCTAACGAGCAGCATTTGGCCTATGCACACCCTCAATGTGTACACAGCAAAGCATGTTCAGTATCCTTGCCTGAGGTTGCATCACATGCACCTCACAGGGAGCAGCCCTGTGCCAAGACTCATGCATAGATATGCTACAAATGCACGCATCTTCACATAAGCAGCACACAGCAGATTTCTCCAGACAGTGATTGTGTGCAGATCACTATCTGGATTGGTGTGTTCCCCTTGGTCATCACTCGCTGGCTGACATTGGGCCTGACCATCTACAGTGTGGCCACCCAGATGGTGCTGTACTACGTGCGCCACCCCAACCACACTGAGGCCTTGTGGTTTGCCTCTGTTGCCAACTCCCTGCTGTGGTGGACATACATCAAGGTGAGCCTTGTTCACAGTCTCAAGATGCTGTTGAAGGTGCTGGCATAGCACTGCTTGCATGACACCGTTTGCAGTCTCTGTGCGGAACAGAGATGTCTGTAGGTCATCTGCACTGTGATCTGTTTGTTATGCTTGCTTGATGAGGCAGCATTTGGAGGGAACAAAACCCAGGCTAATGACTCATGCCTTGTGGAAACCTGTTCGCTTGGCCTCGAGATGCATCCATCACAGACATGCTCAAAGTGCCTTGTAACCAATGTAAACTGAGATGTATGTGATGTTTCTGCAGGCTTGTTGGCGAGCAATCACAGCCAAGCTGTTCTGCAGCGTGATCACTTTCAAGGCGACAGCAAAGGGGCCGGGCAAGCTGGAGAACAGTGCTTTCAGGGACCTGTGGCTCCCTGGCCTCTCCTTTGTTCTCCTTATGATCTCTGTGGTATGCATGCTACATCATTCTCTTGTCGTTTGACAGCACAGAAAAGTTTCAGTATCTTGTGGTTGTCTTGTGTCACCCATGACATGCAATGAGACAGTGCTACATCTGAGAGGGTCTGACTGCACATTGCTACCTGTAGCTCAAGGCTTTGTTGCTGTCTTGACAAAGTGGTTTTGCTCTCTCTTTACTTTGTCTGCCATTGCGCCAAATGCAAAACTGCACATGATGTGGTGTCTGGTGACACGCATGGTTCAACACACGGTATGCACAGACGTGCATGAGCTTGTGCTGAGTGTGCATGGCACACAAATGCAAGTTACGCAGTTGCCTGACATGGCTCTGACTGCAGGGAGTGGCCATCTGGCAGTTGTTTACTGGAGCCACAGTGTTGTCGCCTCTGTGCATCTCCATGCTGTGGGCCATCTACAACGCCATTCCCCCTTACCTCATCTTGCACTTTGCTATCTTTGGCCGGGTAAGCCATTTTCAAAGACCTGACTCGCAATGCTGTGTACGCTTCCACTTGCTTCTGCTATGCATGCCATTCCCTGATTGAAGTTTCTGGCTCATTCAACATGCTGCCCAGTAAGGTGGTGGTTGACACTTGCTTGCTGATGATTTTCAAAGCCATTGATGTTTATTGATTGCTTATGCCATACCTATGTACCATGCAACCTTTCGCAAAGAGGCATTCACACTGTTCAGCCATGTGCTGAAGTTGGGCAGTTACAGTGCGTGGCTGCATTGAAGCAGCTTGATACACCATTGCTAATAGCACATGATGCCTGACTGCTTTTGTCTGGTTGCAGGGTCTGCCTCTGCAGTACATGTGCAAGCTGTGCTTTGTGCTGGGCTGGTTCTGTGGCATCTCAGCTTTGGTGATCATGTGGATCATCAAAGTGTACAACCCCAGGGAGTACAATGGTGGCATTGCACAAAATCAGGCCATCGGTGTTTTGTTCCGCAAGATCCACAGTGACTTCTAGACAACTGACACTGCCTGATAGCTGTCAATATATGCTGAGGCGCGTTGACATCAGACTGTAAAGACTACCAATATGAAAGCAGCAAGTCAGTTGCCATTAGAGTTAAGCGTCTACAATCTTTAAAACTGCCATTTTGTGTTGCGTGACACCTGGCCAAGCCACCCGTTGTAAATGCACTGCGCCAGTGTGGTTCTTTACATGCATCTATCATTCTTGCATGCTGGCTGGCGATCATCATGTCTACACCAAGTGAGACACCTGCCCCTAAACTTAGTGCAGACATGATTATTGAGGTGTCTCAGTACACAGGCAGACCCTTGCTGCAAACAAAATACAGCATGCTGCATTTGCTTTGCAGGCAAGTGCATCAGCACTTTGACTTGGCAGCACTGACGCAAGGCTTTTGGGCGTTCGTCCAAACATTAAGCATGCTGCACTCATGTCTTGAAAATGTGTGCGTCTGAATCCTCAAAAGTCAATGCTGTTAGGTCAACTGCATTGATGCCGGTCAACACAGCGCAACGAGCTCTTGCTACACAACAAAGAGATCAAGGCATGCGCTCATAGGTGATCATTGCCTCTCCTTAGTCGCGAAAGCAGGCTGCGGGTGCCATGTTGGGCACCGCCGCAAATCAGGTGGCGCTAGCTAGTAAGCGCATATTGGTTGCCGAGCCATCAACTGCTGAATCAACCAAAAGATTGCAGCGGTCTGCCGCTGCAAATGTCGTGTGCGGATTTGCTTTAGCTGGCATATGTGTTTTGGCGTTCAGCCTGCGTCTGTTTTCCGTTATCAAGTATGAGAGCGTGATACACGAGTTTGATCCGTACTTCAACTATCGAGTCACGCAATTCCTGACCAAAGGAGGCTTCTACAACTTGTGGAATTGGTTCGACGACCGGACATGGTATCCGCTAGGACGAGTCATTGGCGGAACAGTCTATCCAGTACGCAAAGCTATGCTGACACAATCACTGGCAACATTCACTTGTAGACGCCTGTCACACCTCTTGCTGTACTGGTGCAGGGACTGATTTGGACAGCAGGAGTGATGTGGAATGTGCTGCACTTTCTGAACATACCCATCCATGTTCAGGAGGTATCTATATGCATCTGCAAAGCTGCACATTGCTGTACCTTGCTGCAGCACTCTGTGCGATCCTGCTTCATATAAGCACATCTTCCAGTCCCGGGCTGCCTCTGTAGACAGAGACTTTCATTTTGACCCCTAGCGGCGTAGACATCTCCTTTCTTGATCTTTTCCATGTCATTTGTCTGTTGTGATTCTACTGATGTGTTTGCAGGTCTGTGTGTTCACAGCCCCTCTGTTTTCAGCCTTTTGTGCACTCACAACCTACTTCCTGGCAAGCGAAGTGCGCAGCCAGGGTGCAGGCTTGTTTGCTGCCCTGTTTGCAGCAAGCGTTCCCTCATACATCTCAAGATCAGTAGCTGGGTCCTATGACAATGAGGGAGTTGCCATCTTTGCCCTTGTGCTGGTGTTCTTTCTATATGTCAAGGTAACATGCTGTCAGCTGTGACTGTCAGCATATGCATACAGCACAGCACCAGCAGATCATGTGTAGATGAGCTCCACTCATGCAGCTGCTTTCATCATCCAATATGCCTGGCTTATGCAGCAGTGTCATATATTGTTGTTTGCGTTGTGGACCTGAGTCATATCTGGTATGCAGACCATCAACACAGGCTCACTAGCGTGGGCCACTGCCAATGCCTTGGGCTACTACTACATGGTGAGCCCTTAAACACCTTTATCTCCCCAGCAATCACCTGTTGTTGATTACGCAAGATTGCTTGATACAGAATTGCTTGAAGGCAGGGCGTTGCATCTACACCCACCTATCAGGGTCCTCAGACCTCTGTTAAAGCATTTCAACTGCCACAACCATCTGTGACAATATGTGCTCTGCCAACATGTATCCAAAGTTCAGCTTTCATGCATGGGTCAAGACATCGACCCAAACTGCATCCTACTAATGCCGACTGGTGACCAATTGCAGGTGGCGTCCTGGGGCGGTTACTCCTTCATCATCAACCTGTTGCCGATTCACTGCCTGGCCTGCATCTTTCTTGGCCGCCTCAACAGCAAGCTATACGTGGCATACGCCCCCTTCATTGTATTGGGCACCATTGAAGCCGCCAGCATTCCTGTTGTGGGCTTCAACGCAGTGCTCATGTCAGAGCACTTTGGCAGCTTCCTGGCTTTTGGGGTGTTGCATGCTGCATTGGGCATGCAGTTCATCAAGGTGAGCCTATGCTTTCACAATCAACAGTGTGCCATATGCGACACTGTGTCTGCTGTGCGTGAGTCTGCTTCATGCTAGCATGCCCACTTCATCGCCGTCATACCATTTCAACCAGAGTTGTCAGGCGGTGCTTGCTGTGGGCACAAATGATGCTGTCACTCACGCATGCACTTCTGAACATAGCATGATCATTGTGAACGTGATGGTAACTGTTATCATCTGCAACACACAGTCCCTCAGTCAATGTGAGGTGCTGATCTCACTCAGCATGCAGACCATGCATGGCACTTCCTGTGACTGTCACAATATACAATACAAATGCTGCAGGATAACATAGGACCTGACTGGTTGGAGACAGTTGATTGCTGCAGTACCTACCTAGCTGGGCCTGCTGAGCACATGTTCAAAATGATGAATGAATGAATCTGTGCAATGCAGAATATTCTGCCTGCCAAGACGTACAATGCTGCCAAGGCGCTGTCCTTGAGTGCTGGGGTGGCTCTTTTGGGAGTTGTGCTGGTGTTGCTGGTGGGCTATGTGGCAGCATCCCCAACCTTTGGCTGGACAGGTCAGCAGTCAGGCCCACTTCAGCATTTGTGCTTTGCACACATCCAAGTGTATATGCTGACAGCTGAGGAATGGCCTGTTCTATGTTTCATGCAACACAAGCTGCTTGAGTGATGCTGTCTGGACTCCCCCAACTCTGCTGCTTGCAGAGCAAATACAACCAGCATGCAGAATGCAACCCAAATCCTCAGTTTCTTGCTTCTAGATCATGACCTGAGTTTGCTGTTCACAAATCTGGCTGAAACAGCAGACTTGAAAGGCATGCAAAACAACATGAATGCGCTGCTTCCAGGCTGCAGCCTCAGTCTGCTGCATACAAGCCTTTGCTTTACGCTCTCTGGAGAGCAGACATTCAAAACCTAGTGAAATGTCAACTACAGACCTGACTCTCTGCTGACAGGTCGCAGTCTGAGTCTGTTGGACCCCACCTATGCTTCCAAGTACATCCCCATCATTGCTAGTGTCAGCGAGCACCAGCCTCCCGCCTGGAACAGCTACTTTACAGACGTGCACATCCTGGTGCTGCTGGCTCCCTTGGGTTTGATTGCCTGCTTCCGACCGCTGACTGACGCCTCACTGTTCCTGGTGCTGTATGGCGTCACAGCTGTCTACTTCTCAGGAGTCATGGTGAGTCTTGTCAGCATCCCGCATCATGAGTGGCATGCTGTGAACTTGCCCATGCATGTCTTGTTTACCTGCTTCCAGCCCTTAACTGACGCCTCACTATTCGTCATGCTGTATGGCGTCACAGCTATGTACTTCTCAGGCGTCATGGTAGGTCTCTGCTTACTGTTTAGAACTCATGATGGGTCTCACTGCCCTGCTGCATCATGTCAAAACTTCCCATGCCTGGCTTGATTGCCTGTTTTTGGTCTCTCAACAATGCTTCCCTATGCTTGGGGCTGTAGAACATTACAGTTGACTGCTTCTCTGGAGTCATGGTGGACCTCTTTTTCCTTCTCAGGAGCCATGATGGGTCTCACTGTCGTACTGCATCGCAAACGCTATTTCTGCATGGCTTGATTGCCTGCTTCTGGCCCCTGACTGCTGCCTCCCTTTCTGTCTGGTGCTGTACAGCGTCACAGCTGTCTACTTCTCAGGAGTCATGGTGAGCTTGGACTAAGCGACAGCTGCTTATCACAATGCACGCCAATTGTACTGCCAGTGCTCCAAAAGCCTGCTTCAGTACTCTTCCTGCTTGAATCACTGCTGATGGCCAGAAGCACCTCCATGCAATGCTGGTGCTGCATGCAGAGACCTGATTGCCTGGTGAGCCTGGCATGCCATGTCTTGCTCACAAGGTGTTTCAGCAGGTCTTGGCTTGTGGCGCATGCAGGCACAGCCAGCTCTGTCATGCACTAAGGCTAGAAAGAGAGAGAATAATTTTACATGCACCAACAGGGCAGTGATCATCATGTAGTCACCAGTTTCCCCGTCATGCTAGTAGCTTTTCAGATAGATTGCCCCCTGACATCACCTGAAAGCTCCCCTGTTGGGTCCTGAGGAGCCTTAAAACGCATTCATTGATCAGTTGCTTGACTGCTTGATTGATTGATTGATATGGTGTCTGTGTACAGGTGCGTCTGATGCTGGTGCTGGCCCCCGCAACCTGCTGCCTGGGCGGCATTGCAGCAGACCAGATCCTGAACGCCTTCTGCAAGTCTATCAGACCCGAGGAGGGGTCAGGGGGGTGGGTAAGCCTGGTGAAAAAGTGGCTCGATGGTGAGGAGGCTGTTCCAGCAAATGGGGCGGACCCTGCTGATAGCAAGCCTGCAGTTTCCAGTACCAGCTCAACTACCACTGGCAAGAGACACAAGACCTCTGCCAAGGTAAAGCATGTGTGATTGAGGCTGAGGAACGTGTCCACAAACAGTCTTGTGCAAGGGACAGAAGACCTCTGCCAAGATGAGCATAGTTTGCTTACTGTATTGAGTCTTGCTTGGAGTCTGTGGAAAGTCTGTTGGCTGGAATAGACCAGCCTGCAGATTCGACTACCACTGGCAAGAGACAAAACACCTCTGCCAATGCGGTTTGGCATGTTTCAATTCCTGTGAGACTCCTGCCAAAAGACTTGTGGCAAGGTGGGTTTTGGCTTCTGTTGATGCTTTATGGTGCAGCTCCACAGCCTGTATTGGACTTTGGATCCACTCATATCATATTAAATCACATTGGTTGAGCACACTTCAGACTTGCCTGTTTGCATCCTGTCAAGCGTGACCTGCATGTGTATGCTTGGGTTGTTGCTCTGCTGCTTGAGCTCAGCGACATTGTTGGGCTGTGTGATGTCTACATTTGAGTTTCATGCATGCAAGTCATCACTGTCTAATAAGACTCAAGCTCAGAGAGTCGTGGATGCTCATGGCCTGTCTGATTGATGCATAGTCATTCGATCAATGTCAATTGTTCAAATAACTAGCACAAATAAGCAACATTTGCCGTTGTAATGGCAGAAATACTTCTTCCCTACAGACATCAACAAGACCCCATCTGCTTCTGATATGCAGGGCAAACTGAAGGACCCATCTCTCAGAAGCAGTGAGGCCACCCCTTTCAATGCCTTCAACCTATTTGGCAACCCCAACAGCAAGCTGCCCAGAGACGTTGGAGTTGTGGGCGCCTTTTTCTTCTTCTGTATGCTGGTCTTCTACGTCTTCCACTGCTGTTGGGTCAGCGCTGAGATGTACTCGGCTCCTTCCATAGTGCTGCAGTCTCGCAGCCCTCAGGGTGGGGTACATGTGTTTGATGACTTCAGGGAAGCCTACGGTTGGCTGCGTCACAACACTGATGAAGAAGCAAAGGTAGGTCCACTGCACAATCCCTTTCTAGTTTGTAGTATCATAGGATTGATGTACAGAGCCATTGTTTTGATGTGCAACATAAGTCAATATTCTCTTGCATGGCAGTGCAATGTGAGTCTCTGTTGACCTGGCTAGAGTCAGGGCGAAGACCATTTTGATCGCTCCAAAACACACTTTCATGGGACCATGGTTTTGGCTGTAAATGTGACACTCATGTAGTGCATGACCAGCTGTCAAATTGGCATACACAACCAAGTTGTTGTCCAGCGTGTCAAGAAGCCTGTGCCTGGATGTAGATGCCTCCTGAAGTTGTGCCAAGAAGGGAGCGTAATCTGCGTAGTGACCATTCTCCTGCAGCCTGCATCACATGCTGTGTTGACATTTCTCAACCCTATGGCAGGCCTCCCTTCAATCTTGAGCCTCTTGACTGTTGCAATGAAAGTTTTGCAGTGGGTGAGATCTGACTGACCTGGCTGTGTAGGTTGCCAGCTGGTGGGACTATGGCTATCAGACAACTGCAATGGCCAACAGGACGGTGATTGTGGACAACAACACCTGGAACAACACCCACATAGCAACAGTGGGGCGGGCCATGGCCTCCCCTGAGGAACAGGCCTGGCAGATCTACAGGGATCTGGATGTCAAGTATGTGCTGGTGGTGTTTGGCGGTTTCATAGGGTGAGTTGACATGTTTTGATATCAATGAGAAGTCATACAATTTAGCACAGGCGGCAGATCTACAGAGAGCTGAATGTGAGTAAGTGCTGGTGGTGTTTGGCAGCTTCATAGGATGAGCTGACATGATGGTGGACTGCATTTAATGAAGTCTATCATGTACCTTGCTAGCTGTGCCAGGCGCTGTAGTTGATTGTTGGTCAAGGTAAGCAACAGGCTGCGCATACACTGGTGGAACTGATGCACAAACCCACTACGCTGTTTCTCCTAGCAGAACCAATGTTGACAAAGTTTTGTGGCAGTGCAGACTCTAGTCGTCTGCACTTGTAATTGAGTGCAAGGCGCAATCTCTGCACACTCATAGAGGCTTTCACAGCATCTTTGTGGCATGCTGTGTTCAAACTTGGTGCTTGAGTGACGTTTTGCTATGGCAGATACCCGAGTGATGACATCAACAAGTTTCTGTGGATGGTGCGCATTGGTGGTGGTGTGTTTCCTGACATCAAGGAACCAGACTACCTTGGGGAGCGTGGATACACCATTGATGACAAAGCTGGCAAGGTGGGTGCCATCACATCATTGCTGTATACATGTGTTGCATTGTCACACACACTGTCACACACACTGTCACACACACTGTTTCACACACTGTTAAACACGCCATTTTGTACACTGTTGAAGACTTGGCCAACCAGGCACCAGTAGCAAAGCTGACTGTGCCTGTTGTTGCTTTCAAACCTACAGACTTATCAATCCTTGAAGCAATTGCAGACATTGCAAAGTCGTGGACATCAGGCATGTGCACGTCAATGCAGACCGCTGCTGCCGTGCCATTTCTGCTGCACTCACGTCTGTCAGAACAATCACTAAATGCATCTTATACTGTGGCAGTCGCTGCATGCATCAAGCAACGGTCGCAGTAGCATGGCAGCTTTCAGTCTTGTATATGGTTTAGCTTGGCATCATTCCTTTGCATGTGTTCTGCTGTATGTTGTGCTGTAAGGGGATGAAACACTGTGGTTTTGCTGCAGGCCATGCTGGATTGCATCATGTACAAGATGTCATACTACAGATTTGCAGAGGCTTCTCAGCTAGTGACAGGTAGATTTGGGTTTGACAGAGTGCGCAACACTAACATAGGGGTGACTGACATCTCGCTCAAGTACTTTGAGGAGGTGTACACAACAGAGCACTGGATGGTCAGAATATATGAGGTCAAAGATCAACCTAGCAGAGGAGTTCAAGCAGACACTTCAAAGAAAGGCAGATCTGCATTGAAGAGAGTGTCACCAAGTGGCAAATCAAGGACACCGCCAACATGGTTGTGACATGTTGGTTTTGTAACGTACCCCATATTTCAGTAATTACAGTCTGCCATTCAGGGCAGCTAAAATGCTGCGCTGCGCATGGCCATGTAGTTTTCTTCAGAGCAATAGCATGCTCTGCAGAGGGATGCATACGCGTGGCTGCACGATGACCATTCACCACACGCTTGATGATCACCGCTTGATGCTGCTGCTTACGCAGAAGCATTCGATCGCATGCAAGACATGGTCTCCGAAATATCATGTGCAACATACCACACACCGGACCGCACAGATAATCATTGACCAGAATTCATGATCTTCTCTGTCATGGTACAACGACTCGAGATGGTTCACAAACATGATGACAGCGTTTGCTCCTGATGCAACAAAAAGGACAAGGTGACTCAATAAACCTACCACGACAAAGTGCTACCGGTTAATCATTGTGCAATCGGGCCTAAATCGTTTTGAAGAATGTGTGCGAAGCCCAGGCATGCTGAGCCTGATGTGACCTTATCAAGATTAGCGTGGACAATCAGTACTGACAGCTGAAAGCACAATATGTGACATTCAGCTTGTCAACAAAACACATGGAGCTCTAACAACAAGAAATTGCAGGTCTAGCGTGCTGGAGAGTATCTGCCGTAGTCTGGACTGTCACGAGAGCGTCTCCTTGGAGGTGATCTTCTGCTGGCATAGTCTGGGCTGGTACGGCGGGCCCTGTATGGAGAGGGAGACCTGCAAACACAGACCCAACTTGTCTCAGTGAAGTAACAGGCAATTCGCACCATTGCCATGAGACTGCATGACATGCTGTCTGAACACACCTCAATGGCATAATTGGACGTGACACGCAGCATGCAACACACCTGCTGGTGACATGCAGAGAGCTCAGTGCTATTTGAAGTTGAAGGAGACAAGATTGCAACACGCAGCAGAGATGCAAACTAGGTTTTTGCAGCTGCGCAACATTTGACGGAAGTGCAACCAAAGGAAAGCAGATCAGCAAGGTCTATTTGTTGCTATACCTGCGTCTGCGAGGAGGGGACCTTGACCGAGTTCTGCGGCTGCCATGGTGCCTGTCACGATCACTGTGGCGGTCATCTCTGGTGCTGCGATCCCTGCTTCTGTCCCTGCTGCGGCCAGTGTCAACACCATACGCTGAGGCTGAAGCACCATACTGGCTGACTGTGCCATTGGGAGCAGCAATGGTGGGTGCTGCTGCTGATGGAGCTGCAGCTGGTGCTGCATAGGAGCTAGATGCACCATAGCCATTAGCGCTGGCACCATAGCCACTAGCGCTGGGACCACCATAGGGGACCCTTGCACCACCAGCACCAAAGCCACCGCCACTACCTCCGCCGCCGTAACCTCCACCTCCACCACCGCCATAACCTCCACCACCACCATAGCCACCACCGCCGCCAAAGCCACCACCGCCGCCCCAGCGGTTGCGGCCACCGCCACCACCGCCAAAGCCTTGCATGCCCATGAGTTCTGGGTTGACATGCTGGCCTGCCTCTTGGAGAAGCTTGATGAGCTCTCTGGCATACTTCCCATCCTGGGTGGTGAAGAAGGTGAAGGACTCGCCCTTCAGGCCAGCACGACCAGTACGCCCAATGCGATGGACGTAATCTTCGACACCATTGGGGAAGTCATAGTTGATGACAGCACCGACGTTGGGCACATCCAGACCACGAGCAGCAACATCTGTGGCGACCATGATGGGATTGCGACCTTCCTTGAAAGACTGCAGCACCCAGTCTCGCTCCTGCTGCTTTTTGTCACCGTGAATTGCTTGAGCACCAAAGTCCCTGAGCTGGCGGGAGAGCTGATCACACATGCGCTTGGTTGAGCAGAAGATGATGATCTTTGTGCCTGGGGGTTTGCTTCTGAGAATGGACTGTACACGGTGCGTCTTTTCGCCTGGGTTTACAATGTCCACGTGCTGGGTGATGGCTTTGTTGGCCTGCAATCTATCCTCCACACCACCAACAAAAATATGGACAGTCCTGTTGGTGACAAACTGAGCTGCAATGGCTTTGACCTCCTTAGGCCATGTTGCACTGAAGAAGAGCGTCTGCCGCTGCCTAGGGATGGTTCTGACAATGCGCTGAATTTGAGGCTCAAAACCCATGTCTAGCATGCGGTCTGCCTCATCAAGCACAAGATAGCTGACTTGATGTAGTCTGACTTGGCCAGATTCCAGGAAGTCATTGAGACGGCCAGGTGTTGCAATGACAAGAGGCACACCATACTGCAGATCTCGTACTTGAGGACCCTTTGGGGCACCACCATATACACACCTGTCCACAAAGCTTGCGTAGTTCAGTTGTGAAGTTGGAACAGTGGTGGACTATGTCAAAATGCTGCATCAAAGTCAAGCTGCATATGCAATGTCATCCATTAGCTGAATGCATCAATGCAGTAAGGTGAGCAGCTATACTGTGCACATTCAAGTTTGCAAAGATATGCTTGGCATGAGATAACCCATGCAGTGTGCTCATGTGCTCTGCAACTTGCAAATGTATCCGGCAGCGGGCCGGCATGTTACAGCAAACATGCAGTGTGCGCACAGGTCAATCCTTTGATATGCCCCAACGTATGCTTCAAAGTGCTGAGAGGTAGCGATCAAGACAGATGCTGAGAAGGGCTTACGTGTTCTTGACGCCAGAGGATCTGCCAAACTTGTCAGCCTCCTCCTTGATTTGGACAGCCAACTCTCTAGTTGGGGCAATCACAAGCAAGGTTGGCCCAACTCGAGGGTCCTTTCGAG
Organism: Trebouxia sp. TZW2008; assembly: GCA_002118135.1. Lineage (NCBI taxonomy): Eukaryota > Viridiplantae > Chlorophyta > Trebouxiophyceae > Trebouxiales > Trebouxiaceae > Trebouxia > Trebouxia sp. TZW2008. The sequence goes on along the minus strand of BDIU01000008.1, from coordinate 114,664 downwards.
TTGCCTCAATATGAACAAGGCCAGGCAAGAGGAAACCACAGGTTTTGCCACTGCCTGTCTTTGCAATGGACACAAGGTCCCGGCCTTGCATAGCAACAGGCCAGGACTGTGCCTGAATGGGTGTGGGCGCCTTGTAGCCTGCCCTCCTGATCTGTTGCAACAGTGGAATAGATATCAGCAGGAAAGCTGAAATGCAACAGCAACCCCAAGAAGGCTGCTTATGATATGCGCTGCAATGGCTGTCCACAGACCAGCCCCCCCAGACTGACGTCTTCAGCCAGCTCGTTTAGGCTGATAGCTGAAAATGCCAGCCAGCAGGCAGCCAAGTATGCACTGCTCAGAAGGGGCTGATGGACTATGGATGTAAGACAACAGGCCTCCTCCACATGGCCTGCAAAGCCGCCAGAAAGCGGTTGCAGCCAGTGCAGGGAACTGAAGGAGGAAGCCTGACAACAAGTGCTGTAGAAACCACAAGTTGCAGTATGCCAAAAATACCTCGTCCATGACAGGGGCTGGAAAGCCTGCGCTGTCGAAGCTTTGCAGAGGATCTGGTACGCCTTCGCCCTGAACTACCAGACTATGCTCAGCTCTGTAGGCGTCAGCCGAGATTGCGAAGTTCTGACGTGATGAAGGTACAGCTGCGCCATACTGGCTGGCGCTGTGAGCGTGTCCATTTGCTGGTGCGCCATAGCCACCTCCGTAGCCGTTGACCTGTCAAAGTAGAAGCAACAACAAAGTCAGAACGACAAGCGCAGCATCGTGAGACCCGCCAAAATCTTGCCAGGACTTTTACGTTGCCAGACGAGCAAGACATCAAAAAGACACACCCCTTGTGGTGCAACAGCCACTGGCGCTGCCTCCGGTCGGTCATACGTCGTGACGCTGGTCGCTTTGTTCCAATAATAGGTAGCATTGCTGTCAGGATCATACAGGCACTGCCACCCAGCTGGCAGTGTCGGGTCTGGCCTGATTTGTGGCGCCATTTGCAATGCTGAAGTGCTGCCTGCTACTAGTCAGCAATGACCTCAAGCGTCTGCAGCTCTCAAACAAGACAACTTCTCCCAACTGGGCAGGCTGCTTACAGCACGTATCACCGGATACCGTACAAGGCGACAGCACTGTTAATTTGCGTCGAAGCTCAGGCGGAATCAAACAACACCGTGAACCGAGTGCAATAGACGAAAGCGGCTTTGCGATGCACTGTCAAAGCGTTTGAGGTGGTCCCTTCTTCACCGACGGCTGTTTCTTGTGCAGTTCAACGGCATGCGCTTCTTGCCGGAGTGAGGCGTGCAATGCCGTACATTATTCCGTGAGGATCGCACGGCGTGCATTGCGTGGCAGTGCAAGTCAACATGCAGGTGCAGACAGCTCTGATCATGTTTGGCAAGCTGTTGATTCTCTGAAATCTTTTTCACCGCTTAGGCCCTTGATCAGCCTAGCTAGCAGCAACACGCAGCTGCCACAATGCATGCTGATCGTTGTTCTTCAACAAATGCACAGCTGGCAGCTGCAACAAACTTCCTACTGCACCAATCCTGCAGGAGCACATTGCTTGCGATGCTTGTGCTGAAAATTGCGCTGCCAGACTGTCATGCTCCGGATCATGGAGTTTCATGAAGTTCTGCTGGGCAAGCAAACTTCTTGCATAGGTCTGACCGCCATGAATGCATCCACCACACTGTCTGTCACAAGGCCTCTGGCGGCCTGGTGCCTTGCTACCAGATCTTGTAGAATCTGCAGGCAAGCATGCACTTCAAGACAGCATATGCCTGGGCGTGAATGCCTGACAAGGGTGAACACTTGTTCATGCAATCAGGTCCACAACTGTAGCCAGCCAAAGGCTTATTGCCAATCACAACTAAGCGTTATGCCTTTGTGCCTGTGCATGATCCTGCTCAAAAGCTGCTCGTGACACAGGGAATGCGCATCCCTACACCATGTACAGCATGTCAACAATGCATACAGCATGTTGAGCGTGCCTACAACTGAAGCAAATACACGGTTTGTGTAATAGCGTAACAGCATACCTTGATAAGCTCTGCTTTGGCCTCTCCAGTCAGCATTCGGCCTGAACCATATTCTGCTTCTATATGCTTTAGTTTGGCATCATCACTCAGGAAAAAGTTGAGATACTTCCAGGTGACATCAACAGCGAGATTGCATCCTACAGGTTACACATGTGTTCATTCTACAGCCTAATCTTTGCAGCAGAAGCTGCATATTGCAGCTTGATTTGCGAGCATGCTTGACAGTGTCGCACGGCAAAAATTGCAAAGAATTGTGAGCCTCAACACATAAACCAAGTGGATCTGAAGCTGACAATGTTCTGAATTGCACTGAGCAGATATGCTACACATGTGTCTGCAATCATACAATCAGAGTGCCTGCATGCAATGCAACATGGAGATGGAGGTGCTTGCCTTTTGCTCTATGTTCCTCAACAGTTGTGCCGCCACCAGAGAAGGCATATCGATTGACCTTGTCTTTTATTTGCTTTGGAGTGTCACTTGTGAAAATTGCAGATGTTGCGTCGCTAGCACTCATTTTGCCACTTTCCCCCTGCACATGGACACTTTGCATGTATTGCACTGCTTGGCTTTCAGCTGCACACAAGACTGACAGCATGCTACAGTTGCGCGCGTCCTGATTCAAGATGCATTGCCAGTACAAATCTGTGCGGCTATCAAGGCACCTAAAGCTTGCACATACCTGCAAAGCTGGGAAGAATCTGGATTCTATCAAGGCTGGTTTCTGATACCCTATTCTTGGAGCTACATCTCTGCAGATCAGGTACATTGCTTCAGCAAAAGTTTTCTGCATCACGTCATGAACGGCATTGATGATGCAAGTAATGTCCAAAGTTGTCGAGCTACATCAATGCTTGAGCTGCCATAGATCACAAAGGCTTATGGGCCAGGATCTCACAGTGGCTGCACCAACGCAGCAGGACAAGCACAATATCCACACCTGATCATGGTGAAGAATGCATCACAGAGCAGCTGCAATGGCGCAAGAAGACAAGCACGGCAATCAGCATAAATGGTCATTCTGCAACATGTGTTGCAACACAGCAGCAATAAAGCAAGCAGACATGCACAGGAAGCAGGATACCTGGTCATTCTGAAGTATGGGTCCTGGTCGATTGCACAGGGTATCAGGCAGCGCAGGTCTCGCCTGTTGCCAAACATGTGGGGAAAGGATGTAGGGAAAGATGGCGCAGCCTGAACTGCTGGAAAAGCTATCTTGCCAATGTTGCTTTCCATGGTGAAGCCGAAGATGCCACGCACTTGGTTCATGGTCACAGCACTGCGCAGACAGCATGCTGTGCTTGATACAGCAAATGGGACAGCATTCTATAATGCTTGGTGGTTTATAAATTGTCATGCAAAGTTTGATAGCTAAGATTGCTGGCAAAGTTTTGTGCTTCTGACCTTATCAAACACACCAGGCAGTTTCCATGCAAGCATGCAATAGTACGTGGACAGGTGGTGGGCACCTTGTTGATACAGCCCACAGAATCTGACATTGCTCACTTAGCCCTTGCCGGTGTCATGTAGAAACCGAAACAAGCATGCAGTCAATGCAAAGCAACATGCAAATGCTGCAGCATCAGCTGAACGGGGGCAAAGTTGGATCAGTTAAAGGCAAAACAAGCTCTGCTGACTAAGTCAACTGGGCGATAATTCCCAGGAGCCAAAAAGTGCAAGATAATAGAGTATTGCAGCAGGCAAAAAGGCTCACCGTTGTATTGAGACAATGTTCTCATAGAAGCCGCTCCCTCCATTGCCCATGTAGCCAAAATCACTGAATATGAAGGTTCTGTTCACATCAAAGCCGCAGGCAATGATATCTTTGCAGTTTTCTCTGGCAAGCCTCTGAGACTCCTTGATGTCAAGCCCTCTGCATGCAGACCATGCACATCAAGACCAGCCACATGTGTTGAGTCAATGTCAGGTCCTGGGGTTTCCAGTGCCCATCAACAGACTTGGCAGCAAATGGCGTACAAGGACGTGTCTGCCTTACATGTCCAAGTTAATTGGTTCAAAACATTTCTGACAGGAAATTTGCATGGAGGCAGTAAATTGCGTTTGTATGTATCTAACCTAATCGCTGGGTTCTGAAGCCTGGCAAGCGTGTTCCAATCAATACACTCAATTCAGATAATGGTTGAATGGGTGAAGCTGAGGCACATGTATTGCTGGCATGCGCATGATGGCGGCTTGCCTCCATAATGCTTTCTCGTCATCAGTCAGCTGTATTACAAGGGGAACCTGGAAGGCCTCTTGCAGATACTGTGTGAACATGAAGGGTATCAAGTGCCCAAGATGTAATGCCTCTGATGATGGCCCCTACAGAAACAGACATTATTGATCCTCCCATGGCAGAACATATGTGTTGTCATTATGCTGAGGCAGTCACAAATGGGGCAATCAAAACTGTTGTGACTTGCTTGTAAGGCTCAATGCAGGCTGCATGCTCAGTGTGCTGGCAGGACAAAAGAGCATACCCTGCCAGTGTAAAGGTAAAAGGGAATCTTTTTCTCATAGCAGTCAAGTATTTCCTTGAAATCCCGATGAGCAAAAAAGACGTGTCGCTTCAGAAAGGGATGCGCAGGTTTGCCTGTTAGTCTCTCCACCCTGCATGGTGCATGGAAATTAACAATCATACATGACAGTGCAATGTTTGCATTTGTGAGAATATCTCTGCCATTTCTCACAGCAAACAAAGGCAGCTGACCGCTGAACCAAGTCTTCTTCTATAGCATTGACTCCAAACTGCAGCAATAGGGCCAGTGTTATGCGGACATCTAGATTGCATGCATGCCGGCAATGCGCTCATAGCATGTACCTCTCTAATGAGCTTGTCATAGTCTATCTTGCCATCTGTACCCCCAGTGACGTCCCAAGGAGTTATAACCTGCATTTCAGACCGTTTACTCTCTTGCTTCGATGGGCTGCTTGGAATGCTTGAACATCTCCAGCTCACTTGTGCATCTGGATCGGTATGAGATGCTTGTGCTCCGGGTATCTCCTGGTCCTCGGCCGGTTTTGGCTGTGCGTCGGGCACGCCCGTCATGCGCAAATTGCCTAACGTCCACTGACAAGCAGCACTTGACACAAGGTCCTCGGAACAACACTGTGCGCCTGAAAGCACCAGCTGATCACGCACACTTGCAAGTTCAACTGATAAGCAGCGCAACTTTGTGCAGTCAATAGGTAGATGTCCTGCTCCGAAACCATTGATATTGACACTCAACTCACCACAGAATTGAGCTGCCTTTCGAGTCAAAGTAGCATAGCAACGCGCAGATGCTCACGTTCAGGGCCTCAAGCATGCAGACTATACTCAAGGGCGCGCGCCACCATCAGTCTGTGCTTACGTGCATCAAGCTTGCTCGAGTCACCCCAAGGTTCTGTGAGGCTGTGAGCTCTGCTGACCTCGGCCTGTCAGATCAGTGGCAAGGCTACTCAACAGCGATTTTCGCCAACAAGGCAGCTTTTCAATGCAGTACATGTCTTTGTAGCGATAGCACATTCACGGGAGGTGACCGGACATTTGCCTCTACGGCAGAGTTCTCAGGAGGAACTTTCAATGTGTCCAGCTCATCCTCGTCCTCTGAAAACGATGACAACAGGCAGAGCAGTTACGATCCAGACGTGGACACCAGAGAAATGCTGCTCGAGTCAGCCTTGGGCCATGTGGTGATGCTCAATCGTTTCTGGCCTGCTTAATGTCCTGAACTCGCAACACACAGCAAATGCAAGCTAGTCATGTCTGTGCAAGAGAGCCCACAGCGCACTGAATGCTTCATGTAATGCATACATGCTGAAGCAAGTTGATCATGCGACACATGCACCACTGATTTGCTTGTTTATGCGAGAAGTGTCTCCTAGGCTCATTTGCGTTTATACAGATTGAAAAGGGTTGGACTGATGCTGCCTTGATAGCTGGAGCTCAGCATATAGGCCTCTCCCCAGCTGCCATAGGTCTTCTTCCTCGTGGCCCAGCTGAACTCATTGAGGCAAGTCTACACAATTTCAGCTGACTATAAGCACTTCAAGCCTCTCACATCTGAGCTGCTGTGTGGACGCAAGAGCTATCATTGCCTGCATGGAGCAGCACCTTCTGCAGCCAGCAATATAATGCATGCTGCTGCAGTACTTTGAGGACAAATGCAATATGGAGCTTACAAGCATACTGCAAAGTCAAAAGGCAGAATGGCAGAAGTTGCGCACAGTACAGCGCGTCAAGCAAGGCCTGAAAATACGGCTGGAAATGAATGCACCATACATTGGTAAGCATGATGTCTGCAGTATTACACTGAAATGCAGAGGTTGCCTGAAAGCTTGTGAGCAATGTGAGGCTTTGCAGATGTTTGGGCACAGGCTTTGAGCATCAGGGCGCAACCTAGAAACGTCCCATATGCCATCAAACAAATTGCTCAGATCACTGATGATGTATGGCATGCTGCTGGTGACAAATCCACTGACTACAACTGGTATACAAAGCGGGGTCTGCTGGCCAGCGTATATACAGCAACAGAGCTGTACATGCTCACAGACTATTCTCCAGGATTTGCAGACACCTGGGACGTCCTAGACAGGCGACTTCAGGATGTCATGACAGTTGGCAGAGTCATGGGCCAGGTAACACACATTGTGATTGACAGATGTACTCACCATGGGTAGTCAAAGCACTTTTCAGCTCATTTTCTGCCAATGTAGTGCTCACAGGGTTACACGCTGCCTTTCACATGGGTCAAGCTGTTGCAGGCATTACTGATTGCAAATGTTGTTGTCCAAAGGTCAAGTTCTGGTGCTGTGACCACAGGTGGGATCCTCAGCAAAGGCTGTAGTACAGCAAGTCAGCAATACACTATCTCAGCTGCTTGTGCATCATCCAGCTCAGTACCAAAGATGATCATCAATAAGAGCAGGCTCGCTTCTTCAGCCAAGCTCAAATCAGATGAGGTGCTTGTGTTCTATGTTTGATGCCCACCAGGCCTCAATAAGAAGTAGGGACCTCACAATTCTCCCCCAGATTTGGGCCCATTGATAGGAACCTTTTGCCATGCCATGCTGAGGGGTCTCTCCCACACAGACTCCTTGAGCACACACAGGAGTATAGGGTTCAACACAGAATAGTCTGTGACCACTATTTGTGTCTGTCTAGCATCACAGCTTTACCTTGGTAATTGTGTTATGAAAGTACTCTCGGCCATGTTCTGTGCTGTCAGCTTGGACCCAGGCGAGATCAACAGGTTTGGACCACGTTGTCTTGCCTGTCTCAGCGTCAACATAGTATTCGTGACCTTCATCTGCAAGACCAGCGCGTTTTGAGTACAATGGCAATCCAACTTGACTAAGGGGAGTCAGCGCTCTTGTAGAAAATCCCTGACCTGTTTTGTGTGTTGGGTTTGGGTGGTCCCACTGAGTTTCTCCTGAAGGTCAACATGTGACTCAGATCTCGCTTTGCGGCAAGCAACAACCATGAACTTTACCTGTTTTCTCGTTCCAGTAATAATGGTCTCGCAGAGGAGCAGCATTGCCAGAGCCTGATTGTGGAAGCACTTTCAAGTCTTCTGCTTGTGCAGCTGGCTGAGATTTGCCCAAACCCCATCCGCTTACGCTCCTCACCATTAATAACAGAGCAAAACCAACCGAGCATGTTATGTATTGACGGCTTGACATTGAGCCAATGGGACTTGGCATATACAGGGAGACCAAGATCGCAGTGATCACTTAGTCAGCAACCTATGCCGTATGCGGCGGTCAGCGCAAACAGGTCAATGACACGCGTCTGGAGAGGCTGAGTACAAGTCTTGATTCCGCGAAACCTGAGCATCAACGAAGCTGCAGCTGGCGGAGTGGCACACTCTGGCATACAACCAAGGGCACTTCTGCTCACGTGCCCTGTTCCTGCCCTGCAATAACGCACAAGGTTGCACTGGCGCATGGCCGACCTTTCGATGTGGAATGAGTGAACGCGTTACATTTGCACATACGCTCTCTGATCTGCAGGTGGGAAGCCAAGCTGCAAAAGTGAGGTTACTCTGCAAACATTCAGAAGTGGACGCCTAATAAGGGTACCAGATGTCTATCACCTTGAAATGGAACCAAAATTCATACAGCATCAATTGCAATATTGTACATGTCAACTAGCTGAAACCTCAGCTCTTGCATAATCGTGGCGGAACATGATATGACAGACCAAACGGTTTGCAGTCATGACCTACTGAAACGCTAGACCCAGTATGACCGTATGCATGTCCTGACACTGCGCTTACAGCTGCGGAGGCAGCATGCAGCCTGTAGACAGCTGACATCTGTTTGGACCTCCAAAGAATGGGCAAAGTGGTTTCTGACGCTGGCCTCGACACAGATGGAGTATCATTGTCCCCACCAGCATCTTCTGCTAACGACGCAATGTCATGTCTGTCAAGTTGCTGCTGGCAACGTCTGCGAACACTTTCTGCTTGAGCACTTTCTGCTGAGGACCCATGCATGCTAGACTGATCTGCGCTAGGCAGAACGCAGGGCTGGTCCAACAAGGACTCGCATGCAGCTGCCGATGCCGCGCTCTGCTGCGCTACATCTCTTAGATTGGTGGGTTGTACAGGGCTAGCTAGGGATGGTGCTGCGGCCGCTGTTTGGGTTGCAGTATTGTTCAATCTGCTCCACCGAGGCGGCGGTCGCCAGCTGCTACAGTCTGACAATCTGCCCCACATCACAGATACATGGTATGCCTGCAGATCACAGAGCATTGCAATAGGCTCATCCAACAGAAACAAAAGCTAAATGGCGCTCTGGCTGAAATGCAAAAAGGTCTTGCGCATTTCTGCAACAGTGCTGACTGAGACGCAATTGATCTGAGTAAGCAATGCAGGTTGCGCTGCACCAATGCCTGCAGTCCTGAGAGAAAGATTGCAAAACCAAACCAAGTGCTGGTGCATCACAACACCGCAAAGATATCACAGCAGCTCACCTGCACATGTGATGCCAGATGCACCATGATCTGAGCATTCGCCATGGCTGGGTTATCAGCCAGCAATGCAGCCTCAGCAAATTTGATGACATTTAATACCTGCATGTCAACAGCAATTGCATAAGATGGTCTGGTGCAACATGCTGCTGGTTAGGCGGATTGCAGATGGCTTGGCAGAAATGGCTGTATAAGGGTGTGACAAAATGATATGACACATGCCCAATATTGTCCTTACCAATGGCATTTCTCGGCGGAAAATATAGTCGCGCAAGATAGGAGGTGCTAGCCAAGTCTCCTCGCCACTGACATGGCACTCAATATGTAGTATTGGCGTATCGCCACTGAATTGCCAGTATGCCAAAATTTCATCCCTGAGCAGCCTGTTATACCATCCTGACAACTGCTTCTGATTGTACTGATGCCCAATTGTCAATAAAAGCTGGCCAGTCAAATCATTGTGGGTCAGGGTGTAGCGGCGGGGGTACTGTGGATATGGTCCTGATTGCAGAGTTCCAGGAAAGCGCTGAACTGTCAATTTGCTTGCTTTGAAGGGAACAGACTGCAGTGCGCACTCCTGCATGCATCTCATGAAAATCAGCAAGGAAAGAGTGCTGCAGCTTCCAGTGGCAATTGAAGCTCTGGCTACTAGGATGGTGCACAGCTCTTTGCAGTCAATGCTCACCGTGTGAAGAGTTCTACGCTGCCAGGTTTTGATGGCTGCGGCTTTGGCCGAGGAACTAGCTTGACTATTGCTTTTTAGCCTGCTTGTGTCCACGCAACACTGCTGCAACCCCAAGTACGACGTCGAGGCAAGCGCCGACGCAGGTCCACTGTGCAGCGATTGGCGAGTGGCCAATGTAGAAGCAGCATTGCAGGGCCTGCAGGCCCCAAGGTTCATGGCCGGACCGCTCACACAGATCACGTCACTTCACATTAACAGCAGTTTGTATGTGTCTCCACCGCTGCAGTGCCAAGCAAGAAGCGCTACCAGCGGCTGCTCGATCCTTACGAAGCTAAAGCGGACTGCATGTCAATCACCAACCATGTTCAGCAGGAAGTGCGTCGGTCTTGGCTCAATGAGATCACAGGACACTTTTGGCCAGATTCCCGATGAAGTCGCAGATTGTGCACAGGTGCCAAGCAGGGTGCCAAGCCCAAGGCCGGGCAGCAGACACTGTTCCGATCCGGGAAAGACTTGAGCTACCTCTGCAGATATTGCACAAGCGACACTGCACGAAAAGCTACAGCCAGACCGTGCTTTCTCGAAGCTGCTGTGATCACTGCACGGGAACTTGCAGCGCCTATACTAGACGCGAAGAGGAAGCAGCGATCGCGTCGTTCTGTCGGGCGCAGATGGCGCGACTGATGCTCGATAGGTACCCTTCATGATCGCTTGGTTCCCTCATGGGCTCTTATCAGTGCCTGACGCTCACTTCTAGCCCTACTCTCGCCTCTCCCCTCACGGGCTGTCCCGTTGCCAGCCTGCAAAGCTGGTTCATCAGCAGAACGCAGCATCCAAAGCACAGATGGCGGAGCCGACGCAGACATACAGCCAGCGCTTGTGCGCAGCCAGCCAGTGCTTGTGCAAGTGCACTTGAAGTTTCCGCAGATCTTGCTGCCCCTTTGAGTCGACGTCAGCTGCTAGCAAGCCTTGGAGCGATGACTGCGGGTGCGAATCAAGTATGCAGACTGTTGAGAACTCGTTTTAGTCACGCCACGTGTCTGTGACTTGACTTCACAGACTGCACTTTGCAACTGCAGCTTGATGGCAGTGCACAGTCTGTGGTGGAATCAGATGCTCCACTGTCTGGATTTCCAGCTGACCCAAACTATTCAACGTCAGGCCCTTTCAGAATTGCACGACTGCCCAGGCTGGAGCATACCTGTCACAAGCTGTTTCCTCAGTGTCTGGGCACCCAATGCCTGTTGCGCTTGGATATTTTCTGCCCAAAAGGTGGCAGTACCTTTGGTAAGCGCAGCTGCTTACCATGAGCTCAGCTGCATACAAGAATGCACTGGGGACACAAGTGACTGCAGAAGAACTTGCTGAGACCAATGCTGCACCAAGGCAGGGCAATGTTGCTGTATGCGTCATTGCATGATATCGGCAATGTCACTGCCACAGTGTCAATGATACTGCCACTCAGCACTAAAAAGTCCAATCAAGCATCACAGCTGTGTGCCTGAATTACACATCCACACTAGCAGGCATGGCGATGTGCAACAGATGTTCTATTGTAGTCTTGTAATTTTGTGATGCAGGTGCTCCACCACCTTACCCTGTTGCAATACTGACTGGAGGCTTTCTTGTTGGAAGCAGCAGCTACTTTTCATACGCGGAGCGCCTGGCCAGTTGGGGCTATCTTACAGTGCTATATGACAAGGGTAAGTCACTGCACTGTCTCTGCCACTGTTGCTGCTACTGTCGCTGCCACTGTCGCTGTCACTGTCACTTTCACTGTCTTTGTCACTGTTGTTGTCAATGCCCATGTCAAAGTGAGCGTCAATGTTGATGACAATGTCAACGCCATTGTCACCTGCTGCTTCAGAACATGTGCATGACAGGGATCTCATCAGTCAACATGCGGTATTCCAACATGCTTTGCAATGCTGCAGCCGAGAGTGCTGTGGACAATCTAGATGATGTCATCAGCGTCAAGTTCATACAGGAGATTATAGACTGGTGTGGCAGTCATCCTGTCATCAGCAAAGTTTCAGACACCTCCCGGGTTTACCTGTGCGGGCACTCTAGGGTGAGCTGACATCACATCATATTCACAGCAGTAGTAACAGCAATAGTGTTACACGTGCTCACATAACTGCTAGCTGTGTGTGACGTTGTCTTGAATGACAGAATGTGCTTGCACATGTCGCAAACATGAATAACCTCTTCAGAATACAACCCCACAGCTGCTGGACATTGAGCTTGAGAATAGCAGTCAAGCTGCTATGTCTTGTGACGCATGACGTGGTGACCTTGCCCCGCCAACAACAACGGACACATTGTTGCCTTCACCGAAATTCATGCCTGCTAATACTCTTGCTCTGTCTCTTCAAATCAAGTTTGTCCCTACCGGGTCAATGAATGCTCATCCCTGCTTCAGCTTGTGAGTAGATACACATCGACATACAGGGCTTGTGACGCTTCTACCTGCAGGGTGGTAAGCTGAGTGTGCTGACTGCTGCTGTGGACCCACGAGTTGTTGCCCTGTGCTTGTTAGACCCTGTGGACAACACAGTGTACGCTCCCCTAGGTCCTGGCTACCCATCAGGCATTGATGCCCTGAAAGTCCTGGGCAACAAGCAGGTGATCACCTACAAGCTTTACTCAAAAACATCTTGACATCAATCTTGAACTGTACCAGCCAAGCTATGCTTGTGCAGCATTGCAGTATGCAAAAGGATTGGGACCAGGGCTTGACCTAATGGTCTTGTGCAGGAAGTCTGCAGCCTGTGTGTACTGCTTTGCTGCATTGCATGCATTGGCTCATGTCGCTGGAATTTGTATGCCATTCAAGCCATCTGCTGTCAGGCACAACAACAGCAGTAGTCGATACAGTTCAACATTTTGCAGTGTTGTGCTGTTCTTTCACTGCTTGCATGTCAACAGCAAGCTGAGGGTAACACTATATTGCATGTGACTTCTAAGTGTCACGTTGCTACCAAGCTAGCCAAATGGCCAAAATGCAACGGAATCCAAGTGCTTGGTAGCAAGTATTAGCCCAATGACTCTTGTTTGCATCAAGTCACCACGTGACACTAAGTGTCTATGCCTGCAAAGTCCACCTGACATGATTGCAGACACCAGATGGCAGAACGCCAAGCAGCGGGAAGCACTATCTTGCATGTGATTTGTAAGATGTCTATGCCTGCAAATTCAGTCTATCATGTCTGCAGACACCGGATGGCAGAAAGGCTGTGCCTCTGGCTGTGGTGGGGTCTGGTCTAGGTGGCGACTGTGCCCCAAAAGCTGCAAATTTCAGGTCAGACTGCAGGACTGAACTGGCTGGAGACAGTTGATTGCTTCTGTATGTACCTAGCTGAGCCTGCTGAGCCTGCCTAGCATACGTCTAGAATGAATACATGAAATGTATATGACTGCAGCATCAGAGTCGTGCACACACAAGCTGCTGAAGCATCTCTTCAGCGCAACACATTTGCCTTTTCACAGCAAGACTCTGGCAATCTGACATCGTTACTATTGCCATGCTTTCAAATGAGTTTCAATGACCCAGCTAGATGTAGACAGCAGCAACGAGCTGAGTTAAAGTACAGCTTTTCTGTCCAGCACAATGTTTCAGCAGACTTGCATCAAGAGTGTACGGCTCCGCTTGGCTTCCTGACATATATGATACAAGGTCTATTTCTGCATAGGCTGTTTTATGATGCTTGTACAGCGCCGGCTTGGATGGTCTCAGTTCAGCAGGCTGGTCACTTTCAGTTTCTAGACAAGCAATCCAGCATGCAGCGTGCAGTGTGTGCACAGGGCCAAGTCCCTGACTACTCTGTACGGCAAATCAGTCAGGTAACCATCTGCACACAGCATGCATGCTTGGCAGACAATCGTGCATAAGGACCTCACCTTCCTTCATGCTCAATAGAAATGGTTCAGGATACTACAGGACCAAACTTGTTGGAGACAGTGATCCAGTATGTACCTAGCTGGGCCTGCTGAGCCTGTCTGGCACACATGTTGAATGAAGTGAAATGAATGCATGCAAGGACTGGACTGCTTGCAACAGCTACAAGTGGTGCAAATGCTGTGTTGTCAACCTGCTAGGGCTGTGTGGGCAGGCTCACCAGCCAAAGTGACCATAAGCCTACACGAGTGATGATGTCGGCTTTCAGTGAACACCAATGTAACAGGTCTTCAGTCTCGTGATGCCGTCTGCAGAAGTCTGACAATGCGCTATGTACAGGCCATCATGGTAGCATGGGCGCAGGCCACAGTACCAGCAAGCCTGGAGAGAACCAGCAGCAGTGAACAGTTTTCTGAATCTCAGTCGTACCCTTCACAGCAAATTGGGAGCCTGCAAACTGCCGTCAGGAAGGCCTTGTCTTGTGTATCAGATCCTTATGTTGATATACAATCACAGACCAAAAACATATGACTACCTGCTGCGGCATTGACTGTTGCATGCCTGGCGCTTGCAAATAAATCCCAGACTGCTACATGCGCACGGGGGCAGTGCCCACAGAAGCACTTACAAGCTGGGCCTTCATTTGAGGATTTTCTGGGATGGCGTCTTCCCATTTGTGAAGCCAGCCTAGACCAAGGGTCATGCTTGCTCTTGAACATTCCTTGACTATGGACTCGATGAAAAGATCCACCTGAATGCCCTTAGCACTGATGATGTGGGCTAGGCATTTCGGCTCAGACTTCACAATTATACCTGTGTACAGTTTGGCATACAGTGTATGTCTATGAAGCAGTGTCAGCACAATTCTGAGGTGCATCATGTGCTCATCGTCATTTTGGCTGAAAACGACAGTGTCATCAAGGTAGACTAGCACAAACTTGTCAATGACATCTTTCAACACGTCATTTATGATGTTCTGAAACATACTTAGTGCATTGATGAAACCAAAGCACAGTACCTTGAATGAAAACAGACCACAAGGACTTGTGAAACCCTTCTGAGCCACATTCTCCGGCTTCAGCTGAGTAAATTATGCAGCTTATCAACCAGCTCGTCGATGCGCGGTATTGGATGGTGGTACTTCAGAGTCTTTTCATTCAAGCCGCTAAAGTCGATGCGCATACAAAGACCCCCTGTGGCATTCTGGACAAAGAGCACCGGGGACACAAGGGCTGCAGCTTGACTGGATGCGCCCTTTCAAAAGTTTTGTCAAAATTGCAGTGACTTCTTGCTTATATTCCTTCAGCTCAGCCTGAATAAGATTGTATGTTTTGTGCATAGGAGGTAAACGATGTTATTTTTCAGTGGGATGGTGTGACGAACACCTTACTCAGTGACACTGGGAATTTCAGCAGCCAGATCATCCGGAAAGATATCTGTACATTGGTCCAATATGAGTTGTATTCTGTCGTGCTCACAGCCTGGGTTGGTGTCTGTGTGCCCTCACATGGCGAGTGTCAATAGTTTGATCAAAGTGAATGCGTCTGTCTAGACCAACAGAGCAGGTCATGGGACTCATAGTACAATGACTGAATGGCTGTCATAAAATCTCCTGAAAGCTGCCAGTTGACTGTGACAGAAGATTCGTAACACCAACTCCAACTGAGTACAGTATGTCACAGCTCGTGATATTGCACCAATCACTGCCCAATACGACATTGAAATTAATATTCCTGGGCAAGACCTTGAAGACTGACTCATCCCAATGATTCTAAAGACTAATGTGAAGCATGACTGTGCCTGTTGAGACTGCAGCGCTGCCATTGGCCATGGACAGACTTTCTGATCTGGTCTGGTCAAGTTTGTCCAAATCCCAGTGACACAAGCTTCAGATGTACAGCTTTCTGATGCCCCGATGTCAGGCAAGAAGCGGACTGCATGCTGTTCATTTTTGGCTCCTTTGTCCCTGCACTGCAACCAAGCCATGAACAATGGCATCAAGGTCTGGTGCGCTGCTAGCACAGATGTATGCAACAACAGGTTGACTGCTGCCAATCTGGTATGCTTTGTTGGCAACATGCGGCGCTTGACATGCACTATTGGTCTCAAAGTCTGCAAACCTGTGACCGCCAGCAATAGCACCTGTAGCACTGGCAGAAGCCTGTGGTAGGTCTGACTGCAATTTGTCAGGCTGTGTGAGATGCTCAAATAATGTTTCAGCCAACACTTGTGCATCACAAGGTCGGGCTAGGCAGGCAAGCAAGCTTCGCCTGAAGCATACCTCAATGAAGTTTATGGTGTAAGCAGCTCTGCAGATCTTGCATGCAGCAACAGCTTCCCCGAGTTGGCTTTCAGAAAAACTCCCCGTAAGCCGCTGTCGCTGCATGATCCCTGTCGAAGCTCATCAAAGCGTCCTGACTCTAAATGCTGCTCAGTAATCAAGCATACAGGTTGTTGAGAATACCTCTAGACCTTCTGCCATGTCAAACAGAGTGCATCAACACATTCAAGAGAAGCAGACTTGTGCACCACAAGCCTGGCTAGGCAAGCAAGCAAGCTTCACCCGAAGCATACCTCAATGAAGTTTATGGTGTAAGCAGCTCTGCAGATCTTGCATGCAGCAACAGCTTCCCCGAGTTGGCTTTCAGAAAAATTACCCGTAAGCCGCCAAAGCGTCCTGACTCTAGATGCTGCTCAGTGATCAAGCATACAGGTTGTTGAGAACACCTCTAGACCTTCTGCCATGTCAAACAGAGTGCATCAACACATTCAACAGAAGCAGCCTTGTGCACCACAAGCCTGGCTAGGCAAGTTGGCAAGCTTCGCCTGAAGCATACCTCAATGAAGTTTTTGCGGATCTTGCATGCAGCAAACGGGGTTTCCCCGAGTTGGCTTTGAGAAGTAAGCCGCTATCGCTGCGTGGTCCCTGTCAAAGGTCAAACATGCAACACTTTGAGGGCACCTATGCGCAATTTCGTCAAGCGCAAAACACACGACGCCGACCATTTGATTGCAGGAAGCAGATACGGGCGTCGCAAATTCTTTTGCCAGTCGAGCTTGAGCAAGCTCTCAAGGGGTGTCGCTCCTCTGACACCGTGTCAAGCAGGAATCTCGCAGCAGAAGAAGATGGCCAAATCCTTGGCCACAAGCCAGCTCGAGTCAACGCTGTACAGACTTGCCATAGTATCAGCGTCACCAGTGCTCAGCGGCTTGGCTGTCAATAGCAATTTGGCAAATGCTGCAGGGTCGAAAATTTTGCGTGCAGCCGCGCGAAGGCATTTAGACACGCAAGGTAAGCTGGGCTCTTAACTTCAGTCTCAGCTTGTACAGACAGCGCAACGCCGTGGACAATTTCACAGCCGGATGTCGCTTCAGGTGCTTCAGCCTACATTCAGCTGTGCTTGGTAGGAAATGCAGTCTATACACCAGAAAGCTGTGGGCAAGGAAACTGCTAACGAGGCTGTGGTATGTCAAGCGCACAATCCGACTTTCGATTTGGTCAGGCGCTTGTTGTCGTCATCATTTGGAGTCACGTTTGCCCTGCAGGGGTGGTTCAGAGGGCTCCTGGCCAGCCTGTTCGATCCTTCCAGTGAGGATCAGATGGCTATACTGGCAGACTTGCTTGCAGCAGAATCCCTTTGCGCAGGGCATCAGCCAAGCCCCCTGCCACACGACTCCAGCTAGGACAGTGTGTCAGCATGAGCTGAAGGGCAAAGCTTTGCTGCACCATAGCGGAAGTTTGCTGAGGCCTTTGGGCCTGGGCTGGCAGCGCAAGTTCTATAATGCCTTGTGTGATCCTGCTTCCAAGGACGTGAAGGCCCTTAACGGCAAAGACATTGCTGCTGCTGTGGAGGGCAAAATCCTCAAGGCAAGTTCGTGGCAACCGCTGCATGGCTGCATCAACACGGGTCAGGCAGTGTTGCTGCATGTGCCTATTCTTACATGGCATGGGGTCAATGTGCTGTGATTGGTAGAAATTGGACTTCAAGGCTTGCCACCATGCAGACTTTGACGTGTGGGCTTGAAGATTGCGTATACCCCAACACAAGAGCAGCTGCTGATGCTTGATGCCTTTGATGCTTTTGTCTCAGTCTTGTCTTGCTGTTTTTCAGGACATGTGCATCAACCCTGCGGCCTGTGACGCAAGCTTTCCAAGCCCAGCCTTGCCATCTGACAGTGATGGCCCTCCATGCAAGGTGTCTGACATATGCCTGATACGTCAGTTATGGCTTTACACAAGTGTGTGCTCATGTGATGACAGTCCCTGAGCACGCCACCTACCATGTTCCATGCAAGCTGGCAGTGCTACTCAACCACATTGGCTTTATGAGTGCTGATACAGCTTGCAAACCAAAAGTGCAAAGCTAGCAGTGCATTTCTGAAAGCATCTTTTGTACTGTGCAACATGTTGCAAGCAGCAGGTTGGTGTTGCATGTTGGATAATGACCAGCATGGACAAACTCAAATGCATTGTCATTAGCAAAGGGCTGCAAAGCATATGCATGCGTGTGCATGGCACTCATGGCTCTGTGTCTGCTGTGCAGAGGGTCAGGGTAGCCACTGACAACAGGGTATTGGTGCTACCACGGTCTGCAGAGTGGTTGATCAACCTGTGCATAGACCCTATGCTGATGAGGCTCAGCCCAGCACACCTCAAGAGCCTGATGGGCACCTGCAGACAACTGAGACTTGCAGTGCACCGTTTTGCCAGCGTGATAAGGTTCAACGCAACCAGTCATTATGCCCTTTACATGCTGGGCAAAAATCACTAGCATGGCCTCAAGGTGCTGGAGCTGCAGCAGAGGATCGACTGGGCTCAGATGTGCTCCCTGACAATGGGTCAGCTGCCGCAGCTGTCTTCACTGAAGTTGAGCTTGCCATTTTGCACAGCAACCGCCACACAGCTAGCTGACAGCGACTGGTCGCTGCTAAAACAGTTGAACCTCAGCAACAGCCAGCTGACAACCTCAGCCATGGCAGCAATCAAGTGTGGCAAGTGGCCATGTCTGAAGGGACTAGTATTGCACAGCTGCAATTTGAACTACCAAGACCTCTTCCACATTACAAATGCAGACTGGCATAAACTAGAGCTCATTGACCTTTTTGGCAACGACCTGGGCGGCAAAGACTTCCGCAACTTGTCCATGGGGATCTGGCCCAGCCTCAAAGTATTGCACGCTGGTAGTATCATAGAGTCTGTGGCCATGACACGCTTGCTTGCTGGTCAGTGGCCACAGCTGCAGGAACTAATCTTCACAGCCAAGTGGCCATCAGTCCCCGCCACAATCGGTTTTCCTCAGGCTTGCGTCTATGCAGTAGGCCCCCTCAGAGGTCTTCCGGCAGTGAAGCATTGCCGTATTTTCCAGCCCCAGTTCTGTCAATCACTGGCAGCTTGCCTTGTGACGTCATGGCATGTCAATCTCGGCAGCCTAGACCTTGCAGGTTGTGACATCACTGGGGCAGCACTGCAGCCTTTTGCCAAGGTGCACTGGCCCTGCTTGACAGAGCTGAGGCTGTCAGGGAGTAAGATGGATGCAGCAGCAATGGGGTGTGTTGCGACAGGCAAGATGCCTTTGTTGCAGCAATTGTTACTAGAGAAGTGTAAGGGCATGGATGCTGCAGCTGTTCAGCAGCTGTCTAAGATCTTCCTGCCACAGCTGAAAGTGCTGGCATTGAGCTACAGTCTTCTGTCAAATGGGCAAGCCGTGCCAGCAGGATCCCCGAAATGGTAGACATGGAGAGCATTAGTTGCATGAAAGCCCTTGCAAAGGCCAGGTGGCCAAGACTAGAAAGGCTGGAGCTAGGAGGATTCAGAGTGACTGTAGATGCACTGATGAAGTTGGTCAAGGGACAGTGGCCTGAACTACTTCATTTAGACTTGACCTGCAGTAGACTTCGCTGGAAGTGCCCAGAATCTTTGAGAGGCAACAAGAGGCATTCTTTTCAGCTGCGCAAAGACAAGCTGTGGCCCACCAAGCTGCTTGAAGGTGGGCTATGGCCCAAGCTGAATTGTACTGACGTTTCCATTGATCATGAGCAGCGATGGTGTTCTTACTCAGTTGGTTTTCATTGATTCTCTTTCTGTCACAAAAACATTGAAAAGCAGACAAGAGAGAATATCTGAAGTATTCTCTCAGCATTAATTACCGGTGTATTAGCTGTTCACCAAGCGCAACAATTATTGCGCTTTACTAAGTACTACAGATGGTTATGAGAACTGAATTTTGCCTCAAACACTGGACAACTTTTCTGTAGTGTGACATTCACACATGCGTTTGAGTACATTTGCAATTCAGTGCAAAGTGTGACTTGCGTAGGTGTGCTCTGCCACTAGCGACTGCCAGCTCATTCTGCATGCGGCTTCCACCTGTCGGAATCCGTTTTCTGGAATTCCTAGTCACGACGGTGATCAGTCCCGAACATCATCCCTGGGCTACATGAGCCGCCTGGTTTACTAGTCCTTATGAATCCCCAATCTTGACCGGAGCTTATCATAGCATGGTGGTTCGAAGCACATTGAAGTGAATTCGGTCTCGACCCCGCGTGCAAGCGTGTTTGTTGCTCTCACTGCCTGCATCGTTGACACTTCTGTCGTGTCAATGGTTAGCAACGGGATTGCAAATGGCCATGGCGCGAAGGAGAATGGTAGCGCTTACGCAAATGGATCTGTGCACAGTGGGGTCGACCAGTACCTGCCGAGAAGTATACTGATCACCGGAGGCGCTGGGTTTATTGCCTCTCATGTCGTCACGCAGCTGCTGGATTCGCATCCGGACTACAAGGTGCGCAATGCTGTCACGTCAAGCACGTAACCTACCACCTGCACAACTCGAGCCTGCGCCGTTACAAACTCCGACGCTTCTGCAGGTTGTCGTTCTCGACAAGCTCGACTACTGTGCCTCGCTGCACAACCTGGAGGGCACCCAGAACAAGCCAAATTTCAAAGTGAGCAAGCTCGACATCTTTGAATTCGAACTAGCACTCGATGCGCTTCTCTCAGGGACCAAACAGCGACGACCGTGCATGTTTGTGCAGTTCGTCAAGGGTGATATTCAGTCTGCGGATCTAGTGCGGCATATTTTTGACCAGGAGCAGATCGACACTGTCATGCATTTTGCTGCACAGGTAAGAAAGCCTGAATGTGCAGTGTGCCCAGAACTGCAGCTGCCCTGTGCCCTCTGTGCTGCGAACTGATGAATTTGGCATTTGCAGACACATGTGGATAACTCCTTTGGCAACAGCTTAGCATTCACCATGAATAACACTTATGGCACCCATGTGCTGTTGGAATCTGCAAGGATATATGGCAAAATCAGAAGATTCATCAATGTCAGCACTGATGAGGTCTATGGAGAGTCCAGTCTGGGCTCAGAGTTTGGTCTCAATGGTATGCAAAAGCACTGTTGATTTCACAGAACAACATCGCCCAGCTCCTTGAAGCTTGCTGCAACGCCAAAGTACAAGACAAAACCTCCATGCTACATCCCTATGCTTGCAACTGTGTCTGACCAATGCCCTGCATTGCAGAGGAGAGCACGCTTGAGCCAACAAACCCATACTCAGCAGCTAAGGCAGGAGCAGAGCTGATGGCAAAAGCTTACTACACTTCATACAAGCTGCCCATCATCATCACACGCGGCAACAATGTGTATGGTCCTAGACAGTATCCAGAGAAGCTGATTCCCAAGTTCATACTGCGAGCAAACAGAGGCAAGTTTGCAGCAGCACCCTGTCACTCGACAGACATCAAATCTGCTGACTTCGTATAATTGAATTTGCTAAGGCTGTGCTGTGAGGTGTCTCAGTTCCCATACATAAGTTGCAAGGATGACAGCAGGCTTTGAGACGCTGTCATGATGCCTGCATCTGCTTGGCCCACATGCACTTTCTGACAACCTGACGTGTCCTGCAGGTCTAGATCTGCCTGTCCATGGTGATGGTCAATCCACACGCAGTTATCTGTATGTCGAAGACGTCGCAGATGCCTACATTACTGTCTTGCACAAGGGCAATGTTGGTGAAACATACAACATTGGTACACAGCAGGAACGCACAGTGTCCAGCGTTGCAAAGGACCTGGGCAAGTTCTTTGGCATGAAGGACGACAAGATTGTTCATGTCAAAGACCGTGCCTTCAACGACAGGCGCTACTTCATATGTGACAAGAAGCTTGGGCAGTTGGGCTGGACAGAAAAGCACTCATGGGAAGAGGGTCTCAAGAAGACAGTGGACTGGTATCTTAAGCAAGGTCATGCTGCATACTGGGAGCACGGTGATGTTGAGGTCGCCCTACGACCACATCCAGGAGCAGCATATGTCAGCAAATGAGCTTTGTCAGCTTGCACATGCTTTGTAGGATTAGATGTAGGACGTGCCAGATCTCATCTGCTGCAAATAAGCCAGCAAGAAAGTGAGAGCAGCAGTGAGCTGTACATTACAGGAATTGCGTGGTATGGTGGTATGTTAGAGTCCAAGTAGATGGTTTCCTAGTCTCCGCAGAATTTCATTATACTTCAGTAGAGGCAACTGTGACGCCGTTTGACATTTGAGTCTTTTGAACCTTCAGGATCAACCGAACGTTTACTTGGTCCTCTTAAGCATTGTTGGTGACGTGCACTTTTGAATCTGTTCTGACAGTTTTCTGGCCAGCAACAGAGGCGTATGTCATTTAGCCAGTTTTCTTGTCTGCACTTGGCAATAAATGAAGACGTTGTGCTTAGACAAGCACATCTGTAACAGACGTTTGTGTAAAAGCATGTATGAAAAGCGAGCTGCATGCAAGCCTGACATCAATCGATTAAATTTCAGGAGTGCAATGGATTCTGCACTGCTTTCACACGTACATACTATGGGGATAGCTCATGTGCGATCAGCTGAGGTGGAAGTATGGTCGGCAAGCAGGTGCAGGTGAAAGGATGAACAATGTCAGTATCAGAAAGTATGCAGATCTGCAAAAATATTAGCTGTGCTGAATATACACGCCAGATGCGAAGACTCAGCTTCTTGACACAATTTGTTCTTGATCACTACTAGCCTGCTGCAGCTTTTCAATTTCAGGCAAGTCTGCAAGCGCAGCACGCTGCAGAAACACTCCACATTCAATGTGCTCTGTGTAGGGAAACTGATCAAACAGGGCAAATCTCTTGATCTTGTGTGTATCTGCCACATTCTGCAGATTGTCATGCAGGGTGTCAGGATTGCAGGAAATGTAGACTATATTCTTAAACTCCTTCAACAGCTGCACAGATTCATCATCTAGTCCAGCCCTTGGTGGATCTATCAGCAGAGTGTCCAACTTCAAAGTGCTGAAGTCCACTGATCTCAGCCTGTGCAGTTGCCTAACGCCTCTCCATGCCTCAGTGAATTCTTCACTGGAGACTCTGAAGACGCTTGCATTTGTGATTGCATTGCTTGTCAAGTTATGTTGCGCAACAGCCACTGAGGCTTTGGAGACCTCTGTCGCAATCACATTCCTGCAGTTCACATAAGCAATGTAAACAGCACTGCTACCTCCAACTGCAATCATGCTTACATATGCTGAAGAAAGTACGCTAGCGTTTGCAATGAGCGTGCTAATCAGACACCAACAGTCAGTCAGGTTGAGGCCCATTCACTGAAATGTTGCACAAGCTGCAGTCAACGCAACCACTGTAAACAGCACTGCTACCTCAGCTATCAACACGCCAACAAATGCTTCAGCAAGCACACTGGTCTTTTCAAGCAGAGTCCCAATCAGATTCCAACCGCCACTCATGTTGAGGCTCATTCATTGTGAAAGAAGACAGTGTGTGAGCAGATTTGCTAACGCCCACCTGAAGTTCTCTGCCAAAGCCACAGTGAAGTTGCCATTGCCGCAATACAGCTCAAGCAGGTCTGTTGTAGATCCTTTGGTAGCTTTCTGAGCCCACGCTAGCATATGCTGACACGTGCCTGCAGTTAACCATGACATTGTATCATGCATGCATTGGGGGAACTCCTTGCACTGTCTGCAGTTGCTGCTGGCATTATTCAAAAGCTATAGCAGCACTCCAATTCCTGTTGCACTTAATGCAGCCTTTCCATACCTGTCTAGAGAGACAGCTAGATTAAGCAAACCAGCCTGCAGGTGACCAGGACATTGCACCGGTCAAGATCATACATGCATGTGGGGACCTTCTTGCACTGTCTGCGGTTGCTGCTGGCAGTGCTCACAAGCTATAGCAATATTCCATGCAAACTTTGGCTGCTGCACTTGATCATCCTGCGTATGCCTGTCAAGAGACAGCTGGATCAGCAAACAAGCCTGCAGGTGACCATGACATTGCACCAGTTAAGATCACGCATGCATGTGGGGAACTCCTTGGACTGTCTGCAGTTGCTGCTGGCATTGTTCACAAGCTGAAACAATACTCCAGTGGCTGTTGCACTTGATGCAGCCTGGCTATGCATGTCTAGAGAGACAGCTACATGAAGCAAACAAGCCTGCAGGTGACCATGACATTGCACCAGTCAAGACCATGCACGCATGTGGCAACACCTTGCACTGTCTGCAGTTGCTGCTGGCATTGCTCGCAAGCTATAGCAGTACTCAGGTGACTGTTGCACTTGATGCAGCCTGTATATGCCTGTCTAGAGAAGACAGCTGGATTAAGCAAAAAAGCCTGCAGCTGACCGTAACATTGCGCCAACAGTCAAGAGCATGCATGCATGTGGCGCATGGCTTGCACTGTGCGCTGCAAACATCTGCAGTTGCTGCTGGCATTGCTGTAAGCTATATCAATGCTCCATGCAAAGTTTGGCTGTTGCACTTGATCAGCCTGTGTATGCTTGTCAAGAGACAGCTGGATCAGCAAATAAGCCTGCAGGTGATCATACACACTGCACCAGTCAAGATCACACATGCATAGGGAGAATTCCTTGCACTGTCTGCAGTTGCTGCTGGCATTGTTCACAAGCAATAGCAGCACTCCGTTGGCTATTGCACTTGATGCAGCCTGTACATGCCTGTCTGAAGAGACAGCTAGATCAAGCAAACAAGCCTACAGGTGGCTGTAACATTGCGCCAACAGTCAAGACTGTCCATGCGTTTGGCGCATGGCTCACACTGTCTGCAAACATCTGCAGTTGCTGCTGGCATTGCTCTTGAGTTAGATCAATGCTCCATTCAAACCTTGTCTGTTGCACTCAATGCAGCCTGTATATGGCTGTCTAGAGAGACAGCTAAATCAAGCAACCAAGCCTGCAGGTGACCATAACATTGCACCAACTGTCAAGACCATGCATGCATGTGGCGCACTGCTTGCAATGTATGCTGCAAACATCTGCAGTTGCTGCTGGCATTATTTGCAAGCTATAGCAATGCTCCATGCAAGCTTTGGCTGTTGCTCTTGAAGCAGCCTGTACATGCCTATTAAGAGAGAGGGCATACAAGCCAAGCACAGTGAGTGGGGTACATGCAGTGGATGTCAGTACCTCCATTTGGTTGAGAAAACGCTCCTTCCACTTGTCTATAGCTGTACTGCTTGAAGTCCACTGTCATGACCTCGTCTACATAGCTTCTGTCCAGATCCACTTTCTGCTTCTTGCTGCGCCCAATCACTGAAACAATGCCATTGGGGCATGAAGGACAGCTGCTGAGCACTGAGCGCAAATCCAGCGCAGCTGTTCTCCATTCCTCATTCAGCTGCTTGTGGTATATGAGCGTGACCATAGCTTCGCCGCTCAAGGTGGTGTGAAAGTTCACTTGATACAGCTTCTGCTTGAGGATGTCCCTGGGAATGACATGGTCCATAACTGCTGCCATGAGCTCATTGAGTAACACACTCCCGACAGAAAACTGTGTGACCTTGATCCTTTTGGCTGCTTGAGCTTCACCCTATGTCAGCACAGTACAGTAACTTCTCTGTGTAAGAACACTTGATGTAAGGACGTGCTTGATGTAAGGACATTGCAATTGGGAATCCATCACTGCATTGTGGCAGCGATGGTCCCTCTGTGTAAGGACATTTCAATGTAAGGACAGCTTTCTGGTTAACAAAGCAGTCATTACACAGAGAAGTCACTGTACTTCTGTCGCAAGCTGCTAACTACTGAATTCCAATATATATGGTAAGTTGCAAACCTTGTCGAACATGATGTAGTGGCATTGATTGCCTTCATGCCACACTCTGAACTCTGACCTGTTCAAGTGCACCTCACTGTCAACTTCCAGCAAAGCACTTGCTGGCCAATTGGCTTTGCAAAAGCAAACTGACCGCATCCTGTAATTCTGTCGTTCAGACTCGTAGACCTCCAACTGTGGAATGTCAAATTTTGCAAACATAGTCTCTATGCGCTTGCGTTTCTCGCCAATCTGCTGGTCATACGTTTCAGGCTGAGCCGCTAGCAGAACCTTGGGCGGCATAACGATGGTCGGTGCTGCGCAGCGGCAACGTAGGCAGGTTCTAGTCACTGTGGACCTTGCAATCTGTACAGACTGATGCAACACGCGACTTTGCATCGCACAGCAGTCATGGCATTCATGCAACGGGCTGTTCTTCGGGCATTTCAAAGCCTTTGGGGCTGAGCTTAGGGCTCAGATAGCAATCTCAGATCCTGCCACTTGTCAAAGTCATAATGATCTGCCTGCCAAGCTGTTGCAATATTTTACGCAAGATGCTCCATAAAGTTGTCGCAACGCAGCATGACCATAGAGTCCACAAAATTCTACAACTACAGATGTTGAAAGCCTCAATTCAGTCAACACAGGCTCCCCAGTGTCAGGCAGCAGAGTCATAGCACTACAGACAACAAAATCCTGAAGGCAGTAGTGACAGTATTTGCATGCATGTGATCAAGGCAAGAAGATGCGCAGGTGTTGCTGCTCAGGTCAGACAGAAGTATGCAGGCCAATGCTCATTCACAACATTCAGTTTGACCCTTAATAGGCGCTGCCAGTTCTTTCAAAATGACCCTGTGTCTGACCTTGAAAAGGCCCTATCGCTGCAAATTTCATGTGAGCCAACAGCATTCCGGTTGAAGCTGCCAGCAAGGCTGTCATGCTACCACATGTTGCTGTCGACAAATGGTCTCATACCAACCGATGCTGCAAGTATGTGCGTCAGCAGCAGGGGACTGCGCTGGCTCTGTAGTACTGATATCAGGGAAGCCTGGCCCATCTCACTTGTCCCCACGTATTTTGTGCAACTCCTCCACTTTCTCTTTGACCATGTCGATATACTTCTGAACATTAAACTTGCGCTTGCAACCGTTGTAGTTCATGTATCTAACTTTGCCGAATACTGCTCTCTCAGTCCAACCCTGCAGCACACAGGCATCAGTTGCACACAGCCTGCAAGTGACTCTGCAGTGTTGTTTCTCGTTGCGTCAACAGCTGAGAGTACAATCTGTGATGCACCCTTGTGCAGGTCCCCAGATGTCAGTCAAATGGGTGCAAATGGAGCATCCTGTGAGCTTGGCCTAGACAGAAATGATGGAGCTTATTCTGTGTGTATTTGTGATTGCAAGTACATCCCAGAACTTGCTCTGGACAGCACTGTGTGGAGGCAGTACATTGCTTCTGTATGTTTCTGGCCAAGTCAAAGATGCTCACAAGAAAGCACGTGGTGATGATGACAATGAGGAGTGACATCTCAGAGGACTTGCCATGTCATGGACTCCGCAGCAACTCCACATGCAGCCCACATAGCCATTTGGGTCGCGACCGTCCATCTCATACTTGTCATTCAGCGTGATGGAAATCTCCAATGCTTCCTCAGGTGAGCGTGTCCATTCCAAAATCTGCAGCAGCCCTCAGGGCAGTCACGACAAATTGAAGATATTTGCATCAGCTAGTATATTATTGGCATGTGATGCTTTTCACGGATTACAATGCTGATGACTGTAACGCTATGACACCTCTATACATGTCGGCAGCTATTGTGCTTCAAAGCTTCGCACCATCACGCATACATGAAGGCCTATGTCAGAAGACCTGCCTGGCATAACAGACCCATGGCACGGGCTCTATGTGTCATGACAGGTCAAAGCCAAGGAGACTGTTGAGGAGGCAACACTTCTTGGCTCAGTACACATGCATGAAGTCATGCATCTTGCCAAAGTGCAGGTGGAGTTTGCTTCGTTGTCAGGCTCAGCTGCCAAAACAAAGCCTGAAAGCATCCTCAGAACGACACAGCCAGCAGGTGGTAGCCACTTCGGAGTGATAGCTTCTGTTGGCTCCAATGCTGACAGCTTTAACATTGCACAATCATGCACACAAAATGGTGCATTGGTGCTGACTCTAGTCAGTCTGAAGGTGCATTGCTGCAGGGCTGCGGCCAATGCGGCATACAAAACAGCTGCTGTCAGTGGGCAGCTCCCTTGCATAAAAATGCCCCAGCGAAGGCCTTCATGTGTCACATAGCAGGCGTTGTAAATGTTGAGGAACATGCTGAGGAACATGATTGTAGAGCTGTGCACCATCATTGACAGGTCAAGGCCTCTGTCAGTAGACAGCTGCCTGGCATAACAGCCCCACAATGACAGGTCTCATGTGATATGACAGGTCAAAGTTGAGGAGGATGTCTTATAACATGCTGCAGTGCGGCGGACAATTTGGCATACACAACAGTGGGTGGCTCCCTGACATGAGCGGCACTGTGTGAGGGGGCTCCATGTGTCATGACAGGCAGTATTGAGTTGAGCAGCAGCAGCAGAAGTTGAAGCGGATGTTGAGAAGGCAGACCTTCTTGGCCCAGTACATGCGCATGAAGCCATGCATCTTGCCCAAATGCACCATCTCCATCTGAGCTGCATTCCACAAATCGTCATCAGTCTCTGCCTTCTCAAACTGCTCCCTACAGCATGAAGAAATCAGGTCGCTGCAGGACACATACCACTGGGGCAAAAGATAACTTGTTCTCAGTGTGAGAACTGAGTTGTGATTGTCACATAGGGGGAAATGAGGATATCATCATGACTATGCATGTAGATCAAAGTGCGGCGTACAACACTGTCAAAGACACATGCATACTATGATAACATATGCGTCACGCAGATGCCAAGCCTGATCCACCAAGCAGTAAGCAAAGCATATGTCCCTGCCGTCACTGTTGCATTTTGCCAGTGATTGCGATGTTTGCTTTGCTGGTTTACACTCTTCATGGTCAGGAGTGGCGAGGAGGCGGATCACGAGAGAGTCACGTGTCAGCTTCCCTCAGCTTTTATGAATGCACCGCTTGTTGGAGGCAGTTTATTGCTTTTGAATGCACTGAAATGGGTCCCCAAACCTCACTAGCAGCCATGCCAGACACAAAATGGCTTTGGACAGAACTGTGAGGCACTTGATTGCTTCTGTATGCACCTAGCTGGGACAAAGAGGCTCACCAATATACATGTAGATGATGCTGATGGTGATGATGATGATGAAGCATGCCAGACTCACATTGTGTAGATGTATTCCCGCTCATCACTCTTATGCTTTTCCAGGCTGTCTTGAGCCCACTGCGATGCACCCTTGATGTTGTCATAGTTGGGCTCGTAGTGGCAGAAGTTGTCTGACAGCTCGCGCCGCACCACCACCTCGTCCAGGAAAGCATCCACAGCATCCTGCAGAAAGGCCAGAGTCATGTGAATGTTCAGCAACCAAATGGCGCTTTTATTTGTTGTTCCGTAACATTTTTCTGATAGTGGCAGAAATTGTCTGTTGGCTCAGGCCTGAACACCACTTCATCCGAGAAGGCACCCACAGCATCCTGTAAAAGAGACAGAGTCATGTGAATGCTCAGCATATATCCAGCCCTATGCTTGTTCTTTCAATGACATTGATTTGCTAGTGAAAGAAGTTGTCTGAAAGCTCACGTCTCACCACCACCTCATCCAAAAGGTATTCACAGCATCCTGCAAAAAGGACGGAGCTATGTGAATGCTCAGCATATAGTCAGCCCTGTATTTAACCCTTCAGTGGCATTGATCTGGTTGTGGCAGGAGTCACCCGACAGCTCAATTCTTATAACTACCTCATCTGAGAAGGCATCCACAGCATCCTGCAAAATAGACAGAATCATGTGAATGCTCAACATAAACTTGGCACTTTGTTTGTTGTTCCGTAACATTGAGCTGGTAGTGGCAGAAATTGTCTGACGGCTCACGTCTTACTACCATCAGCTGATCCAAGAAGGCATCCACAGCATCCTGCAAAAGGAAGTGAGTCTTTCATATGGATGCTCAGCATATAGTCAACGCTCTGTTTGTTCTTGCAATGACACTGATCTGGTAGTGGCAGAAGTTGTCTGGCAGCTCACATCCTACCACCACCTCGTCCAAGAAGGCATCCACAGCATCCTGCAAAAGAGATAGATTCTCTTGTGTGAATGCTCAGCATACAGTCAGCCCCCTTGTTTTTTCAACGACACTGATCTGGTAGTGGCAACAATTGTATGAAAGCTCGCACCGCGCCACTATCTCAACCAGAAAGGCGTACACGGCATCCTGCAACATGACTTGTCTGTTCCACCTACACTTAGCATTTGACTAAACCTCTTCCCCTGCCTTCAACAAAACCAACTTGGCTGCTTTACTTTTCAACTGTGAGGAGCAAGGCTCTGTTGCTGTTGGAGTCTAGGGCATGATGCATGCAAAGTTGCTGTAGAACGGTGGCTTCCCATCAAACTGCAGATGGAGAGCAGCAAGTTTGCTTGCAGGATTGTCAATCTTGCACACACAGCAGTATCACCATTGTGTAAGGAAAGCTGTACAAGCTTGATTGCGTGCACAGCACTCTCACAGCACAGCTTGGCTTTTGAAGCAGACCTTGTACTTCTTCCTGTGCTTTGAGGCCTCTGGTGCAGCTCTCTGGCCACTCAGGCCAAAATGCATAGCAACTGAGGTGAGCGTGAGAAGCAGACCTTGTACTTCTTCCTGTGCTTTGAGGCCTCCAGTGCAACCCTCTGGCCACTCAGGTTGCCAAAATGAAGATAGGCTGACAGTGTGGAGACCGCTTTGGGAGAGCAGGGATCATTTCGCATGGTGTTGTAGTTCTTGAGCCTCTCAGGTGTCAAGAACCCCTCTTTGCCATTCAACGCCTGCAGATGAAACCAATCAGCTGAAGATCAGCAACAACAACAGTAACAAACACACTGAGAGTTGTCTCAGCACAGGCGCCAGGTGGTGGCCCCGGACATCCTATCTTGCCAGTCCACCAGGGCAATCATTGCAAAGCAATATGGCATTGCACAATACACTGCTTCAGTGACCGCTCATCATTAAAGGTCTTTGCAATGGCAGTTGACTAGGATGCATGCCTGCACGTCAAGTATAGAATGAACAGGAGCTCCAAAGTACTGCAGCAGTGCAGCTTCAGGGATAGCCTATGTCCCCAAGGACTGTCACTTGTCAAAACCAGCAGGTGTGAGGTAGGTCACCTCTTAGGCTGCAACCTTGCCAGGTTTCCACGAGGAAAAGGTACATCTGGACCACAACTATCAAGCAGGAAAGCATTTGCAACAAATACAACAGTCCATTTGTCCAGGTGCCACCAGTAACAGTTACATCTGGACCACAGGTATTGAGTAGGAAAGCATTTCCAATAAATACAACAGTCTATTTGTCCTGGCAAAGGCATGCTTGCAGCCCTGTTGTAGTCTTGAAAGGCTGTCACTTGTCAAGAAGCAGGGAAGAATGAGGTTTGAGCGAGCAGGTCACCTCGTACGCTGCATCTTCTCCAGGCTTCCACCAGGGAACCTCAGGCACATCTGTGCCACGCTGCAGCACCTCCTCAATTAGACCATCCCAGTCAATCTTGTCTGGCATGCGCTTGGACTTCCACTCCTTCTGCTTGGGAATGTCAGGGAAGTCCTGCAAAGCATTTAAACTTTGTCTGACATATGCTTGGCCTACGTTTCTTCTGCTTTGCAATGTCAGGAGAGTCCTAGACAGCACCAGTTTATGATAGCCGATATGTGACATGGCACAGCCTAGTCTACTGGATGCCTAGCACAGCATGCCTAGCTTGGGCTATTGACCCTAGCCCATTAAAGTAGATTGACAGCAATGAGAGTGATGCCATGGGGACGGCATGCGTCACCAAGGCTGTATGCAGCTGAACTGGATTTGCACTCACGTTGAGCAGGGCTTGCTAGCAAAGCAAAAGCGAAAGACAGATGAAAACACTGCACAATGTAGGAGACATGCAACATACAGTATGCACATGCCTCTAATGATCATGCTGCTGCAGTTCTAAACCATAGGTCCAGACTTGCCGTTGCACTACACAGAGTGAGTCTAGAGGCAGTCATAGCCACATGAGTATGGCATTAGCCGTGACACAAGCCTGACAACGTCAAAGGTTAAGGGTCAAAAGGATCACCTCAAGATATTCTGGCAGCTTGGATTGAATCTTCTTTCTGATGGTACGAGCGCCAGTTTCCTTTTTGTCGCTGGCTTCCCAGACAGGGACCACGTTGTGTGTGTCTACCTCATGCATGGGGATTGACAGCTCAGCACATGTCTGCTGGCAACATGCACACTTCAAACTCATGCATGGGGATTGACAGCTCCAGTACATGTGCAGTCATGTTGCACAATTTTTACTCATGCATGGGGGTTGACAGCTCAGCACACTTCTGCAGGCAACATGCACATTTTGATCTCATGAATGGGGATTGACAGCTCAGCACATGTCTGCAGGTAACTTGCACCATTTTGATCCATGAGTGGGGATCAACAGCTCAGTACATGTGTACAGGCAAACTGCATGTGTCCATCTCACGCATGGGAATGGGCAGCTCAGCATGTCTGCGCGCCAAAGTCTGACATCAAGCAGCTGTTCTGATGGTTGTGACAGCACATGCAAACAACATCTTAGCGCACGTCTGCTGGCCAGTTGCACGCCACCTTTTCACACCAATCAGCTGTACTGATGGCTGCAGTGGCACATGCACTGCAGCGGAAGGCACACTGCAGTGGTCTATGCACTTTACATTATCAAGGCATCAAGACAGCAGAAGACAGAATCAGACCATATGCTTCATCATACAAGACATTTGACAAGTATGGGAAAGCAAGGCAGCTAGGGCCCTGTCAACTGCTTTGAAGGTGAGTCATGGCATCATGGAGGTACAGTGCAATAAGTAATTCAAGCAGCACTAACTTGGATGCTGCTTGAAAGGACAACGAGCGCAGCAAATGCTGCAGGATTGGGACGGCGCAAACATGGTGCAACACAGCTTGTGCCTTACATTCTCTCGCCACTCTCGGGCAGCCCGCACAGGTACAAAGTTGCAAATCAATGGAGGATGGACGGCGCAAACATGGTGCAACACAGCTTGTGCCTTACATTCTCTCGCCACTCTCGTGCAGCCCGCACAGGTACAAAGTCGCAAATCAGTAGGGCAGCTCCGATGTCATCCATCAATTGTGGCAAATTGTCCTCTGCCTTGCCGTAGGTCATGTAGAATGGGATGTTGAGGGCCTTGAGTGCAGGCTCAACTTGACGCAGGCCCCGCACAAGAAAGCCCCACTGACGTGCACCAGCGCCAAGAAACTCTTTGACCTGCAAGATGGACATCAAGCATGTTTGCTCTACCTCTGCAGAGTACCTAATGGCAAGCCACAAGTAGGAAAAGCCCCTACCAGGTTAAAAACAACCACAACGTTTGAATCTGAGCGCGCAGCAACTTCACAGGCATATAGAAGGGCCCAGTTGTCTCTGTGTCTCTGGTCCCGTGACATCCTGCAGGTAAGCAATCTTGAGTGATCACAGCACCTGACTACTACAAGGCCAACAAGATGCCAGAAGCCATGGTGAGGGTGCAAGGAACAGCCAGACAGACGCTTGCGCGCGACTTGCCAGTAGACGACAGGTCCCTTCTTGACAGTGCCGCTTCTGAGCTCGCGTACGCGCTTCGGGTTTACATGAAGACCCTTTTTTGCTGAGCCTGAACTAGGTCCTGCCTCTTCCTCTAGGCTTTCAGGTGTCTCTTCTGGATCTGAAATAGCCTTTTCGCTGTCAGAGCTCTCAGCGTGCTCTTCTCCCTTGCGCTTCCGACCTCGTGCCATCGTTGTCAAGGACTGAGGTGTAGGATCGAAAGTTGCAGCACGCTTAGGTCGGCCTGACGCAAGCCAACGCTGTGGACGAAGCGGTCTACGCAATACAGCAGAGGCTATCGGCGGTTGTCGCAAGACCGCGGCAGCGAGCCGGGTGCTGCACGACAGTCTGAGTGTTGACCACGTCGTGCCAAGTAGAAAGGCAGATCCTTCGCCGAGAACCACTTCAACACTCTCGAGGACAACAGCAATGCTAAGCAATGATTTGATTAGCCAACGTCAAAGCCTTAGCAGCGTGCATATGCCTGGCAGCGCTGCTGCGCCTGAGCTTCTGCCTAAGCATCTGGCCTTTGACTTGCGATGACAGAGAAAATGGGGGTTGGGGGGGGGTGCCCACCCAAAGTTTGGGGTTTGAGACACAATCTCGGTCCGTTGCGAGCACCGTGTCTATGGACCATCTTTTGGCGCCGTTTCGTATCGCAGCCCGTCTGAAGAGTACGTGGAGCGAGTTCTGGGTGTGTTGCAGAAACAAAGACGCGATTTGACTTGAACAACTGTAGATGGCAACCCCGTTCTCTCTTCACGACTTTGCCAGCAGGCACACGCTTGCCCCCCCGGACCCAAATCAGCAGCATCACACGCCACGTGAGGAGCAGCACATACAAAATGAGCTTCGCATCTTAGACAGGCTCCCAGGCTCCCAGGCTCCCAGGCTCTTTGACGCAGAGGATCTTCCAGCTCAGGACTTGTGCGCCCAGCCAGCGCAGCAACATGCTCAAGAAACGGCTACAAACCAGTCAGATCATGCCAAAAATGAGGCCGCGGCTCAGCCAAGTTCCTGCCAGCCTGAAACACCTGTGGGACAAACAGGTGTCAAGAAAAGGAAGGCTTCAAGTCAAGATCAGGCTTTGGCCTGCAAAAGGTCTGCACAGCTCTCCAGAGCGCTCAGCAACATAAAGCTTTTGCACTGCAAGGGGCGAAAATTGCCTCATCAAATACCATTGATGGTCAGTCATGAAATCGCCCACCATGTGTTACCGCCTGAAGTCTCATTGTGCACAGTCTCAGGGGAGTTTTGGTGCTGTGAAAGCTGCGTCTGTCATCAAACATGCCAACTTTCAGCTTGAGAATGATGCTTTTTAGTGTCAAAACATTGCTAGCTGTGCAGTGTTTGGATAAGCACAAGTATACTGCAGCTAACATGATTCTTTGCTGGACCCTTGCTCGCATTCTTATTGGCAGGCAGCACCTGATGACTATATATCATTGACTTCGCATTTATGCAGGGACATGGGCACAGAACAAGATGTGATGGAGGTTGATCTTGAAGAAGAGGAGGAACTCAAAGAGCACGTTCTCAAATCTCCTGGAGCAATGCTGAAATTGGCAAACGAGTGCAAACAGAAAAACTGGCCAGAGTTTGCCATTGAGCAGTTAAACAGCATACTGTCCACATGCTACCGCGACGGTCATGATGGCGTAATCAAACTGAAAGGCAAAACAGCTACATGGCGGTCATATTCGTCATTTGCTCAGGATGGCAAGGAATGGTAAGTCAACTTTTGCTGCTTAAGACAACAATCAATGCGCATCAAGGATGCATTACACGGCGCCACCAAGCGGACTGTGCAAGCAGCACTCTTAGTGATTATCTTGACTTGCAAAAATTGTCCTTTTGGGGTCCCAGAATGACAGCCATCACGTAGATCACCAAGCTGTTGCTGTGCTGTTGCATGTAACAACTCAAAGGAGTGCACATCCTTTGCATAGTGATTCTCTCTGAAATAATTTGATAGTCAACAGAAGATACACTGCCTTTGTGGCTTCACAGCTTGCTGCTTCATGCATTTTATTCAAATTGCATGCTAGACAGGCTCAGTAGGCCCAGCTAGGTATGTACTGGAGCAATCAACTGTCTCCAGCCATCCCTTCATGCCCAGTACAAATGATTCAGGACAGCATAGGGTCAAAATGGAGACAGTTCATTGCCCCGGTGCGGACTTAGCTGGGCCTGCTGAGCCTGTCTAGCACACGTTTAGAGTGAACAAATGAATGAGCTGTCCCCAGCCAGTTCTGGTATGACCAACCAGTTGCTGCTTGGTCGTACGTCAAGTCTTGCCTGATGCATGAAACATTGTTGACATTTCTTGTGCCTGCGTTCTACATAACTGTCACAGCAACCTTGAGGTAGTGTTGTCTTGCAAGCAGGGCACATGCTTTTGCGGCGTACCACAAAGCATCTGTTGAAAGAGCCAATGCTGGAATTGAGCCTATACAAGCTGAACCAGGAGCACCTGACCCAACACAGGTTTCAACATGAAACACTGCACACATTATGCTGTGAAGGCCTGCCAAGCAGCTAATGTGTCATCTGCTAGACAACATCCTCAGCAACCCTGGTGTATGCTGATGTACATGCTGATATGCAAGTTGGTATGCATGCTGACATGCAGCGCACGAGTGCAGTCTGTGCTAGCATTGTAGCCTGTGGGGCCTGCAGTTTTGGTACATTCATTTTTTCATACATTGTAAACGTGGGCTACACAGGCTCAGCAGGCACATCTAGGTGTGTACAGAAGCAATCAACTGTCTCCAACCAATTTTTGAACATCAGACATCCTCACTGTTATGCACAAGCAAACCAGCCTGTCAAGCTTGTATCACACACACATACTGCTCTTGTCATCATATGTCATCCTTCATTTGTATCATGACTGAGATTGCTGTTGGACGTGTGTTGTTGGCCTTGCAGATCCACTGCACCAAGCCAAGAAGTGGACAGCGCATTCTTGGTGTGAGGCCTCAGCCAAAGAGAGCAAAGGTTACCTCTGGTGCGAAAAATCAGCCAAAGAGAGCAAGGGGCACTTTTGGTGTGAAGTTTTGGCCTTCACAACAAGACACAGCATCGCCCGCAGCGGTGCCAAAGCTGGCTGTGATTTGGGAGATGGGTCAAGAAGAACTGGGGCGTCACCATAAGGTTAGTGTTACTAGCAGAATGTCTACTTCCATCTAGCAAATGCTACTGCTTGACTGCCCATCCGTGTGCACTCAGGCTTTGCATAATCTCGCAGGAACAGCTGAAAGCTTGGTGCAAAGCTCATGGCTTGCGACATGGCAAGCAGAATAAAAAGGACGACCTAGTAGAGAACCTCTTCCAAAAGGCCCTCATGCATCAGATGGCAGAAGATGATGAGGTGAGTCTGCAGATAAATCAAGTGCCAGACAGCACCCATGACATTCTGCAAGCCTGTAGGCTCTGTGTCTTATTTTGGCATTTCAGCACATGGCAAGCAGCTCCAAAAATGCAATTAGCAGTGAGCCTTTTCACGTGGCCCTGAAGCAACAGATTGCTGAACATGATGAGGTGAGTCTGCAGATAAATAGACGACCAGACAGCACTTACGGGATCTCGCAAGCCTGTAGGCTCTGTGTCTTATTTTGGCATTTCAGCACATGGCAAGCAGCTCATAAAGTGTGGTTAGCAGTGAGCCTTTTCAAGTTACCCTGAAGCAAGAGATTGCTGAACATGATGAGGTGAGTCTGCAGATAAATAGACTACCAGGCAGCACACATGGGATCGTGCAAGCCTGTAGGGTTTGTGTCTCATTTTGGCATTTCAGCAAGCAGATCACAAAAGCGCAGTTAGCAGAGAGATTTTTTGAACTGACCCTGGAGCAACAGATGGCAGAAGATGATGATGCAAGTCTGTTGATACACAGTCCATCTCAAGGAACTCATGGCATTGTGCAGGCCAATAGCTCTCTGTGTCATGCTGACATTGCAACACTCTGGCTTGATTGTCCACGCTATGCTGTGTAAAACCTGCTCAATTGGCAAGCTCAAAGTGGTCAAGTTGTGCAAATGACTTTGGCATATAAGTTGGGTCTTGTATGTCATGCTGATATATCATGCTATCAAGAGGCTACTGTTTGCAAAGCACCTGAATCTGCTGCTTTGCACCTGCTGTATCAGCTGCCTCACTCATCTTTCTTATGGGCTGCTCAGTACTGGTGTTACTGACATTGCGGCGTTTATTAGAAATGTGTCTTGCCTCAATTGCCAGGCCCAATGTAAACCTTTGCATTTGCAGGAAGAGCATGCATTGGCCTCTGATGTGCACGTCACTGCAGATTCAGCTTCTGCAGGTCTGGACGGACGCCCGGCATCAGCTGACTGTATTGCACCAGCTGTACATGCGGTATGTGATCTGACATGTACAGTGAGGAAGTGTTGCAAAATTACAGTCATACCTAGTTCATGTGTCAGGCGCGTGCATTTTGCCTACTATTTTGTTATGCAAGCTGCAATGCTATCAATGTTGCATTGCCGACAACACAGGCCAAATGGCTTGGGCAATACATACAAAGGGGTCAGTGTTGCTGCATTCTCTTGTGTGTCACATGGTGCTGGGCTTGCAAGCAACCATCGACACTGCCTTTGCTGGAGACTGCTATCTGTGCACATTGCTGTCCATCAGACAGCAGGCAGGCATCATGCATACTATCAGAGCCTCCTTTTCAGCAAAGCACTGTTGCATGGTCCTTGGACAAACGCAACAGCCTGCAGAGCTGTTGGTGCAGGGCATTCACAGTGATGAAGATGCAGAGGAGGGTGCTGCAGCTGTGGCAAATGCGGGCATGAGTGAACATGTAAGGATCACGATTGTTGGTGCAACACAACAACTTTTCCCTGCTCTTGAGTGAGCAGCATGGTCATTGAACCATCATAGCGTGTGTGTCATGCTTAGTCATGTGCTTTGCCTGACAGCTGCAGCTGCCAAATGTATGCACCTCCAATTAAACACCTCTGGCACGTGGCCTCACAACGCGACTTGCATGCTCTGCCCAGAATCAGACACCGTCATTACATTGGAATTCCTGCAAGGGCTTGTGACACATTACATCATATACATCAGCGCAAATAAGTTGAGCAGCATCTGCACGGGTACTGCAGTTGCTGCACCCAAATCATGATAGCAGCCTTGATTTGTGTGTTTTGTATGCAGTCTGCTTCAGAGGAAAGTTGCAGCTCTGAGACAGATAGTTCCGATGGTGAAAGCAGTGAAGCCTCATCAATTGCAGCAGACCTGGATCACCCTCACAACACCATTCCACATCAGCTTGCAAAGGTATGCAATCAAACTTTCCTCGCAGTCTTCTACAGTTACTTCTCTTTGTAACAATTGCTTTGGCTACCAAGCAGATTGTCCTCACATCAAGTTGTTCTTACTGACAGGTGCCATTGCAGTCAGACAACAATGATTGGTCCCAATGACATTGTCTTTACATTGAGAATGTGTCTACCTTGAGTGTCCTTGCATCAAACGTCCTCACAAAGAGAAGGTCCTGTATCTGATGCTTGTGAAGGCTGCTTGTTGCTGTCAGCCCTTTGGCAAAGCTAGAGTCATGTGGCATGAGCTGTTCACACTCACTCACTCACTCACTCACTCACTCACTCACTCACTCACCCACGCACTCACCCACCCACCCACCCACCCACTCACTCACTCACTCGCTCACTCACTCACTCAGTGCTAGACACGCTCACCAGGCCCAGCTAGGTATGTACTGGAGCAATCAACTGTCTCCAACCAGTTTGGTCCTGTGCTAACCTACAACCAATTGTATTGAACACAGAGGGAAAAAATGGGCCATCTACACATTGTCTGCCATGTATAAAGGCTCAATAGACCATACTGCAAGCTGTTCGTGCCACTTTGGCGCATCTACTCTCTGTTTGCAGCTTGCCTTAAGCCTGTCGCAGACATGCTGGCTTTAGTTCAAGAGACCGTGCTGAGTGACAATTGTGATGACTTCTGGCCCTCAACACATCATCAGTCATGCCTGCTTGGCTTGTTTAGGCTGCATTCATTAACAATCTTCTCCCTTAGCAGCTGTAAGTGACTATGTGATTCTCATCAGCTTCAGGTGTGTCATGCATCACTGATGAAGCGATATCATACAGGCCATAAGCAAGCATTTAGCAACCAGTGTAAGCAGTATGTAGAGACCCGCCTGTACAAGGCCCTTTCTTCCCTCCATGTTGAGTACAAATGGTATAAGGTCAGCACAGCACAGGACTGAGATGATTGGAGACAGTTGGTTGCTTCGGTATGCACCTAACTGGGCCTGCTGAGCCTGTCTAGCACGCGTTTTGAATGAAATGAAAACAAAATAGTAAGCAGCGTAAGCAGGATATAGTTACCCATCTGCTGCTGCTGAGATGTGAAGATATGCACATGCGGGCTGAACACCCTTCTACGGCAGCGCATACAGCTCAGTCTGATGATTCAGCAAGCGCTCATGCTGTTGAGGGCCTCAGCCTGAGCGGTTCAGACTTGTCTCACACTTTTGCTGAGACAACATCGTTTCTGTCCTTTCCAAGGCATGCACATTGTCTGCACCTTCACGGGAAGATATGCACATGCAGGCTGAGCACCCTTCTACAACAGCCCCTGCTCCATCTGTTGATTCAGCAAGCGCTCATGCTGTTGAGGACCTCAGCCTCAGCGGCTCAGACTTGTCTCAAACTTTGGCTGAGGTGCGACATCTTTCTGTCATCTTCAAAACACGAAACTGTAGTGGTGTGTGTCTGCACCTTCACACAGTGTTGGTGTCATCTGCATTTGCAAAGCATTCACATCACGCGGTGTGTGTCTGCACCTTCATGCAGTGTTGGTGTCTTCTGCATTTTTGAACAGCTGCACCTGCGTCAGCAAAGCTGTTGTCTGTTTGCAAGATGTGTAATGAGCTGTCTTGGTGCGCCATGCTACACCTGGTCAGAGTCACCAGCTGTGCACAACTTTAGGCAACTCCAGATTTCTGGTCGTGACTTTCTAGAACTAACGCCATTCCTGAGCGGTTGCACTGCACACCATCTTTCTGCAGACAGACCTCGTATGCACAAGCCTCTGCCTGTTGCAAGCAGGTTCAGTCCAAGCTCCGTGCCAGGGTTGCGATCCTTGATACCTTGGACGGAGAAGCTAGGCAGGCCAGGTTGGCCAGCAGTACAGCCCACAAAGAGAAAGAAGCGAGGCGCAAAGCTTTGAGCAATGCTCAGGCAGAGTATGATGTGGCCAGCCTAGTGGCTGCAGCCACTGCAAGAGTAGCTAAAGATGCGCGTTCAAAGCTGCAAAACGCCATTTGCCAAAGCATGGCAGGCTGTGGTTCTCTGTCTGCTTAGCTGGCATGTCAGCTGGCATGTCAGCAGTCTGAAATGTCAAGATGGTGCCTGTTCTGTAGCGGACGACGTCACTTTTGGAGCAACGCTCAAGCAGCATGGATACTCAGGACACAGCCGAATCTATGATGCAGTGCTCCATTTCAAAGCTCCATTTGGATGTGAGCACAAGGTTCGTCAAGTGTCCATCCATTCAGTTGTACATATGCAGTCATAAAGCTGCCCATGG
Source organism: Trebouxia sp. TZW2008 (assembly GCA_002118135.1). NCBI lineage: Eukaryota > Viridiplantae > Chlorophyta > Trebouxiophyceae > Trebouxiales > Trebouxiaceae > Trebouxia > Trebouxia sp. TZW2008. The sequence continues at coordinate 73,690 of BDIU01000008.1, read as the reverse complement.
TTGCGTCAGAACATAAAAATCTGTCAGGCTTGTGCATGCATGTCTGTGAGCTTTCAATTCAGACCCAGAGAAGATCAAGATTGATTGTGAGCAACGGCTTGTTTGCAGTGTTTCTGCTTGTTATAAACTGTACATTGCTGAAGAATTGTGCGACTTCATGATGTTGCCTATTGGATTGCAACACAGCGCCAACTGCTTTGCTCACACGCATCAGGGTGGGTCTTTTGCTGCTTGTTGCTGGTGACGTCGTTGAGATGGCTTGTCAAATGGCTCAAGCAGTGCAGAGTGCAAGACGAGATTGACTCTCATGTGGAGGCAAAGCCTTGTTGGTTTAGTTGAGTTAGTTTTCTGTAACATGCAGTGTCTCATCTAGCTGTCCAGCTGCTTCAGGTTTTTAAGGGTGTAATGTCAATATATGTATTGTAAGATCCTGCAGCTGTTGCAGATGAACACTCTTTCCTGTTTGGCTGCTCAGCAAGCGGCTTGTTGTAAGTGACTCAGTGACTGACACTCTTCTTTGACGGATTGACTCGCATTCGTCTTCCTCTTGCTGGTCAGCTGGCTGAACATCCGTTGGAGAACGAAATGCTTTGGACGAGATTGCTGTGCTCAAGTGTCTCACGGGTTGAAAGCTAACTTACTGTGTGCAAAGCTGGTGAGGGCTGCATGACAGACGTGTAGCAGTTGGTCCAACATCTACACGTCCAGGAGTCAAGCTGCAGCTGATGTGTTGGCAATGACTCAGAAGTTTCATGCTGAGTCTGCTTTTCCATGCTTTGCTTGATTACATACCAAGGTCTTGAGTAAGATTGATGACCCACGAAGGCCAAAGTCACGCGCGAATGGCATCCGTCTTCTCCCCTAACAGAGATACAGGCTCTTGACACTCAGAATGTCCATGCAGGATAATACCAAAAGAGTACCAAGCATGCTCATTTGCTAGGTGTCTGCAGTGCAAACATACAACGCTCAATGACTGACGTGCCAGGGGTATAATGCCAAGAATGTGCGAATTGTACAAGGTAGGACCCTTGTACCTATGTTCGCGTATTACAATGCACGTGACATCCAGTATGATACACTGCCTCTGCGCAGAACCCTGCATGCACTTCCAGATGAAATGCTCAAATGACTGACTGCAGCACCATGCTGCTACTAATGCTGGCAAGTGAGTTGTACACATTACTACTCACAATTCTATCTGCTGACAGGCTACTTGCTGCATGCTAGTACCAAGATGATGTCAGGTAGGAACCCCTTGCATACAATTACAAACACCTCTGTCTGCACACACTGTGATGCTTTGCCAAATGCTGCAGCACAAAACAGCTGACCTTTCTTGTCTTATATCTTGGCTTGAAAGAATGACACCTATGTCTGCACACACTGTAATGCTTTGCCAAATGCTGCAGCACAAAACAGCTGACCCCTCTTGTCTTATATCTTGGCTTGAAAGAATGATGATCTGTCTGTGCCATTTGCCCTAGATATGCATCTGACTCCTTACAGCACAAGAAACGGCCACGAACTTGACAATGCAAACCAAAATGCCGACAGCCACAATGTAAATACTGCACAAAATGATGAGTGAAGTAGTGTCTGTGCATGCTGCACTGTGGCTGCAGGATCAGGCTCAATGACATGCATGAACAGAAGTTCTTGCATGCCTGCTTCAGAGCAAAAGAACTCCGAAACCAGCATGCAGCGAACATGAGTCTCCTCCAAATTTGCCATTGACTCATCTTGCGGCCCAAACTAAGTTGTCAAGCTTGTCAAACAGGACCAAGTTGCCGTCATCTTGTAAGACAAGATAGACATGCCCTCCCACAGCTCGGACTCGGTCGTAATAATCATTATGACTCAGGCTGGCCCATATACAAGTGTGCCCAGCATATACGCACATGTTATGATCCCTTTGTACATGGAACCCCTTGGTTTCTTCCGGATGATTCCAGGTGTCAGTGCTCCAAACAGGTGTCTGACGAAGAGGTCTGATGTGCTGCTCTGTCTTGTATCTCTCATTCAATTGGTACAGAACCAAATTGCCATCGGCTTGCATGTTGAGACTGAACTTGCCATTTTGAGAGAAGAAATTATTCTCCTGACAGAAGAACGACACTGCTGCGCATTCTCCATACAATCTACTTGTATCATGCCTGCAACAGCAGCACAGATGTGTCATATCAAGACCCTATATATGCATCACATTGCCATCTTAGCTGCAGCATGCATGCTGCATGCATGTAGCAGACACATAAAGCCACAAGCTTGCTGAACTCTATGCTGTAGACCTGTTGAAACACCTTTGGCAGCTCAATGATGCTAGCATCTTGCCCTATGTTGACTTCGTTTGCAGTTCAGGGCAAGATCTGGCCATAAGCCAAAGCAAGGTGATCAAATAGCATATGTTCACGGCAAATGTTTGTTGCTTCATTACAGCATTAGCATTGTCGCGCATGCACACAGTACATGCTCATGCTGATTCACTTGACACTTTGTACAGCAGTGATTTGTCAACCAAACAGCAAACACAAAACTGCAAACATCATGTCAATGATTTTGCCATTATGCAAACACCAGCACAAGAGCACACAGGTCAACATAGACAATACAGACACAGCAACAGACTCTGAGTCAGACACAGAGACAGAGGCACACACAGTCAGAGACAGAGACTCAGACCGCAGACTCATGTGACTGCGTGGTTGCAACACAGACTCAAACAAACCCGAGTTGCAACCCTGAAGGCACGAGCAATGTAGCCTACCGCATCCAGAAGCAGTATCCTTTGGAATCCCATACCACCAAATTTCCATCGTCAAGCAACTGAAGGCGCACTGGAGGGCGCGTTTCTCGTTCCTTCCAGGTTTTGCTGTACCAATATGCCCAATCTTTTGAATTGAACAGGCGCAGAACCTGATCAAATGAGGAGAGGCGGAGGGTGTACGGGCCCAGGTGCTGGTCGGGTCCCAACCCCTGAGTACTCCACAGGACTTCATCACCAGAATGGATGTCAAAGGCTTTGCCGTAGTGTCTGAGGACCAAGTGCCCAAATTCTTGGATGATGATACCATATGTACCGCTGTTAGAAAACAACGTCCGGCCCTCCATAAGAACCTCACCACCTGGGATGGCTTCCAGGTCACCGTACAGATTGTCAGCGGGTTGCGTGCTGCAGCAGCAAAGCTTGCGCGTTCATGAATTTGCCTAAAACATCTTGTGGGGTGTGTTTGCACAGACAAACCCTTTTGATGTTAGCAAGGAAACAAAGGTGACAACACTCACACACTCTGCTACAGCATGCATTGCGGCTTGGTCCTTGTAACATGACAACAAACTTCTTCTGCTATATCTTGTCACCCAACTTCTTCTGCTATATCTTTTGTCACCCAAGATTGCAACACAAATGTATTCTTCTGCTATATCTTGATACTTAGATTGCAACACAAATGTATAGGTGCTGATGCGACATGTTTGATATGCCACGGGGGCACATGCTATGCAGACAATCATATGGCTGATCTACAACACAACTGTTGTGCTGTAGGTAGAGCTGCATCACAGTTGAGCAGTGGTTGTGCAAGGCAATGACTTGAAATGCAAATTTCTTAGCATAGTGCACAGATTAGTTGCAAATGGCTTGACCAAGGCGACTTTGCAAAAACAGATGGACTATGAATGACTCATGACTGCTGATGCAGGAGGTTGCAAATGATGTGGAAAAACGGGTTTGCGATCCCAGCATGGCTTTAAACGACAAGTGACAGCTGTTACAGGAGGTTGCAAATGATTTTAATAAATGACTTGCAGTTACAGCATGGCTTTCAAGGACGTGTGACTGCTGTCGCAGGAGGTGAATGCAAAAGTGGTGATCCTTACTTGGTCCATGCCACCGCTCCATCACTGCCTCTCAGAACCAAGACGCCGTCATCTTGTAAATCGAGGTGTACAGGCGCCACAATGCTGCGCCAGGTCTGACTGTTCCAGATGCAACCTTGTGCATCCCGGACAGACATGCTTCTGTGGTCAGCTTCAAATGAGAGTTTGTAAGGTCCTGAGTGAGGCCTGACTGCCGATGGAACATATTCCCAGCTTGCCCAGCGCTGTGTCTTGTTGCTATCAATGTTGAAAATAGTGTCCAAGTCATAGAGGGTGAGTTTACCACAGTCTTGTTGCAGTTGCAAGGCAAATTTGCCATTGCTGGAGTACAGCACTTGGTTGTCCTTCAAACTTTCTCCTGTCTCACTGTGTAGGGTGCCCTGACGAGGTTTCTCAGCTACCTACACAGCAGACGTCTCCATGTACATCTTGCAGGGTTTGCAAGCCTCTCACAAATACAAACAGATCAAGACAGAGACAAAGAGGAAGATGAGGCACAAGATGATGATGCAGAAGGAGAAGATGAGGACAAAGAATGAGAACGTAGTCAAGAAGCAGATGACAAAATAATGATGAAGAAGCAATTGAAGATGCAGATGCTAAACTAACTGATGGTAGAAGTGGTGATGATGATGGTGGTGGTGGTGGTGGTGGTGGTGGTGGTGAGGGTGGTGGTGAGGGTGAGGGTGAGGAGGGTGGTGGTGAGGGTGGTGGTGAGGGTGAGGGTGAGGATGGTGGTGAGGGTGGTGGTGAGGGTTGGGGTTGGGGTCGGGGTGAGGGTGGGTTTGGGGTTCGGGGTGGGGTTTGGGGTGGGGGTGGGGGTGAGGGTGACAATGTAATGGGATGATGGCCGTGACACAGCAGCGAGCTTGCATGCTGCACGATGGCACATATGTGACATAGGGTTCAAGTCAGACCAGCTAGCCTGCAGCCTGACTCCCAACATGCTGGCCTGAATGCTAGCTTGTAGTGGCATGCAGCACCTTCATCATATGGCAAACAGGAACAGAATCAAATCAGGTGTGTGCTGTAAGCCATCATTGAAATGATCACAGTCTGTGCTAGCCAATAATAGATGCTCGCACAACAAGGTCTGTCCAGCAGCAATTTGCAGATCATCAGTGTGGCAAATGAGGGTCGTACCCTTTTGTAGCACATGATTAAGACTTTGCTTTTGGCCTCAAGATGGCGCCCAGCATATGAGTATGATGCAGCAAAGCCCTTCTTTTGCGTTGAGTCTGTGATAGCCATGCCTGGCACAATGACTGGCTTCTCGAGCCCCCTGCATTGTAGTTGAAGTGTTTCCCAACAATAAACACCAAAAAGAACACGAGACGCACAAGTGTACGCACAACCATCATGTCAGCATCATAGGCTGTAGAAAAAGGGAGCGGCCAATGTAAGCAAGCTGATTGCAGAGCCCATATGCAGCCAAATCGCTACAAAGCTGAACTCTTGCACAGCAAACTGCTCAAAAGCTTATGAGCACGCATGTAAACTGCTGACATAAGCTAAACAACGCCGTCTACATGCCAAAATTTGCAAGCAAATTGTCGAGTTGCAATAGTGTGCTTACGTGTAACATAGCGCAGCATAGATTGTGGATCCAAATCTGTCCATTCCCATTGGAACAGCGTCTTGTGGCCATCTGATGCCAGCTGAACCAGCTGGCTTCCAGTCAAAATCATTGGGGTTACGTAGTATCTGCAATCAGGAATGTAACCAATGACAGCCTTGGCCACATCGTCAGGTTGCTCTACCAAGCTTGCAGCAGTCAAGCAATGAGACTGTGCAGCTGATTTGATGCATCACAACAGGGCAGCATGCATGACAGCCTGATGATTGATAACCATACAGGTACATGTTTGCTTTAGAGCTCGATGCACTTGCCAAACATGGTGCGGTGCAAGTCAGCACAGCCAAGAATATACAAGTCTGTGCCTGAAGCGCTTGAAGTATGCTGACGGCAAATGCAGTGATGACATTGAGCCAGTGTGGAGCGCAGTCGTCATGAGAGCAAGGCTCCTACACAAGCTGCTGCGGTGCACTTTCCTGACTTGCAAAATGACAACACTCTTGACTGCATTGCTGAACGTGCAGCTTGATACTTTTCAGCTTGGATGGCTCACCTCATAGGGCTCAAAAGACCGCGCCTCTCTGCTCTCCAGCCCAAAATGCAGGTGCAAAAGGGTGGCAGAAGACTTCCCCACCTTTTGGCCAAGGGTCTTGATGATGGCCCGTGCAACAAAGCTGGGGCTGCCGTCCAAATCGCAGACGGTTTTGTTGTCGATGTTGATGGAAGCTGCATCAAGTGTGCCTGTTGGTGTGACTGGCTTAGTATATGGCTGTTCAGGTTCCTGAGAAATCCACTGGGGAACAGGTCTGACACCTAGTCTTGCGCACATGATAAAGGTGTTGTCTGAATCAGAGAGATACCCATCACCATATAGGCCAGCTGGTTTTCCTAAGCTGGTGATGTGATGTCCAGCTTTGCCTGGTATCATGGTCCCCTTATGGTTGCAAAGGGCAGCATACAGCGGCTGCCTCTCAATTTCAATACCCACCCGCACAGCCGTGAAGGGTATGCCATTGCGGAGTGCAACCCAGTCGAAATCCTCAGGGTTTTTCAACACCTGAAGCAAGGAGGCACAACTGTGAGTGAGCATTGCTGTAGTCAATCAATTGACCTGAAGCAAGGAGGCACAACTGTAGGTGAGCATTGCTGTAGTCATTCAGCTGACCAACCGTTTGTTTAGTCCGGGTGCAAGACCTAAAGCCAGACTGGCTCATTGGACTTGCCTTGAACAAGCACAGGTCAGGCAGCCAAACGAGAAAAGTATCTGGCAAGGTCTGATCCTGCACATGTTGTTGATCTTTGGCAAGCTCTGCAGCTACCCAGGTCAATGAATGGATTTTGATGCAACATGAAGCATGTAGACACACAAATCACCACCAGAGTGCATGGACAGGACGACATGCCAAGCTTATGCATGCCTGACACCTTGTCACTCCCTTGAACTACATAAAACTAGCTGTGCAAGCACAACATATGTATGACAGCAAGTCCCCATGGCTTTCAATGCATGTCCTTGCAATGGACTCTCCTTGTTCAGTGGAAAACCGTTTGTGCAGAAAGCAGGTTGTAGAGTGCGTGGCGTTCAGGGTTGTTTTGTTTGACTTTCATTAGTTGAACATCAGGTGTCCTTGCCGCAACACTCAAGACAAGCCTGCCTGGCGAGATAAGACTTGTGCCACACACACCTAGCAGTATATGCTGGAAAGTGTGATGATGATGATCGTTATCATTAAGGGTCATTGTCAGGGCAGCGGTAAGGGCCATTGCCTGGGTGATGCAGCGCTGCACGTCACCTGATCTATTTGGCACCATGCGCTTTTGCCGCTAGAAGCATAGTAAAAATCTGTCTTCGGCTGAGGCGTGCCCAACTTGAATGCCATGACGAGGGGTCCGAGCTCGGCCAAGGCAAACTCTTGTGACACCATGACCAGGAATTTTAATTGTCTTGATTTTGGCAGCCAGGGATTCTATAGGTGCACCATGTACGGTTTCCCATGCTTGTTGACTTTCTGGGGACATTTCGGAATTCTACAAGCGATGACATCATACTTGAAAAGCCATGGCAGCTGGGTACAACAAAGGCACACTGAAATTTACCAAGCATCTGAAGTTGCTGCGCTGCATGTGGCATGCCACTTCATGACATGCAGGGCAGTCATATATATGATACATATACGCATATCAGCATCAAAGCACAGATGGTCAACAGGTGCGTGGCTACATGTGCGCATGCATACTGTGACACAGTTATCACCATCAAGGCTGCACACCTGCCAGTACTTCCAGTCTTGCGAGTCACAGCGGCCACGGTGGATGAGGTTTTGAAGCCGAAGCCACAGCAGACCAAGCAATGCTAGGAGCACCAGAGCTGCAGCTCTGAATATGAGCGTGATTGAACGACTTTCAAAGCCTGCCAAAAGGTATTGGCATGCCACAGCAGACAACATCATGAACAGCGAACTGCTGCTGATCACACTAGTAGTCAGCCAAAACTGCAACCCAGCACACATCTGTCAGCTGTTACCAAATGCAGACAATAGCATAAGCAGTTGTTCGCACTGTAGCTAAGCTTGCTGCACAGGGTGCATGGTATATATGTGGCACGCATGATCATCCATGACAACGAGGCACAGGCAGCACTGGGCTTGCACAAGGTCTCGAGTGTAACGAAAAGGGTGATGGGCGATGTAACGCAGCTAATTGCAGAGCCCATATACGACTAGCGTTGCTACATCGAGGACAGCCCTTTGTAATTGCTGGCAATGTAATGTGCGCCAGTTGAAGCTACATGAGGACTCTGCAGCGATGAATTGATTGGGGCATTAGGAATAAAAAGTGCAAGCAAGAATAGCAAGAGTACCTTCAAGCAAGGAGCAGCTCCTGTCACTAACGAGTTCATGTCTTGTTGGATGTCTGCAACACTTGATACGCTTAGTTGACACGCTTAATTGGCACGCACATCTGACGGCAGTTGACAGGCGGGCGCTGCACAGCATACCTGCAACTCGATACAGTGCGTCGTCAGCTACTTGCAGCGTCCCTGCAAACACAAGCGAGTCCTTTCAGGAGACGGTGTTCGCAAGCGCAGACGTTATCCGCTTTGCCCTAAAGGTACCTCAGCAAACAACGTGTTAAAAACTTCAGATGGCTAGTAGCTGACTGCAGCTGTGCAGCACATATGTGCGCACGCACGCATATGCGCATGTACTGAACGACCTATAGTGGCTACTCACGCTCAGCTTTGTTGCGCCATGCTGCACTCACTCGCTCAGCAAGCGCTCGGGTCTCTCGAAACTCAGTCTCGACCCGTTTGTCCCAGGTGTTGTTCACGGCCGCAACGCGCTGATCCCAGACGTGGTTCACGGCCGCAACACGCTTGTCCCAGACGTTGGACACCTGTGACGTGAGAACCCTCCATGCCCCGACCTCACTCCGCCACGACTTGGACTCACGCACTGCACCGGCAATGGCCGCAGCCCCTACCGCTGCCAAGGCGGCTGCTATGAACACCATTGCGCAGTCAGTTTAGTCTGCACTGCTTCATGTGGTCCAAATTCTGCCAACGTTCTGGTGGTGATCGCGATTCTAGCGGCGAGCACAGCGATCTTCGCACATCGTTGCCACACAGATTGCGTGTTGCCTCAGTGTTTAGCCTGTCCTTGCTGCTTTGTGGCCTTCAAAGTGCCCACCACACCATCAGGTGTCGCGTTAGAATCCGAGGTCGCTTCCGACGTCGCTGCCGATTTGAGTCAATTTACTGAACGCAACACACTCTACTATGCTTACGTAAGAGGTTACAACCGCAATCAGCACTTCAAGTCCTGATTAGGCCTGTTTGAGAGCTGCGGTTATAACATGCGCGCTTTTTTTGGGGGTGTTTCACTATGTCATAGACTGCTGGCATAGTCATTGCCACAGTGTGGCACATGTGATCAGCCTTGTTGGCTGGCTAAAGCATGTAAAATTATTCTCTCTTCTCTCTCTCTTAGCATTATGCAGCAAGCCTCTGCTGATTTCGCGCGCAAATTTTCTCAGGCTTAGGAGGCAAGCACTTGGCACATTCGCCGCATTGTGCATTTGCTGACGCAGTGAGCTGTCTTGACTAGCTATAGTGCTGCAGTCGACTTGTCCTCAGGTGGCTGTCACAGCAACAGTTGCTCAGCGCATTGCATAGCTGATGGCGTGCATTGGCTGCTGCCGAGCTGTTCCATTGTCTAGCCTCTGCAGCTGCAGCCGCGGCTTAAGCTTGCTGCCTGGGCCAGTCACTATCCTGTCAGGCTGAGGCTTGCCCCCCAAAAAAGCGCATCTACCTCAACTGACTGTACTGCAGCAGCGCTACTGGCGGTGGAGACCAGTACTGGCGCCTTGCCTTGGGGAACCAAAAGTTGATTCCTTTTGACAGTTGATTTACCCCAGGTGTCTTGCACTTGTGCTGAAGACGGCCAGTGAGTAAGCTGTGCCTGCTTTATGGCTGGCCAGAATACATGCAAGGGCTCCCTCAGCGCTGTTCAGCTGGCTCAGCCGATGCTGCTGTGTAGCAATATGCGGGCAATCAGCAAGCGTGAATGCAAATAAGAGCGCAAGAAAGAGTTTTGACGCGCAAGCAGGGGGTGTAGAGTATACACCAGTGATTTGTGACAGATCACATTTTTGACAGATGCAGGGCTGGGGCCTAAATATGCGCTTTGTAAGGCCCCAGTGCTGGCCTTACCAGACCTGGAGTGACCATTTGAGGTCATCTGCGATGCCTCTGGAGTGGGTTTAGGCGCTGCCCTCATGCAGGACGGTCGGCCCATGCATTTGAGGGCAAGCGTACGGAAGACGCAGAGTCGAGGTATGCTGTAGGTGAGCAAGAACTCCTTGCTGTCATACACGCATTGGAGTCATGGAGGTGTTACCTAGTTGGGACAGAATTCACAGTTGTAAACTATCACAGTCCCAACACCTTCTTCGCCACCAAAACCCTGCTCTCGCCAAGGCAAGCCCGGTGGGCTGAGAGGCTCTCACGCTTCCACTTCACCTACAAATATAGACCTCCACCTAGATCTGTGAGGCAGATTCAATGTAGGTGTCACTATCAGTAGACACCCTTCACAAGTTGCTACAATGGTGCTTGCAGCGGTCAGGGCACAACCAACTTGATTGCCACTGCTTGACATGCTACCCTAGCTGGCTGCAGTCAGACTTAGTCAGACGCAGTGCAACAGCTGGCAACAAGACTGCAACAACTGAGGCTGCAGAACCTGACGTTGAAGCTGACAGTGCTGCAGGCCAAGGCAGATCAGGATCTGCTCAGTCAAATCATTCAGGGCTACACAACAGACCATTGGTTTGCTAAAGGCAGTAACACAGCATGGCTTGATGTGCAAAAGGGATTGTACTCCCGAGGTGATGCTTTAGTTGTGCCAGATGTAAGTGATCTCAAGCAGAGCATTCTGCAAGAGCTATATGTTGCTCAATACTCAAGCCATGCAGTACATCATAGGACCCGCCACAATGCGCAACGCATGTACCCTGGCCTAGAATGTCCACAGACATCAAGGAATATGTCAAAGGCTGCAAGACATGCCAGCAGAACGAGGCCTCCATTCAGCCGCCTGCTGGGAAGCTCATGCCTGTTCCAACCCCAGAAGGCACATGGGATGATATCACTGCTGATCGCGTAGTCAGCCTGCCACAAACATAGAAAGGTCACACAGCTGTCCTGATTGCGGTTGGCAAGCTTACCACAAAGGCTCACATTGCTCCTTGCCAAAATGACATTCACTGCTAAAGACATGGCTAGAATGTTTGTACACATGGTCTGGAAACTGCATGGGTTGCCCTTGCGTCTGACCAGAGTTCATAAACAAATTCATTGCTGCCATCTGTGAGCTTGTGGGCGCTGTGCACGGTGAGACAACTGCTTAACACCTACAGTCAGAAGGACAGACAGAACACATGAATAAAGTTCTTGAAGACATGTTGCGTCACCACATCAGTCCTCAACAGGCAAGCATTGGTAATACGCCTTTTGAACTATGGCAGGCATCCAAGATTGCCCTCTCAATCTGGTCAAAAAGCCTAGCAAAGCTTCTTCTGCTACTGACTACATTGGCAACGGATAAAAAGCCACAGTCAAAGTGAATAAGTGCCTACAGGCTGTGCAACAGCACCGAAAGCAGTGTGCTGACAAGCGTTGCACTGAAAGACATTTTCAGATTGGCGATCTAGGCTGGCCAAGCAGCAGACACATCACACTCAAAGCAGTTGGAAGTCGCAAATTTTTACCGCTATGGCTTGATTTATTTCCAAGCTTGGCACAGGTCACTCCGGTCCACTATACACTGGAAATTGCAGCACACTATCACACCCACTCTACATTCCGTGTCAGCATGCTGCCCTGTGTCCATGATAACAGTGTTCTGTGACCCATGGAGTTCTGTGACAGCATTCTGCACGGATGAGAAAGATGATCACTATGCTGATGCAAGCAATACTGCTGAACTGGACGCTGACAACAGCTTTTACTTCAAGATGGTTGATTAGATGTACCTGACATCAAGGCTGTGAAAGCTCAGATCCTCAAACATTACCATAACTCTGCCAATGCTGGACACGTTGGTTGACGCAGAAAGGCATTTCTGACGTCCTACAATGGCAGCAGGAAATTTCGACTATGTGAAAGGCTGTGAGACTTGTCAAAGGGACAAAATCTTGCAAAGACAGCTAGCAAGGTAGTGCCTTTGCTGCCACAGGTGACGCTTGACAGTATCACAATTGCGAGGCACTTGATGACACAGAGAATTATAATGCAAAATGCCCAGCACGTACCCAAAATACAATAATGCATCCAGGCATAACAAACTTTGCAATCACCTGAAAATGTCAGCCCTCAGACTGGGGAGCATCAACAGAAGACCCTGCTCGAAACATGTTTGACCCCTGTCTAGCATGCCAATCCACTCTGTGTAGAAGCTATGGCTGTCTTGACAAAGCTATGGCTGTCTTGGTAGTGTCTGGTGTTTGTCAACCCTTCAGGTACTGATCATTGACAGCCTGCACATTTTCTTGGTCAAGCCTTGCACTTACTGCAATGTGTGCCTGGAGAACAAGCAAAAACTCAGACGTTGAGACCTGTCAGAGTTTTGAGTGAAAGGCAAGCAGGCTGGGCCGTACAGCTGACAAATCAAGTGGTCAGATGTGGTCAAGCGTGGCTTGGATGTTGCTGCTGTGCGCATGTCTCTTAACTTAAGCAGGAGCTGACACTTTCGTGCAGTACATCTTGGCAAACTTTGCTTCCGATGGAGACAGCTTCATTGAGGAAAATCCCGCTGCAGGACTTGTAGCTGAAGCCAGGTCAGCCAGACAGCCTGGACCTTGTGAGTGCTGGTTTATCGTAAAACGAGATAGACCGACTGTTGCAAAAATGCCTATTACGCATGCCGCTAAGTGGACAGAACTGCGAGTGCTTACGCGCTTGCGACAGGGTTTTGGCGCTGCTGCAGTAATGATGTTCACGGCTTTTGATGCTCTGGACACAGCAAGAAATGCTTCTCTCTGCTTGACTCGCACGATGTTGGTCAGCCTGTACTGACGTAGAGCTTGAGCAACAACTTAGCACCTGAGTCTTGTCGCTTTTTTGGGAAGCTTGATGTGCAAAGGATTCTGCTTCCTGTTACAGTACCTCGGACTATATGTACTGCATTTACGTAAATTCAAAAGATTGATTGATTGACGAACACATATTTGACCGTACACGCCTCGCACACTTTCATAATGCCCCTGCACAGGGGAAGCTCGAGGTGCTGTGTACGAAGTGCAATGTGTGCGAGTGGCGTTTCGACGCTCCGCACGCACCAGCGATGGAGAAGCAGAACGCCGCAGGCAGCAATGCCGGCGTGCGAGTGCCTCCCAAGATCAAAATCAAAGCGCTCGAGGTCGTCAAGGTCTGCAACCTCGTTGCTGCACGCAAATGTTCGCTGCAGTCGCTCTGTAATCTGACAGCTGTTGGCTGGCTCTGCTGGCTTTGCTTTGTCAACCCTGAGCAGTCTGATGTGTCGACGAGCTTCTGAAGAAATGATGTTGCTTGGGGACCCGTTGCAATGACGCAGCATCGACCTCGCTGTTTGCGAAAAGCGCATTTGCATGCCTGCAGGACACTGAGTACCAAGTTTCCCCGTCCACTCCCCTTCTCAGCACTGCAATAGATGAAAATGGCTGGGTGTGTGGTGAGTGGTCGTGCTATCAGCTGATGTAGTTGACTTTATGCTGCATGTTGGTGTTTGCCACTTATAGAACAGTGTACAAGGTGCCTGAGCGTCATATGGATGCATCTGCAACATGCAAGGCTTCTGCCATAAGCTTCATGTGCACAGTCACTGCATTTCTGGATGCCTATATGCACCTGCTGTCATCAACGCAGGACGCAACAGTGTTGGACAGCTTGGCGTCGGTGGAACTGCAGATGTTCACGAACCCTCAACATTGCAGGTCAGCCTTGAGTTCTGTGATGTGATGTGATGTGATGCGTCCTGCACACACCGCTTCCATGTTTACATTGTACACACTCAGTACACCATGAATATGCCCTGACAATAGCCACGCAGCTTTTCAGCTTTTCATCTGAACTGTGTTTAGCAGCTGTCATGCATGCCCCAGAGCAATTCAGCAACATATGAATTTGAATTCACAGCCTAAAGCAGAGCTGCTCTGGACAATGTCATTCTACCGCGCACCATTTTGCTGTTCAAGAAAACAGCCTGCCGTTCGACACCTGCATTGAAATGAGCAGGCAAAGCACTGAACCATCTCTTGAAACACACGGAGTGTGCCAGCATCTGAATTCAACAATGATAATGCCATGGGCCATATGCATTTAGCACCTGTGCTAGAATATGTCACATATTATTTGCTAAAAGACCCCAATTTGAGTTAGCCTCAACAAATGATAATGCCATGGGCCACATGCATTTAGCACCTGTGCTAGAATATGTGACATATGACTATCACGTTATCCTAGGATACATGACTGATGCAGGTGGTTCGCCAGTGGGCCGCCATCAGCTTTGGAGAGGGTCACGCTGCTGGTGTCAGCGGCGAAGGAGAAGTATTCACATGGGGCAAAAACGACCTCGGTCAAGTAGGCCAAAACGTGGGCCATGACAAGCACGTCCCCACAAAGATGGAGATCCTGAAAGGCTGGGATGTCAGGGCACTAGCATGTGGTGCTCATCACACCGTTGCATTGACACCAGAGGATGTGATTTCCTGGGGTGCAAACTCTGAGGGGCAATGTGGTCAAGGGGAGCGTGCTGAGACCCTATGGGTGAAGCCCCGCAGCATCAAGCCACTGCAAGGGATGTATGTCTCCCAAGTGGTGTGCGGCAAGTACCACACCTTGTGTGTCACAGCCACCTCACAGGTATTGCTTGCAACATCGCTTAAGTTACTCTCTATATGCATGTTCTTCATTATCACTGTCATCAATGCCTGAAGGGCTGGCTGTGACTGTAGAAGCTGTGATTGCAGTATCTATGACTGCTGCATGCACAAGATCATCATAAACCTTGTAGAGTGCAAAGCTTGTTTGAAAGCAAAGTACGCAATTGCAACCTGTCATTACCTGTGTGTTGACAACTTTTTGCACAGCGCCCTAGCATCCTCTGCAGTACAGCGCATTGACAACCGCTCACGATCACACTGGCAGAACAATGTTGTCAGATAATGATGCTACTCCACCCAATACCGTTTGCATGCGCTGAGCAGACACACTGTGTTTTGAACCATATCCTTCAGCGAAATTGCATGCATGCCAGAAACTATCGCAAAAGGAAAACATTGTGCTTACTGCACCACAACTGCATGTGCAGGTTTTCGCTTGGGGTCTGAACACATCAGGACAGCTTGGGTTGAATGACGCCCTTGTCCGCAAGTCACCCGCTGTTGTGGATGCTCTTTGGGCGATGCCAGTGCAGCAGCTTGCAGCTGGTAAGTCCTTAACGGCCATTCCTGCTGCACAGATTGTCTTGCATATGTCCTGCCATGGCTGCTGTCTGCTACACACATGCTCTGCTGTAAGATTGCTATGCTTTGCACAGCCTGATCTTTCTGCTCTTGTCCTGTCCTTGATCCTGTGACACTTGTCATGTCTGGCTTCAGTAGCAGTATAGCTCCATCTAGCACTCGCCATATATAGCCAATGTGGCAGCATGACAGCCTGTAGCATATTGCATCATGCTGCGTACACCATTCTATATTATGCTGCTGCTTTTGCTGGAGCAAAACATGCTGCCTGCAGCTCATTGCATCTATCTGCAACTGCTGAATTGAAGGCGTTCCTGAATTGCTCAACAGCTTATGTCATGTCAGTGTGCTTTCTGCTGCAGGTGACGCACACAGCGCAGCCCTGACAAGCAACGGCTTCCTGTTCATGTGGGGCAGCAATGAGAAGGGCCAGCTGGGCCTGCCTGCTGCTGCTGATGTGGCAGCCCAAGCCTCTGTGAGCCCTCCTCTGTCTATAACTGCTTGCCATTGCTATGCAAATCCTGTGTTTGATGCACACCTGTTGCAGTGGCGCGATGGCCGCATAATGACTGCAGCTGAAGAGAAGCAAAGCAGGCACAACATTAGGCTGCAGGAGTCGTTGCTCATTGCTGGGGTCATGTGCGTCATGCAGACCGTGTGCTGTGAGCTTCACCACATAGCTGAGTGCAAACAAGCTGGCTTATGCTTCTTTGACAGCCTCTCCAGGCTGTCACGAGTGGCAACAGAGCTTCACTTGATATCTTCATTGTCCAATATGCCAGTGAACATGCCTATGATTGCGTAGCACGACAGATTCAGGTTCCTAGCTTGCTTGCTAGCTCTTGTGTGCCTGAAAACTCGACTAAGCTGGGATTGGACGCCAGATTGCTCAGCGTGCAATTTGGCATTGAGCCTGGGTAAGCTTGACAGGAGCTCAATCATTCTCAACCACTGCTGTTGCAGAGGTCAGCCTCAGAGAAGAGGAAGGCGCGGCGCAAGGTGAACCAGCGCTTCTTGACTGCCATGATGGACATGGGCATCCCCAATGAGAAGGCAGAGCTGGCCCTTTCAGAGACTGGCAATGTTGGGGTTGAGGTGGCCACTGAGTGGCTGTTCAGTGTGCCTGACCACGTTCTGGAGAAGCACCTGGCTAGTGAGCCCAATACGCCCGTGGAGGCCACCCAGCAGAACTCTGAAGACACTAGGGTTCTATTGCCACGCCGAGTACCCTTGCAGGTACAGCAATCTTTTAATGTGACCAAGCGCTTTCCAGATACGCTGCCAACATAGATCAGCCACCCAAAATAACCTTTGCGTTGACATAGACCACTCGTGTGCCTTGTATGCTGACAGTCTCAGACAAGTGACGAGGGCCTGTTTGCAGTGCAGCATGTGCAATGTGTGGCAGCTGGAGGGCATCACACAGTGCCCCACTGTGTGATGGAGGGACCTCAAAGTCCCTCCAGACAGACAGTCACATGTGTGCTTGGACTTTTATTTTGCCATAGGTCATCAGTCCATTTGCCATGCTGGCTATCACAGATAGCAAAACCTAACGCAGTTTCTGTGCAGCATCTGCGATGTGTGGCAGCTGAGGGCCATCACACAGTCGCTGTGACAGACAATCAGCTGTGTGTTGGCATGTTGCATGCTGACAGTCTCAGGCAGCTGAACATGCTGCGTTGCCTGTGCAGCATGTGCAATGTGTGGCAGCTGGGGGCCATCACACAGTTGCTGTGACAGACAACCAGGTGTGTGCTTGGGGCGCCAACAACTGCGGTCAGCTGGGCACACGCACCTTCAAGGACAAGGCAGCGCCAACTGAGATCAAAGAGCTAGAAGGAGCGGGTGTACAGACAGTCGCCTGTGGGGCACAACACACCCTGTTCCTCTGCCAGTGAGTTTGTATCATCGTGCAATCTGCTTGTGTACATGTTTGCTAGGAAAGTGCTTAGCTAGGAAAGTGCTCAGCTCAAACTGAGCGCACATGAGCACTGCTTTATGCGCCCAAGCCATTCTGTTCAGGATCTGCCACTGTGCTTGCTGTTATCTGTTCTCCATGCAACTTGCATGTTTGCTGGCAGCTAAGCGAATCCTTGTTGCCTTCCTGGACAGGAAGTGGCTGTGGCTCAGCGGTCTTGTGTTGGCAATGGCATTGATTGCACAGTAAGACTAGGTCCTAGCCCTGATCACATGCTTGAACATGCCCAGAGGCGTTGCTGCTCCTCTGTTCACAGGGATGGGACAGTGTGGCTCCACAAAGTTGGGCCAGCTGCCATACTTTGAGTCCAAAACAGGGGCTGCAGGCACTGCAATGTCCCTGCCCCACTCTCTCAATCAGCTCAGGTCCAGAGCCTCACTGCTGTACATTGCTCTGCTGTATGCAGGGACGGGACAGTGTATGGTTGTGGCTCCACAGAGTTTGGTCAGCTGCCCTACCTCAAGTTCACAGCAGGGGCTGCTGGCACTGAACCAGCCCTGCCCCACTCCCTTGACCAGGACGGGGAGTCCTCACACCCCACCCGCAATGAAGTCACAGTGCCCACCAAGCTCAACCTGCAGTTCCTGCAGCAGCAGCGGGGCAACAAGTCTGCTGTGGTCTCCTCCATGGTGGCTGGCAGCTACTGCACTGCTCTGCTGACGAGAGCGCCTGATGAGCTGCCAGACCACCGCCACAACAGCCTTGCAGACAGGTGAATACAGCTCTGGCCAAGCCTTTCAAGTTTTGCTGTGATGCATGCATCCCAATGCTGCATAAGGTCGTGCTTGCCATGCACACTGACAAGAGACAACCAAGATTACAAAGAGTCGCAGTCTTGGCCTGCCTCTGGCAACAAAAGCTCTTGCCTGTGACACCTACAGGCATAGACCTCCCTTTTCAAGTCATCCTCAGATTCATACTGGCATGCTGTTCCCATGCTTTTCCAGTTGTCTTCTTTGCACAGCAAGGCTGCTAATCTGCAAGTACTTCAAGATTCTGATTGAGTTCTCATTACAGCCTCAATCTGCTGGGCTCAATCTTGATTGCATGCAGATTGCGTGAGGCCATCCAATCTGCAGCAGAGCAGGCCAGCTCAGGCAGTGCAACCAGCAGTAGCAGCAGCACTGCAGCTGGGGACAGGGACCGTGGCCCCAGTGCCAAGCACCTCAAGCCCATTGTGACAGCTGTGGAAATGGTGTTTGGCTCTGCTGCTGCCCTCAGCGCCACTTTTGGCTTCAAGGTGCGCTCTTCCCACCAAATAGGTGCATGCATTTGCATGCTACGGGCACTGCCAGGAAACGCATTTGCCTGATGCGGACAGTGTCAGGCGCCATGACACCATGCAACCCCAGTTGTGCATGATGTGAGTACTTGGGCAAGCAAAGTGAGCTGTCTTGTCAAAATGTGTGTTTACAGCTGATATGCAAGGTGCTGCAATGAGCTGTCTTCATCATTGAAGTCAAAAGAACAGGGTCTGCTTTGCTGTCACAAGCAAGAGTAAGCTATAGCAATGAGCAATATTCACAATCAGAACTTGTTCCATGACAGTGTGTATGGGTCCTGGGTCCTGGTGGTGCCCAACTGTGGGAACTTTTCCTTAAGCAGCCAGCAAAAGTCATGCAGCTGGCAAGATTGTACCCGCAGACTTTCACTTTGCCTGCAGGATAGAATAGGCATAGACGTAGAACTGCTAGATGAGATGCAAAAGTCAATTCTGGGCTTGTACAAAACCCCCGCCTCTCCCAGTCAGCCGGCAGCCGATCAGACAGCTGCCAACCTGGACGCCATCCAGGACTCCATCAACGGCCTGTGCAGCGCAAGCATCCAGTCAGCCTTGTACAAAGCAGCAGGCCAGCTGTTGGATGACTTGCACCGCAATGTGCGCCTCTTGGGCACCCCTGAAAGGTAAAAGCCCTGAAAGCACTTTCAGTGACCTTGCACAGCATCCATTTAGCCCTGTACAAAGCTGCTGGCTAGTTGTTGGATGACTTGCACCGCAATGTGCGCCTGTTGGTCACCTCTCAAAGGTAAAAGTGAAAGCACTGAAAGAACTTCTTATTGACCTTGCACAGCATCCAGTCAGTCCTTTTCAAAGCTGCCGGCCAGCTGCTGGACAAGTTGCACCGCAATATAAGCCTCCCGGGTACACCTGAAAGGTACACCTGTAAGGTACACCTGAAAGGTGAGATTGAAAGCACTGTCCACTGATTTTACCCAGCACTCAGACTGCCCCTTGCAAACCTGTGCCCTGTTGAGCACTCAATTTGTCTGCTTGTCTCGTGCTCTGTGCAGCTTTTGCGCCCAAATGCAACTGCTTGCATGGTGTCACAGAACTCTGGCCTCTGTGCTTGTACCATGTCCTTGATGCTTTGCAGCGTTTACAGTCAGCTCACGACTGCTGTGATGGTGTCGCAGGGCTCAGGTGTTGCTGGCGGCTGCTCAGAGTCCCCTGCTAGCTGAGAAGAAGCTGGCCAATGTGCTCATCCCCCGCTTGTGTAACTCCATCCTGACAGCACCCTCATCCAGCAGACATGTGAGTCCATTCACCTCTTGTGCATGTGCAGCAATTCTGCAACCTCACGGCCATGTTATCTGATACAGGCTTTGATTACATGCAGACAAGTCTAGTGCACCCCCCTAGAGAGCCCACAGTGATCAGAACTCAGTTGTTTGGGAATTTTACCAGGCCTTGATTGCTTCCTGGCTGTTCTGCAATGTGCATGTGAGTTTGCATTGTCAACATCACCAGGTAAAGTCATGGACTGAGATCCTGCTCAGGCTCCTTTCCATGCCGATTTTCATCCTTTGCTGGCAGACTGCCACGCCTGTTGCTGCTGCTGCAGTGCCTGGATTCATGCATGTGCTCATGCTTTACTGTACTTGCTAGCTGAGTGCTGAGTTTGTCACTGCTCCTGCAGCGCCTGGTGAAGTGCTGGGCAGCAATATTATTGACACTGCGATTCACGCCGACGCTTGTGCTTTGCTGGCTGGGCTTTTGACCTGTTGCTGCTGTTGCTGCTGCTACTGCTGTATCAGAGACCCTGCTCACAGTAATACTCATGCTTCGCTGATTGACTGCTGACTTCATTGCTGCTGATGCAGTGCTTGGTGAAATGGTGGGCAGAGTACCCAGGGCCCCTGCTGCAGGAGCGTGTGGTGCTGCCGCTTCAGCAGTACCTCACAGACGAGCTGTTTGTGACAAAGAAGCTGACAGTGAGCGTGATGAACGTGATCAAAGTGCTGGCCAAGGTCGAGGAGGCCAACCAGCTGGGCCGCCAACTGCCCCCTGAAGCCTTCTACAATGAGCTCATCAGGTGATCCTTTGCGCCGATCTGTGAGGGGAGGGCTGTACACTCATAATGCTGACATCAGGGCCACACGTCAACTTCATACAAAGCTCTGATCCCTCACTACAGTTTGAATGGTGCCTATTTCTGCAATGTTCGTTGGGTCGATAATGTGCCCAGTGCTCAAAGCCTTGGCTTGTTGGTATTAGCTGTGAAGTCGCCTATGCGCTGCACAGAGATGACAAAGCGCTCAGCTCTGTGCGCAGTCAACATTGGCTTGGCTGTCCAACATGTGCTGCACAGAGGTAACGATGTTGTCAACTTTGCGTGCAGTAAAAGGCTTGATGTGGAAGATCTCTCTGTCAGCTGGCAACAAACCCACAACCAGCTTCAGCATCAGCTTGGCCTTTCTCTATCTGTTGTGAAGTCTCAGCTGTGCTGCACAGAGCTCAAACTGTGCTCAACTTTGTTGCAGTGAGAAGTTGGATGTTGAGGATCACTACGTAGCCTGGCGGCAAACCCATGACCAGCCTCAGCACCAGTTTGGCCTGGACGGACCTTTCTCCTTCTGCAGTTACCCCTTCCTGCTCAACCCGCGCGCCAAGAGCAAGCTGCTGCATACTGAGGCTCGCTTCCTCATGACTCAGGTGGGCACATATGCCCCACAGCTGCAATCAACCCTGCTCATTGCTCATCACCAGCTGTTGGCCATCCATGTGCGGCAGCAGCCAGAATTGGTCAGGGAAAGACTGTGTATAGGAATTTGTGGCAACTACACAATTGAGCTGCATGAATTCCATGCCTGGTACTCCCAATGGTGCAGCTCCTAAGCAGTTCAGACTGCTTAGGCATTGCTGTCATCAAACATCAGGGTTTGGCTTGATCAATATCAAGAGCAGCCCAATCAAGCCCATGTGTCTCGCTGCAGTTCCATGAAGCTTTGCTTCTGTTCTGTCTATATGTTGCGCAAGGTTCAGGTGCACAGCGCACCATTGCTTGCCAGTGAAAGCGCCTGAGGCTGATAGCTGTGTGGTGTGCATGCAGACGGTGCAGCAAGCGCGTATGGAGCAGGCCAATGGCAGTGGGCGAGCAGGCACTGAGGAGCGGGTGCTGCCTGACCACAAGGCCTCCATCAAAGAGAAGGATGCTCAGTTGCAGGTAACTCTTACATGCAGACCTCAACACTGTGTAAAAAGCTGTTGCTTGACAGCAACGTTGCTGTCTCGTGCCTCTTGCTCAGTTGCAGGTGACCTTGTGTGCAGTAGCGGGTACATTGTCAGCCCACAAGAAAATTAGGGGAAAAAAGTGTTGCCGTCAGGCGTCACAACAGGCACAAGGCAAAGTGAGAATCAAAAAGGGGTTGTTAGGCATGACTTTAAAAGCTTTTCTAAGCAGAAGCAGCCAGCATGTAATTTGAATATCACACTGTTACAGCTGCCTGACAAGTAAGCACTTGAGCTTCACACGATCTGTATATGTGTGTAGACTGCTTATTAACCTATCCATATGGGCTGAGGGACCATATGCACAGTGCTGCTGTGGGGCCCCGCAGGTCAGACCACTGGCGGCAGGGGCTGCCTCAGTGCTCTGTTCAATATAGACCATAGCACTCATATTTTGCATAAGGTAACAGTGCAACATGGAATGATGTATGTAGCTCAACCCCTAGATTATTCACATGGGGTGCAGGAGGATGTACGCAGTGCTGCAGTGGCAGCCCGCACTGATTCTGCCGGTCATGTAACATACAAAACATACAGAAATGTGTAACAAGCCCCTGATTTTGATGGTTGTTGTACAAGAGGATGTGCGCAGTGCTGCAGTGGGGGCTCGCAGGTCAGACAGCTGGCGGCAAGGGCCGCGCTCAGGCACAGGCTCCCTGCAGGACATATGAAGCACAAACAGTATCTGTCAACAGAGCAATGTATGGAAGTGTATGTGTATGTAGTCCGCAGGTTGTCGTTCAATGCATGCAGGAGGATGTGCGCAGTGCTGCTGTGGGGGCTCGTAGGTCAGATAGCCGGCGGCAGGGGCCGCGCTCAGGCACAGGCGCCCTGCGCAACCTGTGGCAGAACATGTTCCGCAACAATGCAGATGGCGAGCCCTCTGCAGAAGGCACTCCTGGCTATCAGGTCAGCCTTGATCACCTGCATGTTGAGCATAGTTGGTTCACCAATACCAGTTCAGGCGTGAATTGTGGGGTGCCCAGACAACAGCAGAACGCAGCATCATCTTTGTCACCATCGTCATCACCATCAGCTGTCTCTCACTTGTAGTTGTTCTGCTTCAGCTCAAGGAGCTTGTTTATGAAACTTGATTGTGGTTGGCGTATGACACTTTTGACCTGTCTGCAAGGCTGTCATCATCTGGCTTGTGTTCTTTGATGGTGCCTGAATGATGCTAGAGCAATGTCAAATCATGTTCGCATGACCTTCTGCCTGAACAGATTGCAATGCAACTGAGACCATCAAATACAAGAAAGGCTTGCTGTCTAGCGTGAAGTGGTAACATGAAAGCAAAGCATGCCATGGGCGCAAACTTTGCTAATTTCTGACTTGCTGAGAAGTTTTGACATGCTCCACCTGCTTGACAGGCGGCAGATGAGCAGCAGATGGTGGCCAGGGAGATGTCAGCATGCACTTGAACTCTGTTGCTTCCTGTCTGTGTCTATCTTGCTGCTGATCAGCTTTCCCTCTTCTTTCAGGCAGTAGATGAGCGGCAGATGGTTGCCAGGGAGATGTCAGCATGCACTTGACTTCTGATCGAACATCGTTTGCGGTATTTATTTTTTTTGGCTGACTGACTTCCCCTGTTTTGGACAGGCGGCAGATGAGCGCCAGATGGTGGCCAGGGAGATGTCAGCCAGCCGACTGCACAGCCACAACACAGCCACAACCAGCGCCAGCGGGGCAGGCCAGCCAGCAGCAGCCCCTGCGGCAGGGGCAGCAGCCTTTGGGGGCAGCACGGCCACCCCAGGGCCCTCTGGGGGGTCAGGAGGGGTACCCCTTCACCAGATGCTGCCGCCCCCCCATGCAGCTGCCGTTGGTCTTCGTCACACCAGCAGCAGCGGCTCAGGTTCAGGCAGCTTCCTGGCAGATGAGCTGGGCCTGCAGAGGGCTAGCTCAATGAATTTGCCCAAACCCCAAGAGAGCGGAGTGCCTGACACACATCCGGACATGTGCATTCTCAGAATCAGGAGAAATCACCTAGTTGAGGTGCGCCCAGTGATCTATCATACTGCAACTGAATTGCTTGTGCCAAGTCTTTTATCACAACATGGGCGGAGACACTGTTGGCAAAGTTTAGCTGTTATCACTTATGCTTACACTCGTGCACAAGAGACACTACCCTGATCCAGATGAGCATCTTGTGCTCCCAATGCTTGCCTCATTTGCTGCACATTGCCTGCAGCAAGTGGCTTGCCATTGCCGATTATTGCCAGGCTGCAATGCACATCACACATTGCCAAGCTGTACCGTGTGTCATGTT
The DNA here is from genome assembly GCA_002118135.1 of Trebouxia sp. TZW2008. Taxonomy (NCBI): domain Eukaryota; kingdom Viridiplantae; phylum Chlorophyta; class Trebouxiophyceae; order Trebouxiales; family Trebouxiaceae; genus Trebouxia; species Trebouxia sp. TZW2008. Next base: position 49,473 of record BDIU01000008.1, on the reverse strand, counting down.
CCAGCAGCAGATCTGTATGCTCTGCTGTTGTAGCAGCCCAGGAGAAGTCTGACCTGTACCTGTGACCAAGAGTTTGCTGCCTGTTGCAATGCAGGATGCGCTTGATGAAATAGCAAGGCAGAAACCCCGGGATGTATTCAAGCCATTGCGGGTACATTTCATCGGGGAGGACGGCATTGATGCAGGCGGCGTCAAGAAGGAGTTTTTCCAGCTGCTGGTCACTGAGCTGCTGTGTCCAGATTATGGCATGCTCATCTTCCAGCCGGTACGTGGGCCACACTCCCATGACGTTCCCTTTCTTGTTTGTTTCCCCTTCGACTAATGAGCTTGACCAGCATTTGAAATGTCGTGCTGTGGTCCCCAAGATCATAGACTGCGCATCTTTGGGTCGGTGCAATTGGCCTCATGGCATAGTCATCAGTAGCATGCCTTCTAGCAAATTTCTGTGACCCAGCTTGATCAGTAAGGCCAGACTATGGCACGGCTCATCTTCCACTTGGGCTCACAATCTACCATAACAGATGCAATGCGTCAAGTTCACCCTGAGTTGCTCTGCCTAGACTTAAGTTTTTTCTAGTAATGTGCTGTGACCTGGCTTGCTGTGCCCCGGCTACAGCATGCTCATCTTCCAGCCGGTATGTAGGCCTCACGAACGGTTCTTTCTCATCTTGTTGTCCTTGTTGTGTGCATGTCCTTCAGACCATGAGCCTAAACAGTATGCAGAGGGCGATGCCAAATCTGCTGCAACAGTATGCCCCAGTCTCAACAGAACAGCATGTGTCGTGCCCGGATCAGCAGCTGCTCATTAGGCTCATCTTCCAGACGGAACATTGGCCTGATAAGTCCATAATAATCATGTACATGCTCTGTAGTGAGATTCTGTGACCCATCTTGGTGTTTGCGCTGCTGTGTTCCAGCCCTGGCAGGCGCGTCTCTCAGCCAGTATATTTGCCTCACGTTCTGTTCATCTTCATGTGTGTTGCATATCATCTGCTGTAACCTCACATCATCATGTGCAGGAGACACGAACGTATTGGTTCAACCCCAGCAGCCTGGAAGAAGAGGATGAATTCATGCTCGTGGGTCTAGTGCTGGGGCTGGCCATCTATAATGCTGTGCTGCTGGACTTCCCATTGCCCTTGGCCCTCTACCGCAAGCTCATTGGGCAGTCCTGCACGCTGCGGGACCTGCAAGACATGGAGCCCACTCTTGGCAAATCCCTCAATGCACTGCTGCAGTATGAAGGCATGTCACCCACCTTGGTTTGCACTCATAATCATGCAGATCCAGGCAGCATGGGCGTTAAAGGCCTACCATATCAGCGTCTTGTGCTGCGCTTTCCATGGACGCAGACAACCCATTTTCTGCATGATGTGTTCTTGCATGTGGCTGACTTGCAGCAGCTTTGATGCAGTCTTTTTCCACAGAGCATGATGCAGCAGCAGAGGTAGAGATGGCATGTGTCACAATGCGATGTGCAGCCTCTTTTCATCGAGTTTGGCAAAGACAGTACAGTAACCTCTGTTCATAACGACTGCATTGGTCACCAAGAAAAATGTCTGTACATCAAGTTGTCCTTACTCCGAAGTGACACTGTAGTCAAGATGCAGTGCTTGGTTCCCAGCTGCATTGTCCTTACATGGAGGATGTCCGTATATCAAGTGTCCTTATCAAGAGAGATTACTGTATCCTTCATCTGCCTTGTATGCATTGCAGGTGAGGCGTCAGTGGAGGATGTGTTCTGCCAGAACTTCACAGCGGGGGTGCCAGGCATTGGTGAGACTCTCACAGTGCCCCTCAAGGATGATGGCGAGGACGTCATGGTCACTGAGGACAACAGGCGAGAGTTTGTGGACCTGTATGTGGACTACTACCTCAACACAGCCATTCACAAGCAGGTGAGCCACCCTCGCACATCTCGTGGACTGCTGTGATGTTTGGCAGCTTTGGCATATGATGACATGTGCTTCAACAATTCATAAGGCCCATCAGAACTAGCGTTGGAAACGTGCTTGCATATCACATGATTGCGTAAGCTTTATCAACTGCTTTTGTTGATGCTGTCGCTGACAGGGTTTTCTGGCAAACTTGAGCTGATTGCCTGCCAGCTGGTGTGGTGCATCAGTCTGTATTAGCTTTACACAGCAGGGAAGCTAATACAGACTGATGCTGTTGTGACTTTGCAGTCTATCTTCTGAAGCCTGCTGAGACTCTTCCCAGTCACATGCAAGTCACTCACATGACTTGACGCATGCAGCAGCAAAGTAGTCATCAGCCTTCTCAAGGCAGAATTGCTGCTTCAACAGATTGCACCCATTCTGCTTGTATTCAGCTTACGTGTATGTCACACAACAGTTAAGACTCTGATGCATCTGCCCTCTGTCCCAAAGAATGATTGAGCAATCATGCCAATTGAGGCCTACAAAAATCATAATGCCGATGCCTGGTGCAGTTTGAGGCATTTGCACGGGGGTTCATGATGCTGTGCGGCGGGCCAGCTATCCACCTGTTCAGCGCCACCGAGCTGGAGCGGCTGGTGTGCGGCAACCCCCTGCTGGACTTTGACGCCATGCAGGCCAACGCCCGCTATGACGGCGGCTACAGCCCTGAGCACAGGGTGAGTGCCCTGTCTCTTGCTGATTCATGGCTCCTGCCAATAAAGATGAATGGCTCCTGTCTCACGACATGCTGAAGATCTGAACATCCATTTTACCAGGACAGCATGGCTTTCCATTCCTGACGGTGCATTTCTGGCGCATTGATCCTATTGGAGCCTTGGTGTTATGACATAGTTATGTGTCCACCGGCTATTGCACTCAACAGCTGCAGTTGCAGTCTCTGTCAGCAAACATCAAGAAGCAGAGCGGCAGCAGGATGTGGTGCTGGCTGATGCTCAGCTGCACCGCCCAAGCATACTCTGTGCTGACAAGTATGCAAAGTACGCATGAACTGTACGTCAATTGCTGCAAAGCAATGCAAGAGGCACATGCAAATGTGTTGGCCACCAGTATCACCGGCAACACAGTGAGCGTCAATGCCAAGGACGCATCACATTGGACTCGATGAACTGCTGCTTTGCAGGTTGTCAAGTGGCTGTGGGAGGTTGTCAGAGAGGTGATGGATGAAGAGGAGAAGCGGAGGTTTCTCAAGTTTTTCACTGGCAGTGACAGGGCTCCAATTGGCGGTTTGGGCAACTTGCGCTGCATCATTCAGAGAGACGGCACAGACAGCAACAAGCTGCCCACGTCACACACTTGCTTCAACACTCTGCTGCTTCCTTCATATCAGAGCAAGGAGAAGCTGACAGACAGATTGAAGCTTGCCATTATGAACGCAGAGGGTTTCGGTCTGGAGTGATGTGATGTGCAATTTTGTATCAATGTGACACAGAATGTTCTGTTTGTGACATAGTTGCCACGTAAACTGGTTTTGTTGCATGTACATGTTATTACAAGTGGGTCTCGTTTTGTCGTCCTTATTCCTGCTGTACTGAACTATTCAAGCAAGCTTCTTGCTACACACCCCCAGTGTGATCCCAATCTGTTCAGCTTTGATATGATCTTTTGCGCTGGCAGCTACACCTGCTCGCTTGCTTGCAATGCCCAGCAAAAGCTGCGAAGAGTACCTCTCACCGCCATATGCGCATCATTCCTCCAAATCCAGCTGCCTTGCTTCACATCAGCATGTCATTGTCACCATCAAAACACAGCTGCATGGACGTGTAAGACAGGCGGGCTGAGGCCAGCCTGCAACAACGATCATGATACGCACTGCGGCGGCACATCTATCTGGTCATGATAACATGCAGGACTGAGCATCTCACACGCCACAAAATAGCATCTGTATAGCTATTGTCCACATAATAGCATGACTGAGACATACTCGCTTGGACTGTAACATTGACAGGCAGATCCCTCAGCTGACAATGACATGGCACTTTGTTCACTAACAACCATCACAAAAACACGTTTCATATCCAGACATCAACCTGCAAAAGACTAAGTCCTGGAAGGGTCAAACAGCCACAAAACATCCAAGGCTCATAACATACTGTACAGACTACTCAGGCTGCAAAAGTTCTGCTGATTGCTGCTTTGAGAGCAGCAATCCCGGGCTGCCTCTACAAGCAGAGGCTCCCATCATGACGCATGACAATGTGGACTTTTCTGTTCTTGTCAGCGAAAGTGAGAAAGGCCTCAAGAGCTTTGGGCAGAGTCTTTGCGCTGCACATGATCCAGTTTGAAGATGGCTTGTCTGTACAGCTTGGTGTTGTCATCCATGTCGGAGCTTTGGTTGCACTGCACACAAGCAACTTGGTGAGTGATGCGACATACTGAAAACATGACCTAATGGTTGTATAGGGCAGATATGCACGCTACAGCGACATGAACAGACAATGCACCCATCACGGAAGTAGAGTTGTGCAAATGAACGGGCACATTTTGCTTGGCAGATTCTCAAAGCATGACAGGAACCACTGTCAAGATCTGAGACAAACAAGTTGTGCAGTGCATGCAAGCATATGCAATATGCGTAAGTCACAAATCTGACCGCATGGATTGGCACTGCTGTTCCAGGACTTGCAGAGCAGCCAGCCTGTGCAGAATGTTCTGGCCTTTGCTATCATCTAGCACTTGTAGCGTGAAGCAAAGTAGAGACCTGCAAGGCAGTGTGACTTGCCAAGCCATGCACACTTTACCTAAAGTCAGGGGTTTACCCGCATGGATTGGCGCTGCTGCTCCAGGACTTGCAAGGCTGCCAGCCTATGCAGGTTGTTCTGGCCTGTGCCATCATCTAGCACTTGCTTGGTGCGGTCAATGAGGCGGCCCAGGCTGTTGCGCTTGCGGTACGGCCACCGCTTGATGCCGTTCTCACGGCAAACCCTTTTCAAGGTGGTCACCCCCAAGCCCAGCTGGGCAGAAGCATTCTGCAACGCATATCAACATTGTTATGATCTTGATTTTGCTTGTGAGTATGATGATAAAAACTATGATGATCTTGTAGCTGTGCTTGTGTACACAGGGCATGTTGTCTTCTGACTGTCACCAAACCCATGAGCAGCTACTAAACTGTGACAGAAGCTCAACACTCTCATGCTGGTGGACTGAACAAACTGTGTAGCCAAAATCCAGGTCAGCTGGGCAGCAGGCGTATCTACATAGTGATTATGCTTTTGTGCGTTGGAAACAAGCAGGCAGCATCACAACAAGAAAACACATTCCTCACTGCGTAGACCCTTGACAAAAGCCCACCTGGACTGGCATATCAAAGAGCCTTATCCTTCCAGCAAATCCAGATCAAGTCTGTTATCGCCCGACAGTGAACACACGCAAACCGAAATCTGGTCGGTAACAGTCAGTGCAGCATTGCCTTACACAAGCCCATATCCAATCTGCCGCCAGGTCCATTATGTTTTACACAAACCCACCAGGATTGGCATGTCAAAGAGCCCTCCTCTCATCCAGACAGTCCACATAACATCTGACAATGTGCAGGTGCATACTGACACCTGTTCAGTGAAAGTCAGTGCAGCAATTCCTGACACAAATCCAGTCTGCTGCCAGATTATGTTTTACACAGACCAACCTGAATTGACATGCGAAACAGCTCTCCCTCCACCATACAGTCAAAAGTTTGTCTACTAACCCCCAGCAATGTACATGTACATGCTAACACCTATCTGTAACAGTCAGTGCAGCAATTGCAGATACCGACCCATATACAGTCTGCCGCCAAGTCCAATGATCTTTTACACACACCCACCTGGATTGGCATGTCAAAGAGCCCTTCTTTCATCCAAATAGTCAGCAAACCCTGACACATACCCATAACCAATCTGCCGCCAGGTCCATTATGTTCTACACAAACCCACCTGGATCAGCAGATCTCACAGAGCCGCCCCTCTTCCAAGACAGTCCGAACTAAGTTCACTATCGCGCTGACAGTGCACATGTGCACGCTGCCTGTCTGTAACAGTCAGTGCAGCAAATCTTGACAAAAACCAAGTCTGCCTGCAGGTCCAACAATGTTTTGCAAAAACCCACCTGGATTGGCATGTCAAAGAGGCCTCCTTCTTCCAGGAAGGTCATGGTGATCATCTGCCTGCTCTGCCCCTTGTAGTTCCTGAACGCCACAGGTTGTGACGCCACAGCTTCTGCCAGGGTATCCAGAGGGTTCAGTGCCTCCTCAGCATCAGACTCAGGTTCATCAAACTCAGGCTGCTCAGAATCAAGCTGCTCAAACACAGGCTGAGTAGACTCAGGCTGCTCGCGCTCAGGCTGTGACTCAGCCTGCTCAGCTTTGCTGCTTCTCTGCACAGGCAGGAACAGCTCGTCAAATCAACCAATCAATCAATTATGGGTACTGTTTTAGAGACCCAACAGGGGGCCATAACAGACAATGTCAAGTGGCATAGTCTCGCAAAAAAGCCCATCTCTCTCCTGTCAAACAGGCATGTGCATTATTCCAGCCGTAGGGATCTGCAAGTTCATTTGCATTTGCACAGCTCACGTGTGGCTTCTTGCTTGCCTGTACGCAGGCCGTATGAAAGGCAATTGAAGAATCTTGGCTGTGTTTGGCCTAGGCTATTCAAAATGATTTTCATCGTCTAGCAAGACTTGTTAGATGGGTGCTGGGCATCTCAACATGCTCCAAACAGTTTCATTCATTGTGAAATCGGGCAGAAGAGTGTCACTCTGCATCTCAGGCAATGGCCTACCTGGGCATTTTCCAGTGGTGTTGTGCTGCTTGTGCTGGGCTGTTCATCAGCTGCATCCCCTGCTTGAGCCAAGCTGTGATCTCCAGACTGTGAGGCCTCAATCTTGTTCTTATGCTGCTTCAAGCGTGTTGCAAATTCACTCAGGTGGCTGGCATCTGATCTAGACTCAGCAGAAGTAGGCCGTGCGGCTACTCTTCTGTTGGGTGATGTCAAGCTTGGGTCTGCATCTGATACTGTCGGTGCTGCCCTCTTCCTGGCTGAGCGCTTCCTTGTTGCCTGCGCTTGTGGCAATTCTTCCTCTGTAGCGCGACCAACAGCTTGGCAAAGCGCTGCAGCAACACCAGCTGCTGGACCTGTTCCTGCAGAAGTAAGACACGCATGTCAGTGGGTGTGAGCCAGTCCTCCAGAATGCGGATGATGCTGCTGCCACTTTGGCTGCATAGGCCAGTTAGCTTACTGACCTGGCTTCGGGGAGGTTTGCTTGGCCACTGCATCTACTGCTTCACTAGCTGGCTGTGATGCCGACTGGAGACTGAGAGCTAGCATGGACTTCTGCTGCAATTGTGTGCGAAGCCGCTTTGACAAGCTGGAACGAAACGTGCTGAGAGTGGCTGCCTCGACGCTGCCCTCAGAGTCGCTGTGTTGTGAAGACGGCTCACCTCTGTTGTCCAGCTCTGCAGATTGGTGAACGCTTTGCATGTGAGGACATACTCGTCAAACGAGAGATGAAACTCGTAGCAAAAGGGCTGAGGCCTAAAAGCTGCTCGTCAAATTACGAGTAGTGGCCCTTGGTACACGAACCGACAAGATCTGCTGACAAGTGCCGGTTCACTGACGGACTCTTACCGAACAGCTGCCGCCGGGCTGCAACGTCCCTCTTCGGCGACATGTACAGTATTGAAGCCTGGTGGACGGTGAAGCTTGACCTGGAGTGCAAAGACGCGGCGCACAGCTACTAAGATGCAGTCTCTGTCAGGCTTTTATTCACAAAACGACCTCGAAGAGTCCGGCTGCTAGTCCACTGATCCCTGACCAATTGCGCAGCCGTGCTTGACGCTCATCAAGGTGCTGTGCAGCAGACGATGCCGTGTTGTTGCGTCAGGCTCGTACACACGTCTCTTTGGCAAGTACAAACGCTCCGTAACCATATGGTTGCTCCCCTCTAGGCGTAAATATTGACAACCTGCGCGGCCGGTGCGTTGCAGCTATTTCGCTATGTATGTCAATGCATTCGCGTCGATGCATATGCAGTCATGCAGTTGCCAGACACAGCGATTTACGTTGGTTCGGTCACCCCGTTCCACCAAAGCATCACAACGCCGGTCTGCTGCCACAGTGCGTTGTACAGCCGCTTTGACTCGGAAGATACAGGTACTGCAGGCCTTGAGACAGTCATTGCAAATGCACAGCTTCCTGACGTTTAATTCAAGGTCAGCTGACGCATGCTGCAGACATCAAACGCTAAACAGGCTCGAGACAAGCTGCTCAGCGCCATCACAGACGTCAAGGTAACATCGTGTTGCAAATTCTGTAGCCTGCTGTTTCAGTCATGCAGGGCCCGGCTGAATGCACATACCTCAACTCCATAGTTTGCCAAATGACACAAGGTGGTTCATTTCCTGATGGCAGGGCCGAGGCAAAGATGGCTTAAGTGAAGAGCAACAATCCGAGGTTGATGCTGCTGTGGCCGCTCTTGAGGCAGACAGGGGGGTCAAGGTACTCCTGCCAGCTGAACCTGTTAACAGAATGCATGCAAGTACTGCAGACGTGCATTTTGACAGGTCCAATGCCCATCTCTAGTTTGTGATTGCCAAATGGTACATGTGATGACACATGCATTGCCATTGCAAGCTGCACCAACAGCTTCAACCTGTTCTCAGCGCTGCTACAGCTGCTATTCTTGCAGACATGCAGCTTGTAAGGCTTGTGCAATCCCCAATTCCAATCTGTGGTTGCCATTTGCTGCGTGTGGTGACACATGCATTGCCAGTACTAGCTCAACTAACCATGCATTGCCCGTACACGCCATGATCAGACCCACCTCATTAGTCATCAAAGACAGTCAGCACTTTTGGTCAAACATCAAGCTCCTGTTTGCAGAACCCAACAGATTCACCGTTGTTGGAAGGCCGCTGGAGGCTTCTGTTCACAACACGACCAGGAAGCGCCTCTCCAATACAGAAGACTTTTGTGGGCGTAGAGGCTTTCACAGTATACCAGGAGGTCCTCCTGTCCTCTTCTGAGCAGGCCAGAGTGAACAATATTGTTGACTTTGGCGGCAAGATCGGTAGTCTGAAGGCAAGCTACAGTGTAACAGACTGCTGTGGTCCTAAATCGTATGGATTGATTCTGCCAGTGTTCTGTGTCGGCAGACATTCTCTCTTGCAAGATAAACAAGGCAAGGTCCAGTGTCTGCTGACGTAGCGACTGCATTTATTCCCAAGCAAGTTGCCCTGACATCAAACTACCCAACATCAAACCATGTGTCCAGGTAGTCAGAGGGCATTGACTGGTTCACAACTGCACTCCTCTTACATTGTACAAAGAGAATGTCCTGATATTGAGTGTCCTCATCTCAAGATATCAAGATACTTCTGTTCCCTCTCCTCTGCTGGACACTCAGGGCAATGCCAGCAGTGCATGCCACTGAATCTGCAGTAACGCCTGTTGTGTTGGTACAGCCTGTCTCAGCTTCTGTGCAAATGGAGCAGCTGAGACAGGCTGATCTCACACAACAGGATGCGTCTTGTATTGAGCTGCAGGCGCTGCAGGTGCTGCATCATGAGAAGCGTACATCTTTGCATGACACAAAATACTGTATTGACGCAACATTGGTCACAGAAACCAATCTTGGCATCTGGTTGAATCATGGCTACCAGCAGGTGCTGCTTGTGCATTCAAACGATGCCTGGCCTGCTATCCTCCTCAAAATCGTCTCATTGCTGAATTCAATGTGCTTTACAGCCTCAAGACTATTGAAATTCAAGTGCCTAGCTGATAATGCAGCATACAGCTGGACACGTAAGGCACCTGCATGATTTACACCAGCTGTGTCCAGATGACTGCATGGAATAAGCATGCCCTGAACACTTTGAGTATTTGAAGTCCAACTGTCAATGTGGTGTTCAATGTGAAGCTTGCAGGACAATGTGGACATGTCTGCAGGATGCTAGACAGGAGGTTGCCCAAGGTCATGTTGTTGGACCAAACAAATCCTCCAGGTCGCCCAATAAAGATCTAGAATGACATTGTTATATCTGCCTTTCAACATTTAAACATCAGGCGTCCATATCGCGACGCTCAAGACAAGCCTGCCTGGCGAGATAAGACTTGTGCCACACATACCTAGCAGTATATGCTGGAATATGTCATCATTTATTTTATTATCATAACGTGGTGCTCAGGTGGAGGCAGAGGCAAGCACAGACAGCAATACTCGGCCAGGCTGTACCCCACGGCAGAAGCCTGGCCTGGCTATCTTTGGCAAGAGCTCCAGTGAGCCGCCAGCACATCAAGTGTGTCCTTACTTGCATGACTCTGACATCTGCCTTCTTCTTCATGCTTGTGCCTGTTTGAAGCTACGCTATGGCCTGTCCATTGTTCGGTATCGATGGTTGTGGCATGTCACACACTGCTTGCTGTGCTGCTACGTGGCATACTGCTGACATGTGATCATCTACGGTGTGTCCTACTGACTGTTTTGGGATGACAGGGCCATGTGCATTGTGTACTTTCTGAACATCAACATGTAGTGTCACTCATGCTGCCTGTGCATGCCATTGCCCTTGCTGACGCAGGTCTTGTTTTGCAGAATATCCGAGTCAATTTTCAATTTGACAGGGCAGCATTCACATTCAACTTGCTGCCATTCAAGCTGCCCTACCCAGTTCCTTTCAAGCTGCTTGGAGATGAAACTAAGGTAAGAGCAAGCAGGCACAACAAACGTACCAGTCTAGAGTGTATTCTAAAGTTTGGGGCACCGAGTCATCCAAGTGATGTACATTCAGGCATGACTATACCACGCCAATCCACTGCAGATTGCCCACATTGCTGTTACAGCATGAAGCAGCGTTGACAGCATTTGGCACATGGGTCTGCAGCGTTCAGGTGATTTGACATGACACTATTGCTCTGCAGTGCAGGGCTGGATTGATATCACATACCTCTCCCAGGACGGCAAGTTGCGGCTGACACGAGGCAACAAAGGTGCGATTGACAGTTCAAAGCCAGACAATCAATGCCACTCAAACTTGTTTGAGGCGTGCACAAACCAAAAGCTTTGCTGCATTGACCTTGCTTGCGCAAAATAACCGCAAATGCAAGATCTTGCACAACTCAGTGTTGCAAGTGTCGCTGTACTGCTTGATCGCAACATGCTGCTCTGCCTGGTTCCATCAATCTTGTCATTTATGACTGGTTTGCATCAATGGAGCACACAAATTGGGCATCAACAGCATGTTGATGGTGACAGGCACCCTCTTTGTGCTCATGAAGGATCCCTCCCCCAAGCAGAAGCTACTGGATGCCCTTGACGCAAAGCAGAGTGATGAAGAGGTCCAAGACCTCATTGAACAGCTGCAAAGCGAAAGCCCTGTCAAGCAAGCTGCTGCCTCTCCCAAGACTCAGGGCAAGTGGCGTTTGTTGTGGTCACAACAGGCAAGCCAATCAATTCTGCTGCACAGCATCACTGCACAACATCAGTGTTGACATCAGACACAATTTGTCAGTTCAGGCTCTCAATGAGCAGCTGCACAGCTAACACCCTGTCAAGCAAGCTGCTGTTTCTCCTAAGACGCAAGGCAGATGACGTTTGCTGTGGTCACAACAGGCAAGCCCAAAACCTCTGCTGCAGTTAGACCCAACTTGAGATCATGAAACAGTCTTCGACCAAGTGTGGTATAGAGGTCATTGGCCTTCTGAGGCATGTGACAGCTTATTGCAGGACACCAGCAACTAATTCTGCAGAGCATCATTGCATAGCATCACAGCTGACATCAGACGTAACAAGCCAGCGCTGACGCATTGCTGCAAGTACAGCAAGCATGGACTACATCGATTTGGTCCTGGCTATTGCAGCATAGAGTGGCAGCACTTAGCATTATGCTGTCCCTACCATGTGGTGGGGTGAAACAGCAATGTTGACATTGTGAGCGGTGTTGGCAGGTGGCATGAAGACATCCTGCTGGTGCAGGCTTTCATAGCATGTAACACTTCACTGCCCATTTAGTGGCCTGACTGCAACAGCAACTTTGAAATCAGGAGCGCCGTCAGAGCTGGTAGACTTTGCTTGTGCAGGCAGCCAATGCAAACTACTTACAGAAGTCCCTAGCAGGTAGAGCCAAGAACTTCCAGGTGATTGAGGAGGTTGATGGGGAGGCACGGGTGGAGAATGTGGTTCAGCTGGGGCCACTGCTGGCCATCAAAGCTGGCGGCAGCTGTGCACCGCAGGGCTCCAACAGAACCCTGGTCAGGCTTAATGACATCAGAGCGGAGCTGGGGCCGCTGAGGTAAGCTTGTTGCATGTAGCACTGTAACCTGGGCTTTTTATGTGGGCAGAAAGGTTTTCTGTCGGGCATCTGTGATGTGCAGCTGCCATCAAGGACGGTGGCAGCTGTGCACCACAGGGCGCCAACAGGGCCCTTGTAAGGCTTGCTGACATCAGAGCTGAGCTGGGACCCTTGAGGTGAGCGTGTGGTCTTGTATCTGAGCTTGTGGGACTGTACTTAAGCTTGTTGCACTGTAATCAAGCTTCTTGTACTGTTTCTTGAGCTGCTTCCGTAACGACAAATGACAACAAAGTTGGTGCTTGCTGTGCGGGTGCACTCTCCTGGCTGATCTAACACTGCATGTGACGCACCCCTGCTGAGTTGCCAATAGCTGCTTGGCTGGAGCCCAATCCTTGATGAAACTGACAGAGTTTACGCTGCCACAAGGCCTCAGTATCAATCCAGCTGCACACAGTGAGTCTGCATTCGAGGCAGTTGCAAGCTGCACAGGCTTGCTCCTGTGCCACCTTCTCAGCGCCTTGGGTCATCACAGCATCTGACTGAAGCATTGTGCCTCTGAAGCATCAGCCTTGACGCACTTACTGACAATGCAAGTCCTTGCAGGATACCACTGCCAAGGGGTAACAGCTCATCGCAAGATGGGCAAGCATATGTTGACTGGCTATACCTTGATGATGATCTACGCATCACACGTGGCAGCAAAGGCAGTCTGTTCATTCACACTAGAAGCTAAGCATCCCATATTTAGCACACCTGCACTATTAGTCAGCAATCAGTCAGCGCTTTTGAGGCATCAGCATTGACAAGCCGGTGGGCAGTGTTCACTGATGATAGGCAATCATAGTCTTTCTACTGTATATACTGATGTTCACACGAGTGAGGTGTAGAGCTGTTACATGCTATGGCGGTCCTACATGATACTCTGGCTAGCTAGTGATTTCTGGGTTTGCTACGGCTGCGTCACCAGAAGTACCCTGCAACACAAAGCAAAATTCTTCATTGTCCAGCAAGCATGATTTCACATTGAGAATTGTTGATAACTGCGCGCAAGTACACTGACCTGCAGCTCCTCAAGCTGTTTCTTGGTAGCTTCTAATTGCTGCTTCAGATCTTCCTTTTCTTGCTTGAGGCTCTCAAACTCAGCAGGAGTCGGGCCTCCAAGTAGGCCCTTGATGTAGCTGCATTTATGATATTCTATGTCAGAGCGAACTTGTGCAGCCTTGAATAACTAGCGGAATATGAGTATGTCAAAAGTGGCTTACTCGATTGCATTTTTTGGTCGCTCAGGCTCCTCATATAGGCTGACAAGAACTGCACAGAAAAATAGGTCTGTTTACTTGCTTGGCTCGACCTGCTTATGGCAACAAGACGTCCCTTACTCTTTGTGATTGTGTCCAAAACGCCAGCTGCTTCGAGGTACTGCCGGAAAGCTTCCTTCTTGTTTGTTGCCATCCAGAGCACTCGCCAGTATCAGGGTCGATTCTGTGTGTGTCGCTTCAGCTCTCAAATTGCCTTCGTGGCTGTGTAAGTCTGAGATGCAAATGCGACAGGATCAGCCGCGACGACGCTGCACAGAAACGCTAGAGTTGCAGGACTTTTGCAGAAAATTTGTTCACGCATTCAAATCTCGCCTGTCGCAGATGAGTCACCCTCACCAGCTGCAGACGAACGACCTCGTGAGTCTTTCGCACTCAGAGCACAGCACAGCATGGCAACGGCGGGTAAATCGCGGTCTGCTGCAGAAGATCACATAGGCATGCTAGCGCACGATCAAGTGGCCTGCCTCACGCCGAGATTGCTCGAAGGCACCGTGCAAGTCGACTACGACGAGGACGTAGACATTATCTCTCCATCCGATACTCCTCTGCTCACAGGTAATGTGGGAAAGGACTGCGACCGTGAACGAGCAGATGTCGTACCTCAATGCAAGCTTTACACCCGAAACGCGTCTTGCGCCGACAGTCTGCTTGATCTCCACAACTTTCCGATCTGACTGCCCCCCTTCGCAGTGCCCAGTCCCTCTCCGGTCAGTCCGACAAGCGAGCTACTCACGGGAGTATCTGTGTCGATAGAGCGTACAAGCGTGGCTCGTGATGCGCAATGTGACCTCGCTGGCAGAGGTGAGACTCAAGATCAGTGTAAAGCCCGTTCAAGGTCGCGCATGCCTCTGATACGCCGGCGCTTGACGATGTTTCATACAGACGCGCATCGTCCAAAACTGAGCTGTTAAGCTTTTTTAAAACAACTCTGCTTGTCTGCACGCCAGGTCCTGGAAGCAAACATGCAGCAAGTTACTCAGACCACCCAGAGCAGCTCCAGACACAAAGTAGATTAGAAGTCAACACCCCAACTCCTTCTTGCTTCAGCCAGATTGACATATGCTCAACTGGTGAGCAGTCTTTGGACATCAGCATGAACGCCTCAGATGGGTGCAGTCATCAGGTAAGCAGCAGTCAACAAACCTGCCAGAACACTTTGCCTGCCTACCTTGTACACACACAACCCATGGTCAGCCGATGACAAGAGGATTCATCTGAACTTGCAGGCTGCATCCCAGCCATGCCCAGCCAAACATCAAGCAGTAGCACATAGCAAACCAAACAGGAAGCGCAAGCTAGATAACATATATCCTTGCCCGCCTGACAGTAGCCCACTGGTTGGGCAGAATTGTCACCAAGATACAGTGTATCCCTGCTCGCCTGATGCTATCACATTGGCTGAGCAAGCCCACCAGCAATGCTGTCACCACAGAGGGGCACAATGGACACAGATTCCTGTCCAATCCACGACGTCTCAATACAATGAGTCAAGTTGCAGCATCCAGGATCTTGAGTACATGCGCGCCAACGCTTTGCCAATCAGTTCAAGCCAGATTGCACGACACATCCCCCTGATGTGTCCTCCAGCGCTTGATCAAATCAGGCAGCAGCGCAGCATGCACAGCATGCACATCAGCAGAAGTACACCAACAGTCGCCACACCTAAGCCTGCACCAGAGATTGTGCCCGCTCAGTATGTGGACAGTCCAGTGCAGCCATTGTATGCTCAGGCTGCTTGTTCACAACAGCAAAACTTACAGTCCATGCGAGACGCAGCTGAACCTTTGGTCAATGGGCAGATCAGCCAGCAACAGGCACTGTCTTGTATGTCCAGCATTGAGCAGCTTAGGCAAGACACATTGGGTGCCCCCTACCAGGCCTCTGGTGTTGAGCAAGGTACTACATATCTAATCAACAACATTACAACTAACAATATCACACAATTGCCTAGCTAACAACATCATGATCATCAGCATCCTTGCATGCCTGCTTGTGGCCTGCCATTGCCCTGCTGGGTGCTGTCAGAAGCAGAATATTGCCTCCACACAATTATGTCCAAAGCCATTTGCATAGAAAATGGTAGAGAATGGCCTGGCACAGAAGCACTCAAAAGCATTTCACTAGCAAAATCCATGCAAAAGTACTGATCCTCCTGCTGTGCTGCCTGTTCACCAATTGCTGGCACATGCAAGTATGCATGTCATACTCCTCCCTGTATGCATATGAGCACAGTATGGACAAGGTGTCACCTGTGCAGAAGAGGAGCGGTTGCAAGGACAGCAATCAAGTGCCACTCCAGCGCCTTTGCCACTGGAAGGTGCTGCATCAGATGCCAGCACCAGCTGCACTTTACAGGTGAGGCCACATTGACATTGACATTGACATTGACATTGACATTGACATTGACATTGACATTGACATTGACATTGACATTGACATGGACATGGACATGTACATTGACACTGATGTTGACTTTGACTTTGACTTTGGAATTGGCAGTGGCGCTGGCATTGGCATTGGCTGCACATTGCAATTGAGCTGTCACTTGCCCCAGCCATAACCATTTTCAAGTTGTGAGCTTTGATCAACGGCTGCCTGTCACCTGCAAATGGGTCAACATGTGGAGATTTGGCCACCAGCTGACAT
This sequence comes from Trebouxia sp. TZW2008, assembly GCA_002118135.1. Taxonomy (NCBI): domain Eukaryota; kingdom Viridiplantae; phylum Chlorophyta; class Trebouxiophyceae; order Trebouxiales; family Trebouxiaceae; genus Trebouxia; species Trebouxia sp. TZW2008. The sequence goes on along the minus strand of BDIU01000008.1, from coordinate 33,283 downwards.
GGCATGAATATGCAGAGCATATGTACCAGCTAGATGCTACAGACGCTGCTTTTTGTATCTGCTGATGCATTGGCTCTCAGGCATACAGTGTTTGATCTGTCTGACTAAGTTCTCAAGCACTGATCAGTACCAATTGTGGCTGTATAGTAATGATACAGGTTCTGCTCGTCTTTTCAAAGGATGAGCACTAGTGGATGGGGATGTGTGTGCATTTCGAGCTCTGCATGAGTTGTCATTCATTCCACTGTCCCTGACCCATGTCTAGCTTTCACCTACTCTGGCATTCTACATTGAATGTGCAGGTGATGTATGGAGCTCCACATCAACTGAGTCCCGAACCTGTCAGAGATACAGTCAGAAGCACAGTTGCCCCTCAACAGCGGGAGGTGTACAGGAGCTTTCTGAGAGACAGAAGAACAGGTCATCATCCGAAAGGTACTTGGCCTGGGCGTGTAAGCCTGTCAACGGCGAATTTGTGTCCAGACGCATGAGACTTGGCTGTCGCTGCCCTCCTGCCCTCTTTGCTTGAAGTTTCTCTGTACTGAAAGTGTCTAAATGCAGTTGTGACTCTCACTATTCCTGTCAAATTTCTCAACTCATGTGGCATTCTGCTGCAGCAGCATCGACAGCAACCACTCATGCTGCTGTTGCGTGACAGCAACTCATGTGAATAGCAGCAAATTTTGTGTGTTGCACTGTGCAGGCATCTGTAAAGTCATGCAGGGGCTATTTGCCCTGATGGTGGCCTTTGAGCATGTTGACAGTCGAGCAATCCAGCTGCTGCTGCTGTAGCACCGTCGTAACCACTCATGCTGCTGTTGCTTGCCAGACACTCGTGTTCTTGTCATATAGGTACCAGCAAAGCCATGCAGGGGCTGTTTGCCCTGCTGGTTGCTTTTGAGCACGTTGACAGCCCAGCGGTCCAGCAGCGGTTGCTCCAGCACAGCCTGGACTTGCAAGAATTGACAAGACAGTCGTCAGTGCAACTGCTACAGCACAATGCACGGTCAGCTATTGAGCTAATGGGGCTGCTCAGGAAGCATGCCCCAAAGTCGGAGCAGGATGACCACCTGCTGGTGCTGCAAGGGCCTTTCCATGACATGGTGAGATCACATTAAAGATCACCAAAACCCTACAATTCAGAGGTAGAATGTAGTATTCAAATGGGAGACCCTACATGTGTGAATTTCCTGGACACACTTCTGCCCACACATCACATTGGCAAGCATATATTGTGAAGCGTATTTTCACACAGCCACCAAAATTAACATGCATCCACTGTCTATTTTGCAATCAAATGATCAATCAATGAATGTCACAATCACTCGATCGCTTTTTACTGTCTTGGTCACCCAATCAGGGGGTTATGTACAGAGACTTTGACAAACAATCAATATTTTGCTTCTGACATGACTCGGTCAGCAAGTCACATCAGAAAGGTTCAACAGTCAAGCAGTGCTGGCTGTAAAACATCATTGCGCCAGCGTGAGGCAAGCATGGTGCGTAACCCTGGAGTGAGGATGAGGCGTGACCAGCAGTCCAGCACAGCATGGTTGTGCTTTTCAGTAAGTTCAGATAGAAGCTGTTGGTGTTGACTCACAGGGGCAGCGGGAGGCAAGCATGGTGCGCAATCCTGGAGTGAGGATGAGATGTGACCAACAGACCAGCTCAGCCTGGATGCGCTCCTCACAGCCGCGCACAGACGCCAGCACTGCAGACTTCTGTGATGTGGGTGGCGCTGCTGAGCTGGCTGTGAAAGCGCTGTTTCCCAAAATGCACCAATGGGCCACCAGTCTTGAGGTATGAACCTCTCAAGCGTATCAGTGGGCAGTCAGGCTTACAGGTGTGAAGAAGCACAAATAAACTATTTCTGCGGATGACAACAGTGTTCAGCTGTGCTGTAAGAGCTATGCAAAACTTGGCTGCAAGCAGATTGCGGGCTGTCTAGGCGCTGTTTCCCCAGATGTAGCAGTGGGCCGCCAGTCTTGAGGTATGAGCCTCTCAGATGTATCAGTGGGGCAGTCAGGCTTACACTTGTGAAGGGGGGCACAAAGCTTTTGCAGACTCTGTCAGTGACAAGCATGTCCAGCTGTGTTAAGAGAGCTATGCAATGTGGGAGGTGCTGCTGAGTTGGCCATGAAGGTACTGTTTCCTCACATGCACCGCTGCGCAGCCAGTCTTGAGGTGTGACAGCAGCCTTGTGATCAACAACAAGCTGTTCTGCTCTGATCTTGAGCTCTTTTGTTTCACAGCGTGAGAGGATAAGCCTAAGTGATTGTCAGGTGTGAACAAAGTGAAGAGGGACAAAGTTTTCCAACAAGCTTTTCTGGGGTTGACAAGAGCGTTCAGCTGTGCTTTTGGAGCTGTGCAGTGCAGTGCAGTGCTGTGAATCTGTATCAGTACGCACAAAACCTGAATCAGCTGTGCTTAACCGATTGGTAGCAGTGTTCCAGCCTTCGCTGTCGCGATCTTGCTGGTAATTGCACAAATTCGGCGCGTTCATGCGCACCCGCAAAGTATATTGTTCAGTCATCAACAAGTAGTTGCATGTGCAGATTGACTGGGATCTGAAGGCAAATGATCCAGTTGACTACAGCTGTGTGGTGGAGTCTCTGCTGGCAGCGTGGGTCACGGGGGACCTACCCTCCCCTGCGGCACAAGCCCATGTCCCATATGCACACCAGGCAAGAAGCACCACCATCCCCCCCGCCACCCCACCCCACCCCACACTCCCCACTTCAGCTTTCCCCTGGTGCACAGGCCTGCTGCCTGTAGTGCTCTGACTTGCATGTATCTATACATCAAGCAAGGGGCTGTGCATCAAGTTCAATCAATCATCTGAATAGCAAATGCCAAAGATGCATCCTTGGTGCACGCTGGCACATGTTTGCCACATGTCTGGTATACAACCCGTCCAGATATGGAAGGAAGTATACATCCATGTAAAGCCTTAGAGCGCACAATAAATTTCAAGCATGTATGCTATGCACGCAATCATCTACAATGTCACTTGCCCCACATGTTCACCTTGCATGTTGAACAGATAGTTGTGATTAGTCACCTGCCTCTCATGCCTACCATGTGTGCTGTACAGGTGGATGTGAGTAAGTGCGAGTCTGCCTTGGGGTCAGGGCAAGATCGTGCTGGGCCCTCCCTGCATGCCAGCCCTGATGCACCCCTGCCCACCCATGCAGGTGACCCACTCAACGCCTCCCCACACCCCTCTTGCTTGCCAGCCCTGATGCACCCCAGCCCAACCATGCAGGTGACCCCCTCAACCCTTCCCCACACCCCTCTTGCTTGCCAGCCCTGATGCACCACTGCCCACCCATGCAGGTGAACCCCTCAAACCCTCCCCCACACCCCTCATGCATGCCAGCCTGCTGCACGCCTGCCCATACATACAGGTTACAATTCCCACGTGACCTCTCACCCCTTTGCCATGCAAGTAGATGCAAGTCTATTTGAAGGCAGGGCAGGACGGGGTAGCCCCTGCGTGCCAGCCCTGCCTACCCGTGCAGGTGACTGCCCCCTATTTTGATGTGTTTATCCATTTTGGTCAATGAAATGCCAATGAAAGCCGCGCCAGACGTGCCAACTGTCACCTGCTCTAGACACGTAGGAGTGATGACAGTGCACGTACTGCAAGAAGCCTTGATCAATGCTTTGGCTGTACGCTTGTGACGTACGAAGGAGTTGCTGAGCTGCCATTGCTGGCATTTGTCACTGATGCCAACAAGGTGTCCACTATGTGTCTGAAGCAGACATATGTTGCCAGCAATGATCCAAAGACAGGACTGGAGTAAAGCTGAACTTCAAGAAAAAACTTTTCTTTGCTTGTCGTGCAAAACACCACACGGGCAAAACTCAAACCAGTACCAGATTTGCATCTTACACTCGACCCACTCTGCTTTGTGCAGGGGGAGTGTGGGGTGAGGCCATCATCCCTGCTGGGTTCCCCTACACCCCTCAAGACTGGAGCAGTGCATCAGCCACTGCACTTGCCTGCTGTGATGACGGCTGTGGCGCCTCTCTGGCTCAGTGCCATCAGCTGCAACAGCCTGCTACCAATCTGACAGGTCTGACTCAGAGCGGCTCTGTGATTCACAGGCAGCTGTTGATAGCTGTCTCTTGCTTGTTCCTGCTATCACTTTTCAGCAGACTGTGTGCTTGCCTGCCTGTCGTGATGACGGCTGTGATGCTTCTCTGGCTCAGTGCCATCAGCTGCAACAGCCTGCTACGAATCTCACAGGTCTGACTCAGAGCGGCTCCGTGACCAACAGGCACCTGTTGATAGCTGCCTCTTGCTTGTTTCTTGCTAGGAGTTTTCAGCAGATTTTGCGCTGACTTGCTTATTGTGATGACGGCTGTGATGCTTCTCTGGCTCAGTGCCATCAGCTGCAACAGCCTGCCACCAATCTAACAGGTCTGACTGCACACGGCTAATTTTAGGAGCTGTCATTTGTTTGCTTACAGCTTTGCCCTTGCAGCAGTGCAGTCATTCTGCACACTCCTCAGGACTGCAGCAGGGCTATGGTGCCTCTTTAGCTCACTGCCATCGGCAACAAGAGCGTGCCACCGATCTGACAGGTCTCACTGCACACCATTCTCTTCAGGAGCCTTCACGTGATTGCTTACAGTCTGCAGCTGTGCATCAGCCAGTGCACTTGCCTGTTGTGATGCAGGCTGTGGTGTGTCTATGACTCACTGCCATCAGAACAACAGCCTGCCACCACTCTGACAGGTCTGTGCACCAGAAACTCCTGCAGTGGTCAGAAATCTGCATATTGGTGCCATCAGAGCCCTGAGCAACAGGTTTGCTGTATGCTTGGTTTGCAAGCCACATACATCACCTGTACTTTATCCACTGATTGTCATGCATTCAGTTTGCAATGCCCTGAGGTCTGCAGTTGCTCAAGTGTGTAAGCCTTGGAAACATAGTCGGAGCAACTCAGCGCATGTCCATGCTGTCTATGTTCAGCTTGATTGTGTGTGACAGGTGTGAATGGAGGCTTGGCCATATTGAGTGCCCTGTTCACCCGGACCAACTTTCACGTGGAGGACTGCCTGCTTGGCGCCTACAATGTCATGTCATATGGCGCTCCAAAGATCTGGTGAGTCTCGGGTCAACTCATCATCAGATCTGTGAGCTGTTGAGATCATAAGCCACCTTGCTCCCAATACTGAACACTCTCAGCAAGCTCTACTGGTTTCATGTACTAAGCTGCAGTACAAAACAGCTCTAGCTTCAAGCGACTGCTAGCAGAGCTTGTCAAGCATTGATACCACTAGCATGCTGTTACATCTGAATGCTGCATATCTTGACTACTGACACATAATTATATAGCTGCCAGCTGTATGCATCAGCATCACTGCATCTGCAATAGTTGTGTGCCCCATTTGCACTGACAGCCATCAGAATCAAGGTGTTTAGCAATTTTCAACTATCTGCAGCTGCAACAAGCCAATGATATTGTAGCGCATATACACCAGTCTGGCTTGGTTGCAGGTATGTTGTCCCAGCGGCAAGTGCAGCAGACTTTGTGGCAGCTTTGCAGCAGCTGAATGGCTCCACAGCTGTGGCATCACTGACAGCCAAGCACCTGTACTGCAACCTGCCTTTGCCACTGCTGAAGAAACTGGGGGTCAAGCGCTTCCTGCAGATGCCTGGCTATGCTGTCCTGACGTATCCTGTAAGCAGTCCTTTCCAGTGGGTTTGCTGTCAGCTTAGTGTTTGAATCAAGAAGCACTCAGCCACAAGCTGTTTGCCGGGGATGCGTTCTTGTGAAAGCGTCTGATGATTGGTGCATTATGACATGTGGTCTCTGACAGCCAAGTATCTGTACTGCAATTTGCCCCTGCCACTGCTGAAGAAACTGTGGGTCAAGCGCTTCCTGCAGATGCCTGGTTATGCTGTCCTCACATACCCTGTCATTTTTAGTGCATTTGCTGCTGACTTGTCCTTGAATCAAAAAGGGCTTAGTACCCATGCTTGCTAGGCATGTGCTCTTGTGAAAGCATCTAATAATGGGTCCACAGCTGTGGTGTCACTGACAGCCAAGCACCTGTACTGCAACCTGCCTCTGCCACTGCTGGAGGAAATGGGGGTCCAGCGCTTCCTGCAGATGCCTGGCTATGCTGTCCTCACATACCCTGCGAGCAACTTTTCTGCTGACAGCTTTGTCCTTGACTCAGCGACCTTGTTGTTTGCTGGGCTTCTAAAAGCATCCAACGACAATTTCATCTCAGCTAATGGTTCATATGCATGGAACTTGAGAAGCAACTTCCCTGATTGTTGGTGCTGTTTGAAGCAGACAAAGTCAGATAGCTGAGCCCCTGTGCAAGTATGCACAGCAGCGTCAAGGCACTGTAAAATGTTTGTGGTGTCGGGAACGAGATGCTGTGAGTAATTCAAGCAGCACGTGCACCATGTGAGACTGATGTAGGCGACAGAGGGCCATGTACAACGTTGGCCATCGGCACTATCATGTATTGCGGTTGGTCAGGCTTGCATGTAATACAAGACTGTTGTGGCGCCCAGGCAGCTGTGTCCGCTGTGGCCATCACCACAGTGACACCTTTGACACTCAGCATGATCATTGAGCGTCTCCAGCAACACCAAGGTCCCAGGCTGCCTCTGTGGACAGAGGCTTGTGCTATGACGCCAAAGGGCATAGACTTCATGTTTTCTTTTCATTTCACCAAGGCTACTGTGGTGTGCAGGGAGCAGTGTATCACTGGACCATTAGCACAGGCTTCTCCCTGGCAGAGGCCAGCAATCTGTACATTGGCTTCCCGCCTGCCTTGCTGAATCACCACCTGCACAACTGGAACAGCCTGCTCCATGCAGCTTGCACCCAGGTTGCTACTTTCCTTTGCAGTGTTTTTGCTTGTTTGGTTTGACACCAGTTATGCATTGCATGGGCAAAGTGTCCAGCACCAAGGTTGCTACTGTCTGTTTTGTAAGACTGTGCCTTACTGAACCACTACCTGCACAACTGGAACAGTCTGCTGCATGCAGCTTGCACCCAGGTTGCTACTTCCTGTCTTGCAAGGCTCTGACTGCATCTGCTCAGCTCAACACCCGTCAGATTGCTACTCTCTGTTTTGAACACACGTGCCTTGCTGAACCACCACTTGCACAACTGGTACAGTCTGCTGCATGCAGCTTGCGCCCGCGTCGCTACCCTCTGTTTTGTAGGAATCCCATGTATGTGTTTGATATGACACCCATCCTGTGTGGTTTGACAATCAGCATATGTTGCATGAGCAAAGTGTCCTGCACTCAGGTTGCTACCTGCTCTCTCTCACAGGACTCTGCTTGTGTGTGTTTGATTTGATACTGAGTACATGCAAGATGACTTACGTGAGACCTAACAGCCTGCTGCATGCAGCTTGGACCCAGGTTGCTACTCTCCTTTTGGCAGAATCTTGCTTGCATGCTGCTTGCATATGTTGATCTCCAGGACCTGTCATGGGTTGCATGAGCCAAGCCTCCTGCATCCAGAATACTGGTCCCTTTTTGGCACCGTTTGAATTGTTATTGTTTGGTTCAACACCTGATATGTGCTGCATAAGCCAAGTGCCCTGCACCTAGGTTGCTACTCTCTGTTCTGCAGGTTTCAGTCTGTCTCTTTGCGTTTCACACCTGGCATGTGTTCTGTGGGTGCAGTGTAGAGCACTGATATGCATTCATTCATTCATTGTAAACCTGTGCTAGGCAGGCTCAGCAGGCCCATCTAGGTACGTACAGAAGCAATCAACTGTCTCCAACCAGTTTGATCATGTGCTAACCTACACCAAGTATATTGGACATGGAGGACGGAGATGTCCTTGTACAAAGTTGACTGCCAAGTATCTCTGATATGCATGTCAGCAGTTCTGCAGATTACTTTGGGTTGACCTGAAAGCCATCTGCAGAACTACTCGTGACACTGTGCAGACATACTAGTCTGCTCTTGCGTACATGCAGTTGCCTTGGCAAGTAGTTCTTGACCTGGATCTGACACACTGCTGGTGTTTGGCTTGCAGGCACTGAAAACAGATGAGCAGGATGTTGCAAATAGCTTGATGGGGCGAGTGCGCATCAGCCAAGCCGCTGTGCATGTACTGCTACAGGGTCCCTTGAGGCAGAGCATCGACCAAGCTGTACACAGTCAAGCTTTGAGCATACTGAACAAGCTCAACGCATTGAGCAATTTCTTGGAGGACTGAGTCTTGAACAGAGTCTTGTAGCAGTGTTGCTGTGAACTCAGTTGCAGGTATCTGGCCAGGATACCGAGTTGTGTCAACTGTGTTGAAAGGTGCACCTTTACACGTGTACAAAGAAGCTGGCCCGGTATGTTTCGTTGATTTCGATTTTGTGCAACGTTCGCCCTGCCCATGCAAGTCTTTGTCAACCAAACTTTGGGCATGCATAGCGGCTATGTACGGAAAGCTACATGTCACAACGTGAATGCTCTAACACAGCAAGTCGTACAATGTCATGTACATGCAATGTCATTTACACGCAATGTCATGTGCATGCAATAGATGGGACAGATCCTGTTCAGGCTGCCTTGTGGTGAGTCTACCGTATCTCATCACTTTCATTGCTGAGTCCTCTATCATGCAGCCCCATCGTCAGCAAACTTGGCGGAGCGAGATTGGCATGAACAAGCACCAACATGTGCAGCGCATTAACAAAGCGCGAGCACAACAATAATTGCCCCTTAGTTGAAGACTCAAGCTTGTCAGACTGTGGCCGATTGCATCTGTTTTTAGCACATTAAGCACGTCATAAAATGCGTAAAGGGTGAACTCATCAGTCAACTTCATTACCGTCTGTGTCTGAAGACGATCTGCCATGCGCAACATCAACTAGTCAGACATATGCAATATCAAAGCGTCATAATCAAGCAAGTAGCAGCACAGAATGGTGAGCTGCAGTGTCATGGCAATGATGTCATTGTGGTCATTTGATCTTTGGCAATTCTAGAGTGATCGGGTAAAGGTACTTGCTGCCATCAAACTTGGCCCCTAGGTTTGCTATCTTGGTGAAGTATGTAATGAAGTCCACTTCATACTCTGCACGCAAGCACAGCAGTCAGCATTGCCACAATTCACAGATAGTTGGCAGTCATACATGAAGAAACAGAAAGTGGTGTGAGTTTGACATCGTGCCGTAATATGACAACAGAAAGAAAATGTCTCTGACACCTTGACTAAAGGCTCAAATGGCAGCTGGCATGTGTGGAAAGTACACCATACAGTTGGAACCAAACACAAAAGGGTTGCACGATGAAGCTTTTTCATCAAATTTGTGGCCAGCGTGCTTGCTCTGTACAAGTTTGGCATATGCAAGAGGACGCTCACCAGTACGAGTGACAGTGCGTCTGCTCCTGTCGTACTTGTTCTTCCAGCTCTTGAAGTCATCGTCTTTGGCAAGGGACTCTTCAGCTGCGGCAGGATCGGGTTGAGCGCCAGTCCACAGCACAAAGGCAGGACGTTCCCAAAAAGGGGCTTTGCCAGCCCCAAAGCCCCCTTTACTCTCATTGCCTAGCTTGTTGAAGAAGTTCTGCAGCAGATTGTTGGCATTGTCAGGAGTGGAGCGAATGTGCAAGCAATTATATCAGCTCTTGTGAAAGATTTCCCATTGTTTGGCTTGTTGAAAGTTGTGTAAATGGGCACCAGTCCACAGCACAAAGGCAGGCAGAAGGGGCCTCTGCCAGATCCAAAGCCCTCTTTACTCTCCTTGCCCAGCTTGTTGAAGAAGTTCTGCACGTTGGCATCAGCAGCACATACACCTGTGTCACAAGTCATTCTGAGCGTTTTGGAAAGCTTTGCAAACAGCGGCTCTGCCAACCTGCTGAAGAAGCCCTCTTCAGTTTGGTTGGCCAGCCTGTTCAAGAAGGTAAACAAAAGAAAAGTCTACGCCGTTAGGCGTCATAACGGGAGCCTCTGTCTAAAGAGGCAGCCCGAGGCCAGCCTGATCAAGAATTGCTGCACAGCAGCCATCAGCAGACATCAACAGCACATATATGGCCGAAACAGGTCTTTGGCAAGGGACGCTTCAGCTGCTGCAGGGTCCAGCTGGGCGCCAGTCCACAGCACAAAGGCAGGGCGTTTCCACAAAGGGGCTTTGCCAGCCCCAAAGCCCCCTTTACTCTTGTTGCCTAGCTTGTTGAAAAAGTTCTGCAGCACTGTGGATGCTTGTCTGTGTGCGTGCAAGCAAAGTTCCGAGCTCCTTTGAAACATGAATCACTGCCCAGCTTGTTGAACTTTGTCTGGCTGAGCACCAAGGCAGCTTTGAAGGCTTCGTCAGTGGTGCTGGCTCCCAATGCAGTAGTCATCAGGCAGGTTTCATGGTGCAAGGCAAGATGCTGTGTTCTGCCCTGACCTCGACATCTGCTGGGGTTGATGTTTGAGTGGGGATCTGAGCAGGGGTTCAGGCTGAGTTGCACCTACCCTGCCCATAGTCAGGGGGAAAGGCTGTTTCAAACGCTTCAACGATGGTGCAACCCATTGATGCAAAACATGGGGCACATTTCATCTAATGCAAAGGGAAATGCTTTTGCCCTGACCTTGACATCTGCTAGGGATGATAGCTGTGTTGGGATCTGAACAGGGATTTCAGACTGGGGGGGCATCTACCCAAACCAAGGGGAGTGCGAAGGGCACCCAAGGCTTCAACAATAGTGCTACCTATTGATGCAAAAGTCATTGGGCATGACTGGCAGAGTGCAGGAGGAGATGTTGTGCTTTGCCCTCACCTTCACATCTGCTGGGACGATGACTGAGTGGGGATTATAGCAGGGGGGTCAGGCGATGTGGCGGCGACCCTCCCTAGGGAAAGGCTGCACCAAAGACTTCAGCAATGGTGCTGCCCTTTGATGCAGTTGCTATAAGGCAGGTTCTACAGTGCAAAGGGAGTTACTGTGTTTTGGCCTGACCATAACATGTGATGGCATGTGATGGCAACGATGACTGCGTGGGGATTTAGCAGGGGCAGCAGGCGATGTGGCGGCGACCCTCCCTAGGGGTAGAGGAAAGGCTGCACCAAAGGCCTCTGCAATGTTACTGCCCATTGATGCAACAGTCACCAAGCACGTTCCATAGTACAAGAGGTGATGCTGTGTTTTGGCCTGACCTTAACATCTGACGGCGATGATGACTGAATGGGTATTTTGGCAGGGGGGTCAGGTGATGTGGCGTCCACCCGGCCCAAGGGGAGGGGAAAGGCTGCACCAAAGGCCTCTGCAATGGTACTGCCCCCTGATGCAATGGTCGCCCTCTTCACCTTTTGAGCTGTCCAAGACTGCACATGCGCTACCTTGGCCGCTAGCACTATGAGGTCTGCCCAGCTGATTGCCTCTTGACCTGTGGCCGCAATAGCATAGGTCAGCACACGTGAGATGATGATGTTTATGGGTGGAAGAATGGTCCTCTCTCATTGCCACCGGCCATGCTTGCCCTCTTCACTTTCTGAGCAGCCCAAGACTGCACATGCGCCAAATTGGCTGCTAGCACTATGTTGTCTGCCCAGCTGATTGCCTTTTGGTCTGCAGCCACAGAACTTGTCAGCAAACAGTGACTGTGTTGACATGAGTGTAGGCCAATCAAGACTGCACATGCGCTTAATTGGCCGCTAACACTGTGAGATCTGCCCAGCTGATTGCCCCTTGATCTGCAGCCACAGAACTTGTCAGCAAACAGTGATTGTATTCCCATGAGTCTAGGCCGATCGAGACTGCACATGCGCTTACTTGGCCGCTAGCACTATGAGGTCTGCCCAGCTGATTGCCTCTTGATCTGCAGCCACAGAACATTTCAGCAAACAGTGACTGTACTCCCATGAGTGTAGGCCGATCAAGACTGCACCTGCGCTTACTTGGCCGCTAGCACTGTCAGGTCTGCCCAGCTGATTGCTTCCTGACCTACAGGCACAATAGCACGGGTCAGCACACAGCTGAGAATGCTGTTACTTGCTGGAAGAACATTGTCTTCCATCGCAACGATTACAGTCATGCCTACAAGTGCAGTAATGGCCCTATTTTGAGCAATGCAAGAGATCTGTACATGCGCTTACTTGGCCGCTAACACTTTCAAGTGTGCCCAGCTGATTGCTTCTTGGGCTGCGGGTGCAAGCAGGAAGCGACGTGAGCATTGGAGACACATCAGTACAATAACACACTTACTCTGCTGTTGGTGGATCAAGTTGATCACGACCAAGAGGTGATTCTGAGCACTGTGTTGCTTGGCACGTGCTAGAAGTGAATTGCAGCTGGAAAATCACACAGTGCCGCAAGCAATACTGTGTCAGCAGCTGTCATCGCGCAGTCATGCAGCAGCACTTCTGTGTGAGCAGTCCCATGCGAGCAGTTGTAAGTGAGCAGCCTCGTATGCGCACTTCTATGTGAGCAGCTGATCTGCAGCAGGTATACAGAATTGCTGCAGGCCAGACCAACGCTGCGCTTACCTGCAACCTTGCCCTTCTCATCTATAGTCTTCTTTACACCAGCAAGCTTGTCCACGTAGCCTTTAAGGTCCTTGTTTTCTGGCCTGCCCAGCTCCTCACTGCAGCAGATGTTTACAACACTTATTAGAATATATTTATATCAGTTTTACAGAACACCTGACATACATTGTAACCGAGACACAGCAGGATATCATATGTTGGCACATGCATCAATGACTGAAGAGCTGACTGTTGCAGGCAAAAGCTGTAGCGCTGACTCGATCTGTTGCAGGGAGGAACCATGGGCGCCTCACACATTTTGACTGACGCCTGTCTGACTGGGACTGGTACACTGGCATTTAGTGGTTCTGAACAGATGAATGTCTGGCATGGCTGCCTTCCCGGGTCTGGGGCTTTGTCGAGAGGAAGCAGTCCTGATGTGTTTTGATGCTGTATCAATGTGTATAGGATGATACTGATAGCAAGTTGCAACGACGAGAGTGTTTCTGCAGGCAGCAGCTTTGCAAAGATGCGCACGTGCTTGCATGCTATCTTGAGCCACGCATTGCGTCCCATGCAAAGCTGGAACATTCAGTTGCTGAATGTCATGTTAGGAAAGTCCCATGCAAAGCTGGAACATTCAGTAGCTGAATGTCATGTTGGGAGTAGTCTGTAGATATGCAGATGAGGCTATGCAAAGCCAAATTGGAACAAGGACATGCCTTTGAATGATGGAACCATTCACGCCTCCTTTGCCACTTGCAATATCATATGTGGCAGCATCGTTTATGACCAGTCGCAATGCAATCGGGGCATCTTCAGGCCCCAGCACCTTTTTAAGCTCTGCCTCTGACCTTTGCTGCAGGGAAGCACAAGTTTCTTCATTTGCATGTACACAATGAGAGTGATAGTTGCATGTACACAATGAGATTGATAGTTGCAGGCAACTGCAGTCTTGGAAGTGTGCTTGACATGACCCAGGTACATGTTGAGCAAGGATGGTGAATATGATCAAGCCGCACAAAGCAGCAAGTGCAGATCTATGACAGCATACCGCCAGGTAATTTCTCTGCGCAGACCTCTGGAATGCTGAGAGGCCCCTAACAGAGATGACGCTCTTGTTGGTCTCTATCTCGGCGCAAGCTTCGCGTGCCAATAGAGGAGACGACAAGACTGCGCCGCCTGTGACAAATCAGCATGGACCCGTTAGATCAGCGGCAGAGAAGGCGCATGCAAAGCTGTGACAAGGGCCACGGGTTGATATGCAGACGGTGCTTGATTGACTTGAAGGCTGCCTCAATACCCGCTAGCAGAAGCGCCCGCCTCGATTGCTGACTGGCAGATTGCACAGAATCTGCGTCGCCGCTTTGTGCTCTGCATGTGAGATGCATGGCACGACGAGGATGTCTGACTTGAGTCGTGAACGGCATGCATCGCTGGTTTTTGGTCAGCGCGTGTGAATGGCCAGGAACAACGGAAGCATGCGCTGCTGATTGTGCCATCATGACGCTGCAATGCTCAAGAGCTTAATTGCCAAGCGATATGCTATTTCAGGTGCCGCATGCGCAAGCTTGCGTCGATAACATCCTTAGATCAGTCACCCAATCTCACGTGAACTCCGCTCTGAAACCATATCAAGCTCGCAAGTTGCTCATGCATGCCAGGCTACAGCATTTGCACTTTCGGCGAGTCACTTGCAGACCCCATTGTTTATGCAATACCTTGAGCTGACCGGTCCCTTGTCAGAGTATGATAAGTTGCAAGCATAGCTTTGTTGCAGTGCTGCACTATGGTCAGACTGTTTGCGCACATGTCCATGAATGCAATCATTGCATTGCGCACGACTTGCTGCTGGACTGGTCATGACAATACACATGGCATGTTTAGTGTGAACCCAGTGTATGTCCACAAATATTGCAACTCAAAATACAAATGCCTCATTCAGGCAAGACACAACATGAACGATCAGCCTGTATTGCTCAATACATACCGGCTATGCCATATGGTGTAAGGCCTGCAGCAGTTGCCATACAATTTTCTTTGTCAGTCAGTCTGACGTGTGTCACACCCAAGTGTCACATGCCAGACTCCAGGAAGCATGTGCTCCGGCGCTGGTTCCTGCTATGATCTGTGAATTAGGAACTCATTTTGTAACTGACAGCTGTCTGTTGAAATTGCTGCTGCTGCTGCCGCTGAAGCACTACATCATCAGGACAGTGAGGCTATGCCTGCAGGTACTGAGAATTGCATCTAGATTTGTGTGCCCCTCCAGTTTGCCCCAAAACCAGCTTTCTATATATGCTGCAGCGTATATGCTGACCTGGAACTGAACTGAGATGCACATATGTCTTGGTAACACATACTTGCTCCAGGAATCATGAAGACCGCAGTCGTAACCCACAGCAGGACGGTGAAGGCTGCAGTGTTTCTGTGAAAGTGGCCACTGATAGCAGTCAAGCCAGCAACAACAACGAACACCATCAACAAACCAAACAGCATTGCCAGATAATCACCTGCCATGGACTCCGGCTGACTTGAGTCTTGTGCTGGTACCAATTTTGAGCCTTCTCAATTTTGTGCAACAGTCAAGACTGAGTGAGACAGGACCAAGGTGCAGTAGCCAGAATGCAGTACAGAAGGTACATTCATCGAATGCGCATTTGCTGGCCATGCAACTAGTCATTGCAGCCCTGCTTGTGCTAGCACATTTGCTGACCATGCAACTAGTCAATGCAGCCTTTTTTGTGTTTGTACATAGACAGCCAATGCACTGAGCCAATGGAATGAGGTCACGTGAGCTCCCTGCAATGCAACCGACACTTGAAAGGAATTTATTCCTGAGCGCTTAACTCAACGCCTTTTCTCTGGACCTGTGCAACAATGGGATTGCCATCGCGGATAAGGCTGTTGATTTTTGCTGCTGTGCTGTTCAGAAGGGCCGCTTCAGAAGAAAGCGATGCCACACCATTGAGTATTGGAACAGCTATTTCAGGTGCTGCATGCGCAAGCTTGCGTCGATCAAACTTTCTTAAACTGCTTTTCTGTGCTTGTGTGCTCTCACAAGACATCTTGCTGCCTACTACATGCAAATGCAGCACTCTTGAGGGACCGCTGGTTCGCTAAGATCGAGGCTTTTCCTGTGCAGACTTTTGGTGTGCTGCTGCTCAAGCGACGTCGCCTCACACAAGAGTAGCACTGAGCAGTGATAGGCATGCAACGCCGACGATGCCTTTGACTGGATGGAATATCGCGGCAACACTGCACAGATGCCGCCAAGAACGACCAAAAGCTCGCGACGGTTCTCCTGCTGCTTGCGTCGCCTACTGATTGCGGTACGACAGCTGTCTCGACGCTCCTGCCTGATCAGTGCCCGCCAGACATTTACAGGTGTTGCTAAACGCAGGCAGTCTGCCTATCTCTGATTCTGTATCTGTTTACTTTAAGACTGCCACCCACAAGGCTTACTGTTCGAAAGTATCGCCGGAGTCTGAACAGCGACCGTCTTCAAGCACAGTACTGTGATGAACATTTCGGCAACACCTGGCTGGCCAACTGGAACTCCTCTGCCAAAGCCATGTGCAGAACAGAGCTTGCACCACAGTCATCAAAGCTGACTTGCAGGTACAGCTTCATCTGGTTGTGCTAATAGCAACAGGTGTGCTGCTTGTGCCAATTTGCACAGGCCCTAGTCTCAGCTTCAAGCAATCACTAAATTGCGTTCACTGTCCTTGGGACCCAACAGGGGTCATCAGACAATGGCAAAGTGAACCTGACGCACAGTTGACACCAAAGCTAATGTTAGCATTCAATGTTGTCGCAGGATCATCAACGCTGCTCGCATGACAAACGCAAGCAGGCCACATGTGCTGTGTGATGCCAGCAACCTCCTGGTGGATGCTAAGGCCGATGCTGGATAATGGATACCAAACTGACAGCAGCATGCAATGATATTGCAGGACCATCAATGATGCTCATACAAAAATTGCAAGCAGGCCACACGTGCTGTGTGACGCCAGCAACCTCCTGATGCATGCAAAGGCAGATGATGTGCTCAACCCAAAATTTGCATCTAAATCAAGTCAGCATGCGATGGTATTGCAGGACCATCAATGACGCTCACATGACAAACGCAAGCAGGCCACATGTGCTGTGTGATGCCGGCAACCTCCTGGTGGATGCAAGGCATATGATGGCTGCTCCTTGTCTTGAGCATCGGCCTAACTATCTCTGCAACTTTGGCGCGACCTACAACCGCTACCTGCCTGGAGCGTTTGGGTTGGCATGCACATCGTCTATTGTCAGACTTGAGATGTTCCCTCAAGATCACCTGCAGGACATCATGGGCAGCATGAAGACACTGACACGAGAAACTGCATCTCAGGTAACAACCAGTGAATACGCAATAGTCAATATGCAATGTGTAAAACTAGATGTGTAATAGGCAATGTGTGATACATGACATGTGCGAGTTGAGAATGTGAGTCACTGAGATGCAGTGGAAAGTGCACAATACGCAATTGGCGCCAGTGTGTGACATGCAAAATGCAAGTGTGTACAGTATCAATCACTGAAAATAAGAAGTTGGTGATCCGATGGTAGTCAGTGCTGCAGCTGTGTGTTGAGTTTAAACGAGCAGCTGCAGGTGGTTGCAGATTCACTTGACTTGCCTGATGAGGCGTACAACTGTTCACAACTTGTATAACAGGGCACTGTCAAATGCCCTGTTCAACAATTGGTCGCAAAGAGTACCTACTCAACTCAAGTGAAAAGGCTGTTAAGTTTGGTCAAGCCCCGCATTGCGTCCGTTCACAATGTGATTGTAAGTGCATGCTGTCCCTGTATTTAGCTTGAGCACCAGTTGCATTGGTGTGCAGATTGCTGCTAGATTCTTGTACACAGTTTGAGCACCTATTCCGTTGTTGTGCAGATCGCCAACAGAGAGGCAACGCCCAGTCTGCTTGTGACAAGGGAAGTGACAGAGCATGCCAATGTCTTTCACACACTCACAGATCTGCTGAACGTCTACATCTCTGTGCGTATGCTGGGCTGGGAGAACCTACACAGGTGCAAAGTTGTGCTCTGTGTACACATAAGTTGCATTCAGTTTGTACAATGCAGTGCCATCATTTGGTC
Organism: Trebouxia sp. TZW2008; assembly: GCA_002118135.1. Taxonomy (NCBI): domain Eukaryota; kingdom Viridiplantae; phylum Chlorophyta; class Trebouxiophyceae; order Trebouxiales; family Trebouxiaceae; genus Trebouxia; species Trebouxia sp. TZW2008. The sequence goes on along the minus strand of BDIU01000008.1, from coordinate 15,714 downwards.
ATTTGAACTGCACCACAAATGTTTGTGTCCCTTGGCAATGGCAAGAATTGTCCGATCAGCAGCTCTTTATTGTCCTACTTGAGTGATCATCTGCAATGCCATGTCCTCTGGTCAAGAATACGTCATAGGTAGTGCCACTTCACAACCATGCTACGATGCAGTCAGGCTCCATGTACTGCATTCACAAACTGCTCTGCCATTTGATACCAGCACACTACTTGCAGCTTACAGCTCATTGGCTGGAGCGGTTCTGGGATCTGACAAGTTTTGCAGACAGGTCATCATAATGGATCGCCATGCTGCTGGACCCTTGGATGGCTTGTGGGCAGCTGTGGCAGCAGGGGCTGGCTCCTCAGCATTGACCAGCAAGTTGGATGGTGCACAGACAGGTACGACCGGCTCCCTGCGTGTTCCTTGCTAAGCCCTGGCTGCACTCTGCTTTGGCATGCATGCTAGTTAGCCTCTGCACTTGTTGGATGGCTTGTGAGCAGCTGTGGCAGCCGGGGCTAGCTCCTCAGCATTGACCAGCAAATTGGACAGCAAACAGACAGGTATGGCAGACTGCCAAGCCCTCTCTTGTCACCATGGATGCAGCCCTTTCTGACAGACATGTGTGCAGCTACAGTTGCTTCTGTGGCTGTGGCTGTGCCTTTCATTCTATTCACTCGTTCTGGACAAGTGCTAGACAGGCTCAGCAAGCCCAGCAAGGTATGTACTGGAGCAAGCAACTGTGTCCAACTAGTTTGGTCCTGTCATATCCTATGCCAGTTGTATTGAGCGTGAAGGGAGGTAGGGTCCTTGTAAATGGTCGTCTGCCAAGTCTCACTGGGTCTGCCCCTAGCCTTTGTACCTGGTAACTGCCCAAATACACACTGCAAAGGCAATCTGAAGTGTGACGTGCGTGCTGTATGCCCCAGCCATCTAAGCCTCCAGTGAGTACCCATCTGTTCAAGACTGAGCAGTTTGCAGCGGGCTGCGGCTTTGCTGATTTGAAAGCACTTACTGCAAGGCAGTCAGACAAAGTTCAGCAAGCCGTCCTGCTTGCCTGGTCTGAGCACCACTGCTGCATACCCTTTCATGACAATTTTGCATTGAAGGTTCAATGCTTTGCAAATTGTCAATGGACACTATGCGTTATGACTGTCATGCCACTCACAAATGCCATTTTTGCTGTTGCAGTACTGACACTTTGCACTATACTCCTCCATTTTTGGTATGACGCTGGTCCACATGTCCAACAAGACATGCTGCTCGTGCTGCTGAGACCTGCTCCTTGCATCAGCAGCTGATGACACCCTGCTTTCAGTTCAATTTCTTTGCGTATTGTAGGTGGCGGTGGCGGCACAGCCAGGCGGTTACACACCCTGAATAGGACCATGCTGCAGGCAGCAGTGTTTGTGCCTCCTGGCTATACAAGCCTCCTGTATGCACATGGCTATGAGGACAACAGCTGTCCATACAATACAGCTTTGTTCAAGGTCAGCACTGCACTGATCTTGGCCTTGTGACCTCCAGGCCTATTTTTGTACCAAATGGGCTTGAGATCAAGGCATCTGCACAGATTGCTGTCAATCAGAAAACTGCTTTTGGATGCATGTGAAAGCTGCCTACACTACAACAATGCGCTAATCATTGTGTCAACAGCTTGATCACTGACGACAGCGTCCCTGCCGGCAACGCCCTCACATCATGCTTCATCGGGTTTTGGGCGGTAGGGTTCCAAAAGCAATGAGAAAGCTTTACAATTTTGATTTTGTTAGGGGGAATGGGTTAGATTGTAAGGTTTTTTTGCGCTTTCTATGGTGGGAATCAAAACCCGATGAGATATATTGCAGGGGCCGGCAATGAGCCTTTGATTGCCATCAAACTCTCAGCACTGGCAGGCAGGATGCATGGGTCTGCAAGCTGCGTAAGCTGCAACCAGACTTGTCCTGTTAGAGACAGTTCATTGCTTCTGTATGTACCTGGTTGGGCCTGCTGAGCCTGCCTAGCCCACGTTCATAATGAATGAATGAATGAGACTTGTCCTCTTGGTCAGAAGCGCCCATCCTTTACTGATACACATCTTGTAGAGGTGAGTAACTCTGACAAACAGTTCTAGCCTGCTTGCGTAGACAGTTATATACTCAGGCTGATCTGTTCTTGACCAATACATCTGAGCTCAAGATATTGCAATCAACGCAACACAAAATACAGCTGATTGAAGATCTCTGTGGCCTGTATTGGTAATGTGCCGGGAGCCTGCCAAAATGCTTCCAGTCAAATGAAATCCTGTGTCTCAGCAAACAATCCAATGTGTCAATGAATGACTTCGATGCATCTAACTTTAATCAAACCTGAAAGCAGTCTGACTTTTGTCACAACGCTTGTAATCTTGCTTACAGCTGATACTGTCTATGGAGGGTTTCCTTGGCTGGTTCTCAAGGACCAGCCAATACAAGTAATTGATGATCTGTTTGGTCTGTGTGTTGTGTCTTGAGACCCGCCACATTGTCTTGTGTCTTGACACTAGTCGCCAGTTTGTGTGTATGTTGGCCAACAGCTGAGACTGCCTACGCAGGGCTTCCGTGAATGGTTCTTGGGAACCCTTAGTCTACCCACTGGGCCCACCAGGCAACCTACCCAACCCATAAGGGTTACCCTGATCAGCCGCAAGCCCTACGGCAAGAAGAGGAGGGTTGCAAGGCAGATCAGCAATGAGGATGAGCTGTTTGCGGCCTTGCAGCAGATGACTAATGTGCAGGCCCACATGGTGGATCTAGCAAAGATCAGCCTTGCTGAGCAGATTAAGCTGATGTCGGCTAACACAGATGTGCTGATTGGTACGATCCCCTCACTGTGAGGGAGCATTATGCTGCCTACATATAATAATGCAAGGCATCAAATTGCTGCTCGCGTAGGGTGCTGCCAGACATCGCTATGAACATGTTGTGTCATGTGTTAATGATGCTGAATTGTGCTGACACTGAATGTCCACCTGTTGCTGGCTAACAGAAAGCTTCATCAGATCCTCAAGCTGAGCGAGAGACGTGAGCTGCTATCTGCACTGACAGAATTCCTATGACCAGAATGTCTGCAGTGCTACTGGTCAATGTCAGCTCTGGTTTGCGTCTAGCCTGTGCAATTGTGACACAGGGATGCACGGGGCTGCACTGGCCTGGACTCTGATTATGCCCCCTGGTACGGCTCTGCTAGAGCTGTGGCCACAGCCAGGCATGTGGCGTTTGTATGAACACACAGCTAAGTGGGCTGGACTTTCTTACAGGTGACGCCACTGCTGTGCAACCTCTGCCAGTGTTACAGGTCACGTGTACTGCTGTCTGTGCACGCTCTCTGGCAGAGATCGTCATCAATTTTGGATTGAGCTTATGCTGAAGCTGTTGCAAATGCAAAGATCAGATTGATGTGCAGGTCATGCTGACAGAAAGTGATGACTAGTTCATACAGCACCAACTTGAACAAGGCAAATCATCATTTGCGAACGTTGCACTTGCTGCAGATGTGAGCATTGCTCTTCTCCGACACTTGCAAGCGCTGCAGCACAATCTTGCTTGTGAGTTGCATTTGTTGATGTGCACTAGGATGTTTGAGAGCATGGCTTCAGTGCAGCGCTAAGTTGAGGGCAAAAATTGTGAGAAGGACAATCATCGGATGTTCAATTGGTGATCGGGAAGCAGACTCCCAAAAGTGCGTTGCCGAGCTATGGAAAGTTGCTGAGATCACACTTCAATGTCATCAGATGTTGCACACTGATTGTGCTACATTTGTATACCGTGGTGGTTGCAGGCGTTGGGTTAGCAAAGCCCATTCTGCGAAGTCTGCAATTCAACCACCCACACAGGTGGATGTGGCAGAAGTAACTTCCTTGCTGAAGTCATTGCTTGCAGAGACTCAGCAATAATGATTGCTATTGTTGCTGTTGGACACAGCAGGACACATGAACTTTACAGAATCTAGTGGTCAATGTGACTGGGATCCTGCAAGATCCAGAATGTTGATGATATCCTAGTACTGCTTATCAGGAGCAGTCTCCTATGCATGTGATGCAACTTGTTGAATGTAAGCTGGATGCATAGCAGGACTGCATAGAGTATTGCGCGATAGCTCGACTAAGCAGCAACCAGTGTAACAGGGCAGCACAGCGCTGCAACACAGTACCAAACCGATTTCAGACCCCCAGACAGCACACAACTTGATGTACAGAACATTGATTGATAACACACATATGGCTGCCTTGACAGCGCAGGACAATTTGTCTGGGAGGCGGCCAAACAAGACAAAGCAACACAACCTTTCTGCGTGATCAAGCTGCCTGACCTGTACACATAAGTATTTGGTTCCTTAGTATCTCGACAGGGTCAAGTTTTGACTGCGGAAGGGCCATGAAACCTTATGACACAGGGTGTTGCAGCTGCAGGTCCATGCTTTTGCAAGACTTGCTGTATACTATAGTAAACACTACATGTAAACGTCAAAAAGGTATGATACACAAGCATTGCATAGCCATCCTTTAGAGCAGATGCTGGCAGAACTGGGCACGCGTGTCAAAGAGCCCCTCTACAGAACTATTGACCGCAGAAATGGTGCTTGCAGTAAGCATTTCAAGCTCAGAACAGTATACAATGCATGTATATACATGACTGACAGCATCGCAGACCAACACCTGCATTCGAATTCCTGATTTTGACTTCAATTCTCAGGGTGCGTAATCTGTCGGAAAGTCAGGTTGATGCGAGGTTCATCGATGCGTAGCATCTTGGGTATGCTGTGCATCCAATGTCTCTGTGTTGTTCCTTTCATGATCAGTATATCCCCAGATGCAAGCTCGTAGCTCCACTTGTCATTGTGATCTCCATTCCTCCTCAACAGAAAGCGCCTTGTGGCCCCAAACGAGACTGAGCCTGTAGGACAGTGGCTTGTCAGACATGCTCAGCATGTGTACAGAGCATAATGCCAAATTCCAGAATCAAGTAGATATTGCTTTGCTCTCTTGTTGACTTGTGGTGAAGTGATTACAATGACAAACACGGCAAATTCAGGTGATGCAAGCGCACACTTCTTGCAAGGCACATAAGAGACAAGGCATGCACAACATAGTCAGGAAAGTTTGCTGCTGTTGAGAAGGGCTGAGCCATAAAGAGGCAGATGGTGGGCGATTGATCAGTATCAGCCAGATGGCAGTATGCCTTATTTCAGGAATGCTGTAAGCCAGGACACGTATGAAACTTAAGGTGAGACTGGCAGGACATGGGCATGGGCATGTTTGCCAATCCAAGCCTTGCAGGGACAGGCAATGCCATGACATGGCACAACGTATGTGATCTGAAAATGTGTCATGCATCAGCAGTAAGCTTGCCTATGACAGGGTCGTCCCCATACAACTTCTCATTGTCAGAGTGCCAGCCCATGTGATCAGCTCCGCTACGGTACAGGTTCAGCAGGCATGAGTTGAAGGTCACACCAGCAACAGCCTCCAATTTTGCCTATTCAAGCAATGAGAAATCTTTCAGAAGCAGTACAGTGATGTGGGATATAAGGCAGGGCAGCACACATCAAAAATAGGCGTCGCGCACCTTGACTTGTGCGACTGAGGGATGCCAGGGCTCAGGATGCATCTTTGTGTGAGAGTATGTGTAGGACAAGCTAGGATTCTCTGCCATGTATGCCACCTGGCGTGGCTGCATGACCTGCTTGCCATACATTGTAATTTCTTTATGCAGCCATGGCACTTGCTCCTGTAAGCACTCCAAAGAGTTGGGAACGTTGAACAGTTGTTGCTATATGAATACTTTCTGTTTTGGTGCAGTCAGTGCATTTTGATGAATTGTGGCTCAAAGCTGAGGGTCACTGCTGCTGCACCTTCAAAGCTTTGTAAAGTTGCTGACTCTCGGTCTGTTTGAAAGCCCTTGGTTCGACAATGAGCACAGATCCTGAGCCGAGATCTGTTTCGCCTGCTTTGAACTCTTTGGCATGTGCTTTGAGTGACTTTGCTGGACCAGTTTGGCTGGCAGCTTTAGTGGCGTGATCACTAGTCCGTTTTCTCTTCTTGTTCGGTGGGAAGGCGGCCTGAGTTGCGAAATACAGCGGATTTGCAGCTTGTGGGGTGCCAGAAGCATCTGTTGCCCGTGCGACGCTTTTTTGAGCGTGTGCTCTCCACAGGTGTGCTATGGGGTCACTCATACCGAACTTGGCGAAAGATCTGTGAGTATGTTGACAGACTCTGCCACAACACGGTATCATAGATCGCCAAAGACTCCCTGCTTCTCAAGCTTTACCGCCAAGGCATACAAATCCTCGCTGTCAAATCAAGTACCAAAGCACAGCAAGGCTCATTCATGGGACCGGTTGATAGGGTTTGTCAAGCAAGGACCTAGGGTCGCTCATGATGACACTGTGCACCGCCGGCTTGCCCCTTTTTGCAGTGACGCTTTGTCGGGTCGTGCCATAGCAAGTCAGCAGCAGTCGCCGAGGAAAACATGGGGGTACGTGCTGCACACTCATGCCAGCACAGCTTCGCTGCTCTGTGCTGCTTCTGATCACCTGTTTCGTATGTATTGTGCAGTCCTTGGTCGCCACAGACAACTTCCAGCATATTCTGCGTGTTCTCAACACCAATGTTGACGGCAAGCAGAACATTATGTACGCCATGACATCCATCAAGGGTATTGGCCGGCGGTTTTCCAACATCGTCTGCAAGAAGGCTGAGGTTGACCTAGGCAAAAGGTGTGCAAGATTTTCTATGTCTAGTGCCTACCAGGCTTGACGCGACGTCACAGCAGCTGCTATGGCGACCTTGTGATTGACTAGATTTTGATGTGCTGGCAGAGCTGGTGAGCTGAGTGCCAAGGAACTAGAAGAGCTCATGGTCATTGTGTCAAACCCCCGCACATTCAAGATTCCAGACTGGTTCCTGAACAGACAGAAGGACCACAAGGATGGACGCTTCAGCCAGCTCACATCCTCAGCACTTGATACCAAGCTTCGTGAGGACTTGGAAAGATTGAAGAAGATCAGGTAGCTGTCAGACACACCTTTCAGCATGCATGAAGCAGCTTTTGAGCTTTGCATGCCAGGTATTTGTGCAATGGATGTTTGGTTATTGGGCATGGAGCGGGCAACATGCTTTGCTCGCTTCACCTTCACACAGCAGCACGCATGAGCTCTTTGTCTGGAACTGCACACTCATCGTCTGGGTGATGTGCTGGTCAAGCGCCACTGCTTGCTCTGCTCTGTCCAGAGTTATGCAGTTTCTGGCAGGAGATGTTTGATTTTTGCCATATGCAGCTATCAGGTGCATGAGCACTCCCAAACAGCCTTTAAACGATTGGCAGTGCTCAAGCACCTGTTGACTCACATGGCATGAGGGCTACACTCATCCGGCCTGCTGTGTGCAAGGCATTCTCAACAATAGATGTGTTGCATGAGGTAGAATGTGTTCAGATGAGTTGCACCATGGGACCCAGCCACCTATTGAGGCAACAATACCCTCTGTCTAGGCAGCCTCAGAAACACGCTGTGCGGGCTAAGCCATTGCAGCAATCACTTAGGGTAAATGGTTTTAAACCTTTTCCTTAGCTTGACAGGGATCAGCATGCCCGTCAAGCTAAGGGCATGCTGATCCCCTTACAGGCTGCAAAGCAGTGCTCCTGATGGTTCATTTGCTTTCAAACATGGCATTCAGAGCTGCTGTCACATGTCAGCAATATCAGCCTGCAAAGCACATGTGCTCCTATGTGCGCAGAAGCTTCAAGCATGCCTGCTGGTGCATCACACAGCTGCCTCTTGACAGCTTGTCAATATGCTATTGTCAGTTCATTTTCAGCAAGCAACTGCTGTGTCGCCAGCCAGCATAGACAGCATCATGAAGTTCCAAAGGCTGTTGTCGGATTGCCCATTTTTGAGCTCTGTAGCAGTGATGTTGGGTGACTCACTAGTGTCTTTAGCTGAGGTCCTGTCGAGATGCTCTGTGTGCACCATGCAGCAGCGTAACATTTATCAAACATGCATGCAATGGTGAGGTTGAGGTGCGGGAGGTGGTTCCTCATGTTGCCCATGCATACATTTGTGTGGACGTTTGTACAAGGCCTGTTGACTATGCAGCTGAGATGCGGTGCACTTCATCTGCAGGAATCACAGAGGTCTAAGGCACTACTGGGGTCTGCGTGTCAAGGGGCAGCATACAAAGACCACAGGACGAAGGGGCAAGACAGTCGGTGTTGCCAAGAAGCGTTAAACTGTTTCTGCCTTTGTAACATTTACATACACCCATTTGCGGCAGCAGGGAATAGTGCTGGCTGTCTAGCTCTGCATGCATTGTGTGTGAAAGCTGCTTTGATGAGCAAACTTTATGCAATTGCCTTTCTGTGCGTGCGTGCCCTCATGAGACATCTTGCAGCTGTGGGGCAGCATTCCGCGCGTATGCCTTGCTGTTGTAAAATTGCTGAAGAGAGCTAGACCTCTGGTTGCGCTTGCAATTGGTCACAGCAGCCATTGCGTCTGCAAGTCGAAATCGTATGCGGTCGTCGCTGTCGCTATACGCATGCAGGCAACGATCTACCTTTGTTGCAAGCTTGACAGGGTATAGCGTGTTGTACTTCGCTTCTTAGACATTCAGTTGGCCTCGCGCTGCCCGTCTCCATCACCACACAAGCATACAGTGTGCACGGTGCCACACGGGACAACTGCGGACCCTTGCAGTAACAGGTGCCTGACACCTTTCTTCGTTTGTTCTGATAAACACTGTCAAAGTATCCAGCCACGACGTTGGTCTGACATGCATATGCATGCAGGCCTCCCATGGCTTCGCCAGTCATACTCCAATACAACGACTGTCAGGAAGAGTTCCAGCTGGTCAATAAGCGGCTGCACATACCCACTGTGGAACGAGTCTTTGGGCTGTGCAATGCGAAGGTTGATGGTGCAATACAACCTGCTGACAAGAGCGGCTTCACCGTTGGCACATACATGCCAGGCAGCATGCATGAGATCACGGGGACAGCTGCCTTGCCAGGTATGCAAGCCTTGCAGCCTGTGCCGTGCTCAACAAGACCTGGCACTAACGACAGAGCAGGCTTTTTTGTATGTCCAGTGCATAGCCCACAATACAAACCTGCGGCTTGTTTAGCATCATAGTTACAATGCTTTTGAGGCTTGAGCAGGCAGCATGTATAGCATCCTATTGGCACAGACAAGGAGTGGAGGAGAGGGCTACTTCCATTTGCTGTACTGTGCATTGCATTTTCCAATGCTTGAATCCTGCTCGCAAGCACATGTCACCTGCATACATCATGACATTGTGCTCTCCAGTGCACAGAGTTCCGTGACAGCCGGGTGCATGCGCTGACAATTCACTTACATCATCCAGTTGCATATTGACTGTGGGCTTTCGTGACAAACTCATGCAGCCTTGGGGCCTTGCAAGCAAGATAAGTCAAAGAGCATTGGCTTCGTTGTACTCATCACCTCAAGGTTGTGCTGCGCCTCATGCAAGTATGTCTTTGAACTGTTGAAGCAAGGCCATAAGATGCCCAATCATTGCAGTGGTGCAGCTATGAGCATGTCTATGATATGCGTCTGGTTATTGCTTGTACTAGCTTTTATGCACCGAATGGCTTCAGAGGCGAATCAAAGTTGAAGTCACACACGCATGCTTTTGCTCAGCACAGCTCTTGCAGTCTTGGCAGTTTCAGCTGTCTGCTTGTGCTTGTGGCCCCTTCATGTCATAGTGTTGCGGCATGCAGCTCAATGACTCAGGTTGACTGTGTGCCCTATTGACCTTAGCAAATTGAGATTTGCTGCTGACTTGATTGCTGCATATAGCCAAATGTGTCCAATGGATTTGCATGCTGCCATTCCTGCATTGTGCAAGGTCTGTGCCCTCCAAGGACATGCACATGCAATGGCTCACAACAAGCACTTGCGTCTTCTGCAGCATCACGTCTCTTAACTCTCAAAGGAGTGCTGAAGCAGCCATTGGCCAAGATGTGTTGCCGGTTCACTGATCGGGCGTCAAGTTCTAAAACAGTTGCCAGGCAGGCTAGGACTCATGATCAAATCCTTGAGTGGGTTGATTTTGTCCCTGCTGCGCTATCCAGGCTGGAAGAATTGGATGATGAAAACCACGTTTTTAGCCCTCAGGTGCTTTGTGGCTTTGGTCGATGGAGCTGTGCAAATCTCTCCTCAGCTGAATCTGTCAAGAGTCTGTGCAAAGTTTCTTGTGCACTCCAGGTTTACGACCAGCTGCCTTCAGCTGCAGACACTATCCTTGCTGCAGCGGAAGAAATGGAAGTGCGCGGCTCCCTGATGGCTTTCCTGTCCTTACTGAACAAGCGAGCATCAGACTGTGGGTTGGGTAAGCTTCAATTGAAGCCCAATTGTCTACTGTATGTCTGAATGCATACTGCATGTTGTTTGCCATGTGCAATGTGTTTGTGCTCATTTGTGCCAAAAAGGAACATTGAGCCAGTGCTTGCATGTTCAGCCTGCTGCTTAGCATGATGCTTGTGTTTGGAGGTGCTAGCAAAGACATGTAACCGCAAGCCAGCATGTCTAGCAGCAACCAGACCTGATAAAATTGCGGTGCGCGCTCTGGCACAAAAGCTTGCCATCGCAAGCACTTCTTGTGCAACTCATTTGGTCACCCAGCATATTTGCTTTGCCATGCAGATTTTGAGTAGGTGGGAGCCGGCAGCAACAGGAGCTTTTCCTTCACAGACTTGCTGCTGCGGTCTGGCAATACAGATCTGTCAAAACTAAGTGCTGCCAACTGGGGTGTGATAGAGGTGAAAGGACCCTGGCAGCTTGACTTGCCTGATGGCATCAGCCTGAGTGACGCATTTAGTCACCCAAACAGGTTGCACCAGCTCTGCAACAGGTGGGTGCGTACATGTTAGAGCTTGCACACAAATTTGAGATGCTAATACTTGTAACCAATTGCAGTGTTGAGGCTTCTGCTTTGTTTCTCTTGTGCTAATGCTATGCTTGGCACCTTCTTGTTCAGCTAGCTTTTGCTCAACAAGCGTCGCCTGTTTGGATTTGGCACAAGTCGACGTTTCATTGAATGCGCAAAGGTGTGTGTGACTTCAGCCAGGTGTATGGAGATGCAGTCGCCGAGGAAGCTCCTGTGTTTGCCGTTAGCAACTACAAGGTGACCTTTTTCTGTCACCGCAATCTTTCAGATGTCACAGACAAAAGAATTTGGGCATCGCCGCCCATTTCGTGCAGCATAGCTAAACTTCATGGCCTTTGGTCAGCAGTGTCGAGATAAAAATGTCAAATGTCATCTGTTGCGGAGCAATGTGCCTTTGACCCCAAAGGAAGGCTATGCCTTGCAAAATGGAAGTCAGCGGGCTAGACGACACCTGAATGCAGCATGGAAGAAGGGTTGCCATGTGACAGGCAGCCGCACACCTGCAGCTCGAGCGGCTAAGGACTCACAGGCAGAAACACAGCAAGCACCTTGTGTTGCCCTTGCGCCGCCTAGCTTCACAATGAATGCTGATGCTACAATCAGCACTGCATCTGGACTACTAACACCAGAGCTGTTGGATGCATGGATTGCTCATTTGCCCAAGCTGTCTTTGCCAGATGCAGTTTTCAAGCTGCCCGACATCGACTTACACAATGTAGATCTTGCCATGGAGTGCCTTGGCAGCACGTCTCTTGCAAGGACGATGAAGGTATGCTCATGACGTAGTTGCTTGTGTCTAGCTGCAAACCACCAGTTCTCCTTTGCTGCCGACTCGTGACCAAATCTGATACGTGAGTTGCTATGCACCCTGAGAGCACTTTTGTTGAGCATACAGGCAAAAGACAGCACAGGCATGTTGGCCATGAAGGTGTTTGATGGCAACAACCCTGAAGCAGTCAGCACTTTTGCACAACAGCTCAAGGCATACCAAAATCTGCACGAGCTTCAAGGCCAAGTGATCCCTGTTCTGCAATCATTTGGGCGCATGGCTCATACTGGGGGTCCAGCAACTGTCACGTGTTGGGCAGGGCGCTCTATGGAAGCTAGACATGATGTTAGCAATGAGTTGCTGGATAGTGCGAAGGTCGCACTACGTGCCATACATGAGGGCATGTCAGTCATGGTGATGTTCGATCGCAGAACATATTAACAGCTGACAACAAAGTTGTGTTCTATGACTTTGGGCAGAGCACCATTGCTGCGTCTTTGCCTGATTTCCAGCAAGACCTGGCAATGCTTGATGATTTGCGACCATGATCCCATCTTAGTTCCTCAACATTATGCTCAATAGCTTGCAAGCAGAGGGCTCCCTATCAGTGTCTTGGCTCAGGCATCTATGGCAAAATGTGCATTGCAATCAGCATATTTGATCGCGATGAAGGCGTTCAGACATCCATTGACAAGCCCATTTTTGCTGCATGCTTGACGCGCTCACATCATCAACAGTAATATGCCTGTAGAGCATGCGCCTGCAAGACGCTCTTCAAGGTAGAAGAGGACTGCATGCACAACATTACTGACATGGCAGCACTTGATCTGTAGGCTGGACATGCTGCTTTGGAGTTTGCCTGGGTTTGTGTTTGCATGCTGCTTCCAAGCTGGTTGTTTGACGTGCTGAAAGTTTTGCAGCAACAAGCGATGCACAACTCAGAAGGTAAGACAGTTACTGATTACAAGTCTGGGTGAAACAAGGAAAAGAATTCTCCAGAGTCAGTCCATTCTGCCTTTCAGCGTTCTTGTAATGACCTTGTCCTTGGATCTGCACAGCAATGACAGGTGAATGAGCCATGCTGACTTGAAATTCCTGCTCAAACTGCACATATGACACGCCTACTTACATCACATGAATGATGGCTCCCCAGCCTGAGATGGCATCTCTGTCTTGACCTGACATGAGGCATTGCGCCGTCACCTCAAAGAGCTCTTCTGGTTCCTGCACAATGGCAACCATTGATGACATCTTGCTTGCCTTCCCTTGCACACCAATGCCAAACATAGCAAATGCAGTTGCTATTTGTGCAGCATTAGTTTTGACAAACGACTTCCTGCTCAAGCATACTTGGAAGGTAGTGTTGCAGAAACAGCAAGAGGAATCACCAAGTCTGGTCGCCACATGGATTCACACATGCCATAGAGGGAGTCTGGGGCTGTCCCAGCAACCATGAAGTCGTGTGCTGTCTCAATGGCGCCAATAGTGTCCATGCCACACAGATATGGTGTGCCATCTTGTTCCAGGCCTGCTATGACTGGTGAGCAAAAGTAAGGACCAAATCTGCAGACAGCGCCTTGCTTCAGAAGGCAATCACAGAATGTGTCTGCTTCCCTACGTTGCACATGCAGGGTACTTGAGCCAATCTGTTACCGTTTCTCATACAATGTGGAAGAGACAAGCTGCCCGAATGTGGATGGCTTGATGTTGCGTTCCTCCCTCAGCTTGTACATGTTGTGTTTGAAAACAAATCTTTGGTACCTGCAGCAGGCTTTAACTCTCAACAGCACTAACCAAGATGTGCATGCTGCTTGAAGGCTTGCCGTCCTAGACTTACAGTGTTTGCGCATCAGTGCCTAGACCTGCCAGCCCGAGATAAAGATGGTCATGTATCCGGTAAACTTTCTTGAAATCGCACGCCAGAGTCTGAAACTGCACTCCGAAACGTAGGTCGCTACCAATTGCAACGCATTCTTTGCCTGCCATGGCCACAATGGCTGCTCCGTTATATTCAAAGATCTGCACAGCACACATTCACGAGTTGCACGACACCACGACCCCGCTTAAGAGGTGCAGCACGCAACACGTATGGATGCACCTGTGATCAATAACGTCAACATACTTACCGACATGCCGCTGAGGGCTTTGCTTTATCGACGCAAGCTCCTGAGCCTATCACAGACCGCTCTGGATGACCAAGTCAAGCCTTGCAATGCACAAGACTGGACAGATCTGCGAAAACTTTGGCAAACAGCTGCCACTTGTGCAGACAAAGCAACAGCGTCCGTCAAATTGATGCTCGATCAGGCAGACAAGATTGAAGTCCTGCACGAGCTTGGAACAAAGCACACGGTTTGCAAGAGGGCTGCTACAGCTCCATCAGCGATCGCTTGCGAGACAAGGCCCCAGAAGCGAACATCGAAGAAGAGCACCTCGAGAGTCCTGCTTGCTCGGCAATGAAGAAGAGTCGACTTGTATAAAATCTCAACAGACCAGAATTGCCTGCTTGTTTGACGTTTCGAAACGGTATTTGCATGCAGCTGTGTCACTGACAATGGAGATGCGCGGTTGCTTGGGCAGCGCGACGAGGTTAACCGCACAGCCGTGTAGTACCGTGAAGCTTCCGTCGAACCGCTGCGCATCTAACTCGAAAAGGCGTTCGTCGACTTCGGTCACGCTCTGCTCTGCATCAACGTTGAGCCGCTCGTATACGGGCACCAAGACAGCACCGCCAAAGGGAGGTCACCATTTCCTGCATATCGATGACTTCAGTAAAGAGGAGTTGTCCGCCATGCTAGCAACAGCACGCACCGTCAAGGACCGGATACTGCTTGGCGAGAACCAGTACAAGCCATTTGCCGGCAAGACGATGGCCATGATCTTCACGAAACCATCGATGCGCACTCGCGTCTCCTTTGAGACTGTGAGTAGCTTCGAAGTGGTTTTGCACTGGTGCATGTCCGGATTGCAGTGCTCGCTGCTCGACTGTCGCGATTTCCTGTGCAGGGCTTTTACAAGCTAGGTGGGCATGCAATCTACTTAGGACCTGACACAATCCAAATCGGCAAACGTGAAGCCACCAAAGACATTGCCAGAGTTTTGAGTAGGTAGGAGGGTGCACGTGCTGAGCATGGTGTCTGCTTGCAGCAATATACACCAATGTAAAGACATGCAGGTACAATGATGTCATCATGGCACGGTTGTTTGCCCATGAGGACATCTTGGAGCTAGCAGAATTCTCATCATCACCTGTCATCAATGGCCTGACTGACTACAACCACCCTTGCCAGGTTTCGCATCATTGTGCTGACTGTAAACAGCACAACTGGCAACAGCACACTTGTAATCTGCACAGTCTGTCAACGGCACAATTTTTAAACAGCACAAGCTGGTTGCATATCTATAGCATTGCACTCTGCATGCATAAGCCGCGCAGTACAATATTGAACACACTGCCCTGTTGCAGATCATGGCAGACGCCTTGACAATGTGGGAGGAGCTTGGGCGAATAGAGGGCACCAAGGTGTGCTTCTGTTGCGTGCAATCACTCACTGGCTTCTTGTGTTAGAATCGCTCGCTGCACTGCAGTGCAGTGCATTGTCACAATCATACAGCAGTATTTATGCAGACATGCCACATGCAAAACCTGTCAAGCCACTGCACAATGGCTCAACACATTAGGCTGCTTGTGTTGCAGCATGACCTCTGTTTCTGCTGGCTTACAGGTTGTGTATGTGGGCGATGGCAATAACATCACACACTCCTGGATCAGGCTGGCTGCCAAATTCAACTTTGAATTTGTGATTGCCTGTCCAAAAGGATTTGAACCTGATCCTGCCACAGTAGAGCTTGCAAACAGCTCAGGCACTGGCAAAGTCAGCGTTTCTTATGAGCCCATGGAGGTAAAGTGATCTCTCAATATAGTGTCTGCTTTGGTTGACAAAGAGATTGAATGTGATATATATATATATATATATATATATATATATATATATATATATATATATCTCTCTCTCTTTTTTCTCACACTTATCTG
>BDIU01000007.1:0-22195 GCA_002118135.1 Trebouxia sp. TZW2008 | reverse complement strand
AAATAAAAAAGAAAGCAAAAGAGTGCTTTTCTAAAAGAGGGAGGGAAAAAAAGCTCGACTTCTTTTTTTCTACTAAAAGTAAATAAATTCTATCAAGGGGTAAGGTTTCAGAATAAGATTATTTAGAATAAGGGGTTGGGGTAAGGGAGAAATTTTTAAACTCTTTTAGGACCTTTTCGGTGTACTAACAACGTACTGGGGAGAAAAATACGGGGTAAAGGGAAGGTAAAAAAAAAAGTAACCCCAGGTAAAACATAAAACAAGACTTTCTTTTTGTTTAAATGATTTTTGTTTTATAACTTTTATATTGAAGAATTACAAAACAAATTGCTTTCTTCTACTATTTTTATTAGAATATTTAGTAAAAATAGTAGAAGAAGTTATACATTTAAAATGCCTGCTTAGCTCAGTGGTAGAGCGTCCGTCTCATACGCGGAATGTCACTAGTTCAAATCTAGTAGCAGGCAATCTTTTGATAGTTTACACCTTTCTTTCTATTTGTTCTTTTATTTCTTGTTTTTAATCTCTCCTCTTTTTACCATCTTTTTATTATTTTTTGGTATTTCTTTTTGTTATTTTTTTTCGTGTTTTTTTTTGGTTTTTTTCTTGTAAAAAAAAGTGCGAATGAAGTATTCCAGTACAGTCTTTTCCGGGAAAGGCTTTCCCTGAAAACATTCTCTCCCAATTTCCCTGAAAAGATTCTCCCGGGAAGATATAAAAAAACGTACGTATCCCTTTTTACAATGAGATTAAAGGAGACAAAAAGATTCTCTAATCTCATTGTAAACCCGATAAAAAGATGTATTCCGAAGGGATACTCTCCCGAATCTTTTCCCGGATACTCTCCCGAATCTTTTACTGGATACTCTCCCGAATCTTTTACTGGATACTCTCCCGAATCTTTTACTGGGTACTCTCCCGAATCTTTTACTGGATACTACCCCGTATCCTTTCGGGCGGTAAAGGATTCCGGATACTACCCCGTATCTTTTCGGGGGGTAAAAAGGAAAGGGGATACTACCCCTATACCCCGAAGGGGTACTAGACTTTACCCCTCTACCCCTATACCCCGAAGGGGTACCGGATACTACCCCGAAAAGATAAGCCGAAGCTTTTACCGAAGCTCTTCGTATCCCTTCGTATTAGACTTTACCCCGAAAAGATACTACCCCTATACGAAGGGATACGAAGAGCTTCTCCCGGTACCCCTCCGGGGTATAGGGGTATAGGGGTAAAGTCTAGTACCCCTTCGGGGTATAGGGGTAAAGTCGAGTACGAAGGGATACGAAAAGCTTCTCCCGGTACCCGGAAAAGCTTCTCCCGGTACCCGGAAGAGCTTCTCCCGGTACCCCTCCGGGGTATAGGGGTATAGGGGTATAGGGGTAGTATCCCTTCGGGGTAGTATCTTTTCGGGGTAAAGTCTAGTACGAAGGGATACGAAGAGCTTCTCGAAGGGATACGAAGAGCTTCTCGAAGGGATACGAGAAGCTTCTCGAAGGGATACGAAGAAAGTCTCCTCGTACCCCGAAGGGGTATAAGGGTAATGTCTAGTACGAAGGGATACGAAGAGCTTCTCCCGGTACCCGGTACCCCTCCGGGGTATAGGGGTATAGGGGTATAGGGGTAGTATCTTTTCGGGGTAGTATCCGGTACCCCTTCGGGGTATAGGGGTAGTATCTTTTCGGGGTAGTATCCGGTACCCCTTCGGGGTATAGGGGTATAGGGGTAGTATCTTTTCGGGGTAAAGTCTAGTACCCGGAAGAGCTTCTCCCGGTACCCCGTACCCCGAAGGGATATAGGGGTATAGGGGTAGTATCTTTTCGGGGTAGTATCCGGGAAAAGATTCGGGAGAGTATCCGGGAAAAGATTCGGGAGAGTATCCAGTAAAAGATTCGGGAGAGTATCCCGAAAAGATGCGGGGTAGTATCCGGGAAAAGATTTGGGGTATAGGGGTAAAAGGATTATCTTTTACGGAGTACTGCAAATTGTTCGTTTTCTTTTTTTTTAAAGAAAAGAGCAGCCTTTTTTAGCTCTGTTTGTACCAACAGCAAGGATGTAAAAAACACTGTTCTGACAAATATAAGTAAAATAAAAAGAGGGATTTCTACCAACAGCAAGGGTTTTAAAACTATTTATAATCTTCTTAATTGTTGAAGAGTGGGTAACGTTGATTGTTGAAGAGTGTTTAATTGTGAAAATTGGGTTTTTATTAATAAAAGACCATCTAATATCTTTGCTGTTAGTAGAAACCCCTCTTTTTTACTTTACTCATAGTTATCAGAGCAGTATCCTTTACATTTCTTACACCCTTGCTGTTCGTACAAGCAGGGTTAAAGAATACTGCTTTTTCTTCCTTTAAAAAAAAAGGGTACCTTCCTTTAAAAACTTTAAAAAGAAATCTTTAACTTTTTATTTCTTCATACTCTTTTGATCTCCCCAGGTAGGACTTGAACCTACGACCAATCGATTAACAGTCGAGCGCTCTACCACTGAGCTACTAGGGAATTTATAACAATTTTATATTCTATTTGTAATTATACACTATACAAAAACATAAAGTCAAAAAAAGTAATAAACTAGAACCTTAAGATTGTTACTTTTTTGGTGTTTTTGATTTTTTTCTTGGTTCTTGTTATCTGGCTGCAGCAAGTTTTTTAAAAAACAACGAAGCAACAAAAAGAGGTACTATTTTTTGCTGGTTCTTCACCGGGCAAAACCCCTTTTGTTGACTTTTTTACCCTGAAGTAATCAACTACTCTTTTCTTTTTAATCTCTCTTTTCTTTAAAAAAAGAGCATTTACAAGAAAAGGTAGTAGACAAAAATGAACAACAACATTTTGATAATCAAGCCAAAACAGGTTTTTCTTTATTTTATAGTAAAAATCATGTTGGTAAAACCGAGTGTCTTAACTTTTGATGGGTTTCAACAGTTGTTGCTTTTAACTGTAGATTAATAATTTTAGCTTTTTTCGCCGCGTACCTTTTTTACGAACAACCTATACTCATAGAGGTCAAAGGGGTTACTGTAATCTTCAAAACTTATTAGTGGATTATAAAAACCAATACCCCAAAACCCTTCTTTTACAAATTCGCGTAAAACCTGTCATCGTTTTCTTTTTTGCTTACTCTTTTGTTTGATAGTTCAAGGTTTTTAGAAAAATGTGCTTCAAGAGAGGGATACCAGGGTTTTCTGGGCAAAAAAAGGATACTGGGAAGAAAAACAATTCTCGTTATTTGTTACATTTCATAATTTCAAACATTATAACAGTAAATCTTGTCAATACTTATTAATAGTAAGCTTCTTGGTAAGTGCTTGTTTTTTAGTACTTTTATAACAATAAGCTAAGCAATCTTAGATTTGACTAGTAACTAGTGGAAGAATCAAAAACACTTTTCCATTAGCAATTCTTTTTTAATTGAAGTTAGTCTTTCTGTTTTTTCTACTGCAATACCCCATGTAGTCTGGTACTATTGTGGTTTTATTTGTTTAATTCCTACTCTTATAGTTATTTTTTTTGCACAATTTACAAAAAAAGCTGTTCAACGTTGTTTACTTTAAACCTTTATCTTTTTAAAATAGGATACAAAAAGCCGTCAAAAACATTAAGAAATTAGCAAATTGTTTGTTTTTTTATTTCTTTTTCTATTTTTATTTACTTTTTTTATTTGATTCTGGTTGTGCGAAAAAAAAAACATACCCCGAAAAGATAAAAAAACTTACCCCTAAGGGAGACTACCCCGAGACCCCGAAAAGACTTTCCGAAGCTTGTAACCCTATACCCCTATACCCCTCTACCCCTTCGGGGTACGGGGAGAAAAGGATTCCGGGTACTAGACTTTACCCCTATACTCCGAATCTTTTACCGGATACTACCCCGAAAAGACTTTACCCCGAAAAGATAACCCGTATCCCTTACCGAAGCTCTTCGTCTCCCTTCGTACTAGACTTTCCGAAGCTTTTACCGAAGCTTGTACCCCGAAAAGATACTACCCCTATACCCCTATACCCCGGAGGGGTACCGGGTACCGGGTACCGGGAGAAGCTCTTCGTATCCCTTCGTACGGGGAGAAAAGGATTCCGGGTACCGTATACTACCCCGAAAAGATACTACCCCGAAGGGATACTACCCCTTACCGAAGCTTTTCGGGGTACTAGACTTTACCCCTATACCCCGAAGGGGTACCGGATACTACCCCTATACCCCTTCGGGGAGTATCCGGTACCCCTTCGGGGTATAGGGGAGAAAAGGATTCCGGGAGAAGCTTCTCGTATCCCTTCGTACGGGGAGAAGCTCTTCCGGATAAAGGATACTACCCCGAAAAGATAACCCGAAGCTTTTACCGTAAAGGATTCCGGATACTACCCCGAAAAGACTTTACCCCTATACCCCGAAAAGATAACCCGAAGCTTTTCGGGGTACTAGACTTTACCCCTATACCCCTTCGGGTTACGGGGAGAAAAGGATTCGTATCCCGAAAAGATAAGAGAAGCTCTTCGTATCCCTTCGAGACTTTTCTCGTATTCCTTCGAGAAGCTCTTCGTATCCCTTCGTACTAGACTTTACCCCTATACCCCGAAGGGGTACTAGGCTTTACCCCGAAAAGATGCTACCCCTTACCGGAGCTTTTACCGAAAAGGATTCCGGGAGAAGCTTCTCGTATCCCTTCGAGACTTTTTTCGTATCCCTTCGTACGGGGAGAAGCTTCTTGTATCCCTTCGAGAAGCTCTTCGTATCCCTTTGTACGGGGAGTATCCCTTCCAAATACTACCCCGAATCTTTTCCCGGATACTACCCCGAAAAGACTTTACCCCTATACCCCGAAGGGGTACCGGATACTACCCCGAAAAGATAACCCGAAGCTTTTCGGGGTACTAGACTTTACCCCTATACCCCGAAGGGGTACCGGATACTACCCCTATACCCCTTACCGTATCCCTTACCGAAAAGGATTCGTATCCCGAAAAGATAAGAGAAGCTCTTCGTATCCCTTCGTACTAGACTTTACCCCTATACCCCGAAGGGGTACCGGATACTACCCCTATACCCCTATGCCCCTATACCCCTTACCGTATCCCTTACCGAAAAGGATTCCGGGAGAAGCTTCTCGTATCCCTTCGAGAAGCTCTTCGTATCCCTTCGAGAAGCTCTTCGTATCCCTTCGTACTAGACTTTACCCCTATACCCCTATACCCCGGAGGGGTACCGGGTACTAGACTTTACCCCTATATCCCTATACCCCTTCGGGGTACGGGGAGAAGCTCTTCCGGGTAAAGGATACTACCCCGAAAACTCTTTACCCTATACCCCTTTAAGGTACCAGATACTCCCCTATACCCCGTATCTTTTCGGGATACTACCCCGTATCTTTTCGGGATACTACCCCGAATCTTTTCCCGGACGAAAAGATACTACCCCTTACCGTATCCGGTACCTTTTCGGGGTATAAGGGAGATTTTTCTCCGGATACTACCCCAAAAAGATACTACCCCTATACCCCGAAGGGGTACCGGATACTACCCCGAAAAGATAACCCGAAGCTTTTCGGGGTACTAGACTTTACCCCGAAAAGATACTACCCCGAAAAGATAACCCGTATCCCTTACCGAAAAGGATTCCGGGAAAAGCTCTTCGTATCCCTTCGTACTAGACTTTACCCCGTATCTTTTCGGGAGGTAGAGGAAAGGAGATACTACCCCAAAAAGACTTTACCCCTATACCCCGAAGGGGTACCGGATACTACCCCGAAAAGATAACCCGAAGCTTTTCGGGGTACTAGACTTTACCCCTATACCCCGAAGGGGTACTAGACTTTACCCCTATACCCCGAAGGGGTACCGGATACTACCCCTTACCGAAGCTTTTCGGGGTACCGGATACTACCCCGAAAAGATAATCCGAAGCTTTTACCGAAAAGGATTCGTATCCCGAAAAGATAAGAGAAGCTTCTCCCCGTACCCCTATACCCCGAAAAGACTTTACCCCGAAGGGATACTACCCCTTACCGAAGCTTTTCGGGGTACCGGATACTACCCCGAAAAGATAACCCGAAGCTTTTACCGAAAAGGATTCGTATCCCGAAAAGATAAGAGAAGCTTTTCCGGGTACCGGCAGAAGCTCTTCGTCTCCCTTCGTATGAGGAGAAGCTCTTCGTCTCCCTTCGTAAGGGATTCCGGATATGGGGAGAAAAGGATTCGTATCCCTTCGTATGGGGAGAATCGGAAACCCCTTTTCTCCCCGGAAAAGATACGGGTAGTATCCGGTAAAAGATTCGGGGTAGTACCCCGAAAAGATATGGGGTAGTATCCCGAAAAAACACGGGGTAGTATCCGGAAACGGGGTTTTCGGTAATCCTTTTTTCCCCGTATCTTTTCGGGGTAAAGCCTAGTACGAAGGGATACGAAGAGCTTCTCGTATTTTTTCGGGATACGAGAAGCTTCTCGTATCTTTTCGGGATACGAGAAAAGTCTCCCCGTACCCCTATACCCCTTCGGGGTAGTATCCGGTACCCCGAAAAGCTTCGGGTTATCTTTTCGGGGTATAGGGGTAAAGTCTAGTACCCCTTCGGGGTATAGGGGTAAAGTCTAGTACGAAGGGATACGAGAAAAGTCTCTTATCTTTTCGGGATACGAATCCTTTTCGGTAAGGGATACGGTAAGAGGTTATCTTTTCGGGGTAAAGTCTAGTACGAAGGGATACGAAGAGCTTCTCTTATCTTTTCGGGATACGAATCCTTTTCGGTAAAAGCTTCGGGTTATCTTTTCGGGGTAAAGTCTAGTACCCCTTCGGGGTATAGGGGTAGTTTCCGGTAAAAGATTCGGGGTAAAGTCTAGTACGAAGGGATACGAA
Organism: Trebouxia sp. TZW2008; assembly: GCA_002118135.1. NCBI lineage: Eukaryota > Viridiplantae > Chlorophyta > Trebouxiophyceae > Trebouxiales > Trebouxiaceae > Trebouxia > Trebouxia sp. TZW2008. Next base: position 15,347 of record BDIU01000007.1, on the reverse strand, counting down.
GAGCTTCTCCCCGTACCCCGAAGGGGTAGAGGGGTATAGGGGTATAGGGGTATAAGGGTAATATCCCTTTTTACAATGAGATAAAAGGGAGAATCTTTTCAGGGAGAAGCTTTTCCAGACTTTCCCCGAAAAGATAATTTGTGAGGGTTTTAGTTTTTTCGACCAAGGTTTTTTTAGGGTATCTATCCCTTCTCTTGCGAAAAGATACGCTAAAATAGAAACCCCCAATCCCTCTTTTGCTTTATTTGAACAAAAGAGGAAAAGAAATCAAAAAACCAAAAGCTAAAAAAAGAGAAAAGAAAATAACAAAAAAACAAAAAAAACAAACCAAAAAACAAGATTTATAAGAAACCAATAATGATTAAAAAAGCCCAAGAGTTAAAGAAATATCAATAGGTAATGTAGCACCAATACCTAACCAAATAGAAGCTACTGTACCAATTAAAAAAACAGCCGTTGCAACTGGTCGACGGAAAGGGTTTTGAAACTTGTTAATGTTTTCAATAAAAGGAACAACTATTAAACCTGCTGGTACAGCTGCCATTGCTAATACCCCTAACAATTTGTTAGGAACAGTTCGTAAGATTTGAAACACAGGGTAAAAATACCATTCAGGCAAAATCTCTAAAGGTGTAGCAAAAGGGTTTGCAGGTTCACCAATAACTGCTGGATCTAAAACAGCTAATCCAATAATACTCCCAAAGGTTCCTAAAATAACTACTGGAAAAATGTAAAGTAAGTCATTGGGCCAGGCTGGTTCACCGTAATAATTGTGACCCATCCCTTTAGCTAATTTAGCTTTTAAAACTGGGTCTGACAGGTCTGGTTTTTTTGTTACAGCCATAATCTCTCCTTTTTTTAAGATTCTACATTTTACTCTTTTTTTTGTATTTACCTCTTTACTCTTTTGGCTCTTCTTGTAGTTTTTGTAAAGGGTAATCATTAAAATTCTTTATCTTTAACAGAAAGTAAAAAAAGTGAAGCCACTTTTCGTTTAAAGTGGCCCTGAAATGCCTTGTTTTCTAATCATTAAGAAGTGCATAAGCATAAAAACAGCTGTTGCTAAAGGTAAAACAAAAGTGTGAAGACTATAGAATCGAGTTAAAGTTGACTGACCTACTCCAACACCTCCACGTAATAATTCTACAATTGTTGAACCAACTACAGGAATAGCATCTGGGACACCGGTTACAATTTTTACAGCCCAATAACCTACTTGGTCCCAAGGCAATGAGTATCCAGTTACACCAAATGAAACAGTACAAACTGCCATGATAACTCCAGTTACCCAAGTTAATTCACGAGGTTTCTTGAAACCACCCGTAAGGTAAACTCTAAATGTATGTAAAATCATTGATAAAACCATCATACTAGCTGACCAACGGTGGATTGAACGAATCAACCAACCAAAGTTTACATCTGTCATAAGATATTGTACAGAAGCAAAAGCTTCTGCTACTGTTGGACGGTAATAAAAAGTCATAGCAAAACCAGTTGCTACTTGTACTAAAAAACAAGTAAATGTAATACCACCTAAACAATAAAAAATGTTTACATGAGGTGGCACATACTTGCTTGAAATGTCATCAGCAATTGATTGAATTTCTAAACGTTCTTCGAACCAATCATAAACTTTGCTCATAAAATCTTTTTCCTTATAAAAAATATAATCACAATTAGGCTTACTTTATTATTTTCTTGACAATCTTGTTTGCCTTCTTACCTTTTTTACCTTACCCTGAAGGTAAAAAAGAGCCGATAAAAAGGCGAGAAATCTTTCCCCTATACCCCTATACCCCTTCGGGGAGAAGCTTTTACCGAAGCTTCTCCGGATACTACCCCGAAAAGATAACCCGAAGCTTTTACCGAAGCTTCTCCGGATACTACCCCGAAAAGATAACCCGAAGCTTGTACCCCGAAGGGATACTACCCCGAAGGGGTACCGGATACTACCCCGAAAAGATACTACCCCTATACCCCTTCGGGGTACGGGGAGAAAAGGATTCCGGGAGAAGCTTCTCCGGGTAAAGGGGTACTAGACTTTACCCCGAAAAGATAACCCGAAGCTTTTACCGTAAACCCCTTCCGGATACTACCCCGAAAAGATACTACCCCTATACCCCTATACCCCTTCGGGGAGAAGCTTTTCGGGGTACCGGATACTACCCCGAAAAGATAACCCGAAGCTTTTACCGAAAAGGATTCCGGGAGAAGCTCTACCGGGTACTAGACTTTCCGAAGCTTTTACCGAAGCTTGTACCCCGAAAAGATACTACCCCTTACCGTATCCCTTTGGGGTACTAGACTTTACCCCGAAAAGATAACCCGAAGCTTGTACCCCGAAGGGGTACGGGGAGAAAAGGATTCCGGGAGAAGCTCTTGCGGGTAGTATCCGGTACCCCTTCGGGGTATAGGGAGTAAAGGATTCCGGATACTACCCCGTATCTTTTCGGGATACTACCCCTATACCCCGAAAAGATACTACCCCTTACCGTATCCCTTCGGGGTATAGGGGTACGGGGAGACTTTTCTCGTATCCCGAAAAAATACGAGAAGCTCTTCGTATCCCTTCGTACTAGACTTTACCCCGAAAAGATAACCCGAAGCTTTTACCGTAAAGGATTCCGAATACTACCCCGAAAAGATAACCCAAAGCTTTTACCGAAGCTTGTACCCCGAAAAGATACTACCCCTATACCCCGAAGGGGTACCGGATACTACCCCGTATCTTTTCGGGGTACCGGATACTACCCCTTCCGGGTACGGGGAGACTTTTATCGTATTCCTTCGAGAAGCTCTTCGTATCCCTTCGTACTAGACTTCCCGTATCTTTTCGGGATACGAAAAGAGTCTCTCATCTCATTGTAAAGCCGATTTGCTTCGCACGATACAAGATTTCATATCATTGTAAAGCCGATTTGCTTCGCACGACTTCCCGTATAGAGTACCCCGAAAAGACCCGATACGGGAAAGATAAAAAAACTTACCTGAAAAGATTCTCCCTTTTCAGGGAAATAGGGGGGTCTTTTCAGGTAAATAAAGGGAGAATCTTTTCAGGGAAATAACTTCCTGGGGTACTGCAAAACCACAATACTGCGAAAAGATGCGCAAAGCACTCTCTTTTAGCTTCCCTTCCCACGATATGCGCATTCGTGGGAAGGGAAATGTCATAATCTTTGATTAATGATTTCTTTTTTTGTAGTTTTTAGTTGCCTGTTTTGTCTTCTTTTCTACCCTGACTAGTCAGGGTAGAAAAGAAAACCAGTTTATGGCTTTATGAAAAAAAACTACGTATCCCTTGTATCCCTTGTATCTCTTGTATCCCTTGTATCCGTTGTATTCCTTGTTTGGTAAGGTTACCGTGTAAGGTTCCCTTACATGTCGTATCTTTTAGTATCGGGTCTTCTAAGGGATACAAAGAGTGTTTTATTCTAATGGTCGCATAGCAAGAACAGGCTCGTAATCACGGTTAAGGCCTTTTTCAAAGCCAGCTGCTGCTGCACGAGCTCTTCCTGCATGCCATAAGTGACCAATAAAAAAGAAAAACCCTAAACAAAAATGAGATGTCGCTAACCAACTACGTGGTGATACAAAGTTAACTGCGTTAATTTCAGTAGCTACACCCCCAACGGAATTCAAAGAACCTAATGGAGCGTGTGTCATGTATTCAGCTGCACGTCTTTCCTGCCAAGGTTGAATATCATTTTTAAGCTTACTTAAGTCTAAACCATTAGGTCCTCTTAAAGGTTCTAGCCAAGGCCCACGGAAATCATGAACGTAGTAACCCATCTCCCTTTTATATTATTGTAAAAAGGGAGACAAATCACCCTTCCCGAACCGGACGTGCACCTTTCAATGCATCCGGCTCTCCATCAAACACACAACAATTAGAATAAAATAGCTTTGAAACCAAACCTTTAATTTGCATAGAAAAACCCTTTTCGTTTCTTTTCGGAATACTCTCATTGTAAAAAGTCTCTTTCATTCAGGATTGGCAAATAGAGACAGAGCGATAGGTCGTCTTTACCAGCTTGAATAATTTCATGACACAACAAACAGGCCCTTCTCGTATCCCTTTTTTCTATTTACTATACCAAGAGAGGGATAGGAGAGATACGAGGAATACAAAGGGTCGTAATTTGCGAACATGTCAAACGTGGCCCATCCCTACCCCCGGCTCACCGCATATACAACAAGAGGTCTCTGTTTTGGTTCTCGTCAACCTCCACAGTTTTGAATGGATCTGGTAATCTCTTGCCAAGATGCCACCTCATGTCTTTTTCCTTAAATACGTTGAAATCCTTAAACTTTATAACCTTTTCTCCTGAAGCCCCATAAACTATAGCCATGTCATTCCCATGTTTCTTAAGAATCTTTCTCACAGAACTCCGGTGTTTGGTAGCCAGAGTCATGGCACAGGAAAACCTAAAGATATACTTAAGTCGACCCAGCATATGTCTATGACATACACCAGAATAGTATTGAAGAATGCCCCCCAATGAGAGGTTATATGCATCAACAATCAAATGATCCGGCATTACTGCCCATCTTTTCTTCGGGGTTGGAAAACCATCCCTTGTACAAAAGCTTTTTACAAACAGCTTGGAAATGATATCGCCCATAGGAGCTTCTAAATAGACACGTGTATATCCTCTACTACACGTCTTTCGTATCCCTTCTTTTACATGGACTTTTTGAAAACTCTTAGGGTTTCCTATGGAAATATCATACCCCAAAAACCGAGCTTTTTTTTTCTTAAGGTTTGTTACCTTCCCCCCCTCTGCACTAAGAAAAAGACCCAAACTTTCCAATTTAGAAGACACCAATTCTTTGACCTCCTCCACTGTTTCCATTGAACCAGCGACACCTATAATAAAATCATCGGCGTACCGATGATAATAGATTTCTGTCAAACAATCTGTAGAACCCCCTTTCGAAAAGATACGGGGTTTCTGCATTCTAAAAGAAGAGGCCCTCTTGTCTTCTTTTAGAAAGAGGCTTCGTAAGGGTTTTTCATCTTCTTTTTCTCTTTTTACCTTTCTTACGAAAAAAAAAGGTCTTTTCTCTTTTTTGACCTCTTTGGCTATTGGTGTTTTAACCCGTTTTGGGTTAGAAAAGTCTTTATATCCATCGATCACCTTAAGGGTGTACATATCCAACTCATGTAGATATATATTAGCCAAGAGGGGAGAAACTATGGAACCCTGGGGTGTGCCTATTTCCGAACTATAAGGATGAGAAAATCCCATATAACCCGCTTTAAGTAATTTCCATATTAAAGAAAGAAGTCGCTCGTCTTTGACTTTATGGCTTAGAAGAGATACAAGGTTATGATGATTAACATTATCATACACCCCTTTAATACTTCCTTCAATAGCAAAAGAAGCATTCTCGTATTTAATGGAGATGTTCTTTAGAGCGTCATGTGCTCCCAAGTTAGGCCTGAATCCGTAAGAAAAACCCGTAAAAATAGGTTCATACACCGCCTCAAGAACGATCTTAAGAGATGATTGTACTATCTCCTCTTCCAGGGTTTGTATACGCTTTTCGTGCGGAGGGAGCCTGCTTTTCGTGAAAGCTTTGGGGATATTCAGGCGCCTAGCTGGCTTTGGTTTCCAAGATTCAGATAGCAAAGATGAAACCAATTTACCCAAACGTACAGGATTAAAATTGTCTCTCCCTTCGAGTTCTGTGGCTGGAGTAGGGAACCTTTTGTGACTTTTAATGAGTTCATACCCGGCTACTAAAGCTGGTTCTGAAATGACTAATCTATACAAATCTTTGTTTAAAAGCCTTGGATTATGCTTATTTACTTGTTTAATTGTTCTTAATCGATTTACAAAAGCTTTAGAATCCATAAACCAGGATACCTCTATATTTCAAATTAAATGTTTGACTGTTCTCTACCTTACTACAAGGAGATACCTTACATTAAGTTTAGAACTCTCCTGCCGCCCTTATAAATAAGGACTACAATTTTCAGAGCAAGTATCCCTTCTCCTGAGATTGTATATCCCTTGCGGGACTTAGGCAGCACGGCTGGTTCACCGTATGCGACGTATATGATTCAACAGGTAAATCATATGGCTAAAGGACTTTAGGTATAACTTTCGTGGATGTCAAATGTCTTTATAAAGACATCACCATTAGGGCAGGTGTATAGCAAACTTTCTGGGATCGAATGCTTATGTCCTAAACTTACCTCCCGAAGTGAGGTAAACCGGCATGCGAAGCCGTGGTTTCCACTATTATTTAATCAGTTTAGATTTTACCATATCCAATAGGCTTGCTCAATACTGTAACTCTTCGTCAAATCCCAATATTGAACTTTACCGACATGCTGTTGTTCCTTCCGGGTTTCCCCTTCCAGTAAAGTCGGCACCTTTATACTGCACTACACCAGCAGTATCTACGCCACTAGAAATCACACACACTTACCAACCCGCAACCAAAAACGCATAGTTTCACCACCAAAGATGATTTCACCGGTTGGTGATCTCATTAAATATTTACCCAGACCAGTTGGGCCTTGAGCCGAAGCTACATTAGCACCAAGACGTTGATCTCTAACAAGAAAAGTAAAAGCTTGTGATTGAGAAGCTTCTGGACCAGTTGGCCCATAAAACTCACTTGGATAAGGTTATGTACTAAGAGAGGGCTTTTATGCGCTCACTCGTCTTCCGATCCGGACGTGAAACTTTCGCTTCATCCGGCTCTTGCAAAAAATTAAAGGGTAAAACCTGCTGTTATAGGTCGTGACGTTTCTTCGCAATGTGACAATACTTATGTAAAAATTGCAGGTTCTCAGTATCCCTTATACGTCGGATTTCTTTTACCACCACTCTTTTTTTAGAAGGGAAAAGAGACGGAAAAGAGACGGAAAAGATACGGGAAAGACGTCTCTTAAAAGAAGAAAAGAGTCGAACAATGATATAGTCAACCTCGTAGTATCCCTTCTCTGTAAACGTCGTCTGGTTTACAATGAATCCCACACACTATCTCTTATTCGGAAAAAGGAAAACGCTGTGTTCTCTCTTTTGAGCAACTACAGGTGTCGAGTAGAAGGAGAGGAAAACTTGGCTGTACCCCAGTAGACATATTTGCCGGCTCTTTTCCCTTAAACTGATGAGATAAAAGGTCTCTTTTGCTTCGCACGGCTTTCGTCTCCCTTCTTTGTGAAAGTTTTGCTGGGAACCCAAGAGATGTTCGGAAGAAAATTAGTCTTGACCCCGAATCTCGTCTTCTTCTGGCCATTTAAAACCCAGTTATCCGAGTGAACAACCCCTTGGTAAGAATAGGTCTTTCCTGTTGGAAAATACTTTTCCTTTACTGCAGCCCTGTTATTCCTCCTATCCCGTCGAAAAGCCCAGGCTCGAAGTTTTTCAAAAATAAGATGATTCAGCTTTGTAAAGGTTTGTGAACATTCACAATATTGGAAATATTGTGCCCAGCCAATGATGACTGGCTTGAGACGTTCAACCAGGTCATAAGACGAGACTGCTTTGCTAGACTGAATAATACCCCTTACTTTTAATAGAAAAAGTGCTACTTTTTCCCGTGAAGGATAGATCTTGCACGAGTATTCTTTTTTCCTAAAGAGTTGAATGATCTGGAAACCCAGAAACTGGAATCCTTCACGGCCGTCCTTAAGGACGGGCTTTTCTTCAATCATATCTAACTTGACTAAAGAAAGAAAATTCTTAATCTCTCCAATGCATCTTTCTAAGATTTGCTTATTACCACCCATTAACACAAGAAACTCCGCGTAACGAACAACTCCTAACCCTTGAGGGTCGGCTTTTGTACTACTTTTGGAGGGATACGAGGTAGGAAATGGTTCTCGTACCTTTCCCTTGATGGTTTTTGCAAAAAGATGAAGATGGTCAAGGAGACCATGAAGTGCAACGTTGGCCAAGAGGGGAGAAAGGATACCACATGAAAAGATTGTAGGCGTACCTACATCCCTGTCGGTACAGTCTTTTGTAGTGTGCATATATCCTTCCATGATTCCTGATTTAAGCCAAGCGTTAACCTGGGTTTCCATGGTAGGAAACGTATCCAGTTTTTTTATCAAACCCTCGTGGCTAATGGTGCCGAAACATTTTCTTATGTCTGCATCATAAACCCACTTCTTTGTGGACAAACAGAGGTTTTGGGAGATTGCTTCGCAGGCATCATGAGCCGATCGACCCGGCCTAAACCCGTAAGAATTAGGTTCAAATCTTGCTTCCCATTGCGGTTCGAGGGCAAGCTTCCCAACAGCTTGTTTTGCTCTATCGCGAATAGTGGGGATTCCCAGAGGAGGGATACGACGTCGTCCCGACTTGCCAGGTTTTTCAATCCAAAAAGGTCTGATAGGTTGTGCTTTACCATTAAAAGATAGCGATTTCCCAATAGACAGCTTCTCTTTTGCGGTTGTCGGCACATACTGGTCAACCCCTGAGGGAGACAGTATCCCTTCGGGATACGAGGTTTTCCTCCCTTTATCTAGAGTTGTTACCTGCAAAACTGCAAGAAGTTTTGCGTCCTTACTGTTAATAAGGATGTTTTGAAGAAAGTACATACGACGTTTGTCGCCGTTTTTACTAGCCTCATAGATTCTACGCTGTAATCTACGGATACGATTCTTGACTAGAGGCCAAGAAATCATTTCCCACGATATGTTATCCATTACTTTCATAAGACATTTTCTAACACTCTCTTTTAAGATACGTGATCTATAATTTTGCGCCTCCAACGTACGGCCCTTTAAGGCTTTCTTTGGAGCTTCCCTCACTTTACAGTTATGCGGTTGGAATCCCTACCTTCACAAATAGCGGAGGCCATCATGAGATAGCTGACATTATCGGTCCCTTTTTGTGTTGGAAACTGTAAAGCTTTCCATCGTTCCATAGAGTTACTTCATGCACGCCTTAGACATATACACTACGCCATAACATCGATCTCTTACGAAACCTATCCCGCCCAATGAAAACACCGAATTCCCTTGGTGATGTTTGGTCAAAAAAGAAAGACCCCTACCTCATCTGCTTTTTACGGCAAACACTTTAATTTGGTATAAGACGCTTAAATATATATCGTTATGTAGTGTGCTACCGCATACCTTTGCTAAACTAAGACAACTTACCCTTGTTGTCCATCAAGGTATGTGGGCGAGCTGCGGGTAGCTCGGAGGAATTGAACCTCGTATCTCTATAGTTAGGATTACCCCCCTTTGTCTCTTTTGTCTCTTTTCCCCGGAAAAAAGTACCGGAAAACCTTTCGAAAAGCCTACCCCCCGAAAAGAAGAGATACATACGGGGTCGCAAAAAAGAAAAGACGGGGTAATTCCCCCCTAATTTCCTGCAATTTACGATAATCTGCAGTTGTTTAGGGAACGAGTCGCACCAGTGTTGTTAAACCAAGACATGTTACAAGAGATCAAAGCCATTAAAGAAACAGCTGCAATACTGTAAGAGAGATAAGCTTCACCCGACCAAACAAAAGCACGACGAGCCCAAGGCCACGGTCTAGTAAGAATGTGCCATGTTCCACCAAAAATTAATAAACTTCCAATCCAAATGTGCCCACCAATAATATCTTCCATATTGTCAACACTTACAATCCAGCCATCTCCACCAAATGGAGATTTTAATAAATATCCAAAAACAACTGCTGGGCTAATCGTTGGATTAGTAATAGTACGAACATCACCACCGCCGGGAGCCCAAGTGTCATAAACACCACCAAAATAAAGAGCCTTCCATACTAAAAGCCAAGCACCAATCCCTAAAATAATCAAATGAATCCCAAGAATAGTAGTCATTTTGTTCTTGTCTTTCCAAACATATCCAAAGAATGGGAAAGATTCTTCTAAAGTTTCAGGACCAATTAAAGAGTGATAAATACCACCAAACCCTAAAACTGCAGAAGAAATAAGATGAACTACACCAGAAACAAAATACGGGAAAGTGTTAATAACTTCTCCACCAGGACCTACACCATACCCTAAAGTTGCAAGGTGAGGTAAAAGAATAAGACCTTGTTCATACATAGGTTTTTCTGGAACAAAATGTGCTACTTCAAACAGATTCATAGCACCTGCCCAAAAAACGATAAGGCCAGCGTGCGCTATATGCGCACCTAGCAACTTACCAGAAAAGTTAGTTAAGCGGGCGTTTCCCGCCCACCAAGCGAATCCTGTAGACTCTTGGTCGCGACCGCCTACATCTAAAGTACCATTAAAGAGCGTTTCCACGTGGTAATACCTCCTCAGGGAATACAATTTTTTCATGTGGCTGATCTTGAGCAGCCATCCATGCACGAATACCTTCGTTTAAAAGAATGTTTTTTGTGTAAAAAGTCTCAAATTCAGGATCTTCTGCTGCACGAATTTCTTGAGATACGAAATCGTAAGCTCGTAGATTTAATGCTAAACCTACAACACCAAGTGCACTCATCCATAAACCAGTTACTGGCACAAATAACATAAAAAAGTGAAGCCATCGTTTGTTTGAAAAAGCTACACCAAAGATTTGAGACCAGAAACGATTAGCTGTCACGAAAGAGTACGTTTCTTCTGCTTGAGTTGGGTTAAATGCACGGAAAGTGTTTGCACCATCACCATCTTCAAAAAGAGTGTTTTCAACAGTTGCACCGTGAATCGCACAAAGCAAAGCAGCACCTAATACACCAGCTACTCCCATCATGTGGAAAGGGTTTAAAGTCCAGTTGTGGAATCCTTGGAAAAAAAGAATGAATCGAAAGATTGAAGCAATACCAAAACTAGGAGCAAAAAACCAACCAGACTGACCTAACGGGTAAATTAAAAAAACAGAAACAAAAACAGCAATAGGTGCTGAAAACGCAATAGCATTGTAAGGACGAAGTCTTACTGAACGAGCAATTTCAAATTGGCGTAACATAAAACCAATTAAAGCAAAAGCTCCATGAAGAGCTACAAATGCCCAAAGCCCGCCTAATTGAAACCAACGAGTAAAATCAGATTGAGCTTCTGGTCCCCAAAGAAACAATAAAGAATGACCCATACTGTTTGCTGGAGTTGAAACTGCAGCAGTTAAGAAATTACAACCTTCTAGGAAACTAGTTGCTAAACCGTGAGTATACCAAGAAGTTACAAAAGTAATCCCAGTTAACCATCCACCTAAAGCAAGATATGCTGTAGGAAAGAGTAATAAACCTGACCAACCTACAAAAACAAAACGGTCGCGGCGTACCCAATCATCTACTGTATCAAACCAACCACGCTCTTTTTGATTTTTTCGAGTTTTACCGATGGCTATAGTCATACCGTAAATCTACACAAACAATTCTTTCTAATTATCAATAAAAATTATATTTTTAATAAGTTTGCAAAATTGAACGTTTTTTCATCAATTATTCTTTCTGGGTGTGCGAAAAGACAAAAAGACAAGACCTAAAAAGATACTAACCCTTACCTCGAAAAACCTTTCCCCGAAAAGACTTTACCCCTATACCACTATAACCCTTACCGAAGCTTTTCGGGGTACTAGACTTTCCGAAGTTTTTACCGAAGCTTGTACCCCAAAGGGATACGGTAAGGGCGGATACTACCCCTATACCCCGAAGGGGTACCGGATACTACCCCGTATCTTTTCGGGGTACCGGATACTACCTACTACCCCGTATCTTTTCGGGGTACCGGATACTACCCCGTATCTTTTCGGGGTACCGGATACTACCCCGTATCTTTTCGGGGTACCGGATACTACCCCTTACCGTATCCCTTACCGAAGCTCTTCCGGGTACTACCCCTATACCCCGAAGGGGTACTAGACTTTCCGAAGCTTTTACCGGAGCTTGTACCCCGAAAAGATACTACCCCGAAGGGATACTACCCCGAAGGGGTACCGGATACTACCCCTTACCGAAGCTTTTCGGGGTACCGAAAGAAGCTCTTCCGGGTAAATGAGACTACCCCGAAAAGATAACCCGAAGCTTGTTCCCCTATACCCCGAAGGGATACTACCCCTTACCGAAGCTTTTCGGGATACTAGACTTTACCCCTATACCCCGAAGGGATACTACCCCTTACCGAAGCTTTTCGGGGTACTAGACTTTACCCCTATACCCCGAAGGGATACTACCCCTTACCGAAGCTTTTCGGGGTACTAGACTTTACCCCGAAAAGATAACCCGAAGCTTTTACCGAAAAGGATTCGTATCCCGAAAAGATACGAGAAGCTCTTCGTCTCCCTTCGTACCGGGAGAAGCTTCTCGTATCCCGAAAAGATACGAGAAGCTCTTCGTATCCCTTCGTAAAGGGAGAAGCTCTTCCGGATACTACCCCGAAAAGATACTACCCCGTATCTTTTCGGGATACTACCCCGTATCTTTTCGGGGTACTGGATACTACCCCGTATCTTTTACCGTATCCCTTCCGGATACTACCCCGTATCTTTTCGGGGGGTGTCCTTTCCGGGAGACTTTCTTCGTATCCCTTCGTATGGGGAGAAAAGGGTTCGTATCCCTTACGAGACTTTCTTCGTACCCCGAAAAGATACGAGAAAAGTATCGTATCCCGAAAAGATACGAGAAGCTCTTCGTATCCCTTCGTAAAGGGTACTACCCCGAATCTTTTACCGGATACTACCCCGTATCTTTTATATCTTTTCTATCTTTTCGGGGGTAAAGGAAAGGGGAGACTACCTTGTATCTTTTGTATCTTTTCGGGGGTAAAGGAAAGGGGAGACTACCTTGTATCTTTTGTATCTTTTCTATCTTTTCTATCTTTTCTATCTTTTCTATCTTTTTTATCTTTTCTATCTTTTCTATTTTTTCTATCTTTTCTACCTTTTCTATCTTTTCTATCTTTTCTATCTTTTCTATCTTTTCTATCTTTTCTATCTTTTCTATCTTTTCGGGGGGGAAAGTAAAGGGGAGACTACCCCGAATCTTTTCCGGGATACTACCCCGTATTTTTTATCTTTTTGGGGGGTAAAAGAAAGGGGAGACCACCCCTATACCCCGAATCTTTTCCCGGATACTACCCCTATACCCCGAAGGGGTACTAGACTTTACCCCTATACGAAGGGATACGAGAAGCTTCGGTAAGGGATACGGTAAGGGGTAAAGTCTAGTACCCCTTCGGGGTATAGGGGTAGTATCTTTAGCAAGAATGCTTTTTTTCAACAACAAAAATGCTTTTTTCCAAGACACGGTATCTATCCCTTTCCTTGCGAAAAGATACGCAAAGAAAGGCTTGTTAGTAAAGAACCTCTTTTTTAAGAATGTTTTGATTTTAGGTTAACACTAGCTACTAACACAACCTCTTTTAAAAAAAAGAAAACCCTTTTAGGCTTTTTACCCCTTATTTTGTACCCCAAAAAGGCTTTACCCAAAAGGATACTCCCGGAAAAGATACCCCTCTACCCCTTACCGAAGCTACTTTCCCTTTCTCGCCGTCTATTTTCGGGGTAGTATCCGGTAAAAAATTCGGGGGATTATCCCTTTTTACAATAAGAGAAAAGGGGGAAATCCCTTTCCGGATACTACCCCGAAAAGATACTACCCCTATACCCCGAAGGGATACTACCCCTATACCCCGGAGGGGTACCGGGAGAAGCTCTTCCGGGTACCGGGAGAAGCTCTTCCGGGTACCGGGAGAAGCTTCTCCGGGTACCGGATACTACCTCTTCGAGGTACGGGGAAAAGCTCTTCGTATCCCTTCGAGAAGCTTTTCGGGGGGTATTCCTTCCGGATACTACCCCGAAAAGATACTACCCCTATACCCCGAAGGGATACTACCCCTATACCCCGGAGGGGTACCGGGAGAAGCTCTTCCGGGTACCGGGAGAAGCTTCTCCGGGTACCGGATACTACCCCTATACCCCGAAGGGGTACTAGACTTTACCCCTAGACGAAGGGATACGAGAAAAGTCTCCCCGTACCCCTATACCCCTATACCCCGAAGGGATACTACCCCTATACCCCGGAGGGGTACCGGGAGAAGCTCTTCCGGGTACCGGGAGAAGCTCTTCCGGGTATAGGGGTAGTATCCGGTACCCCTTCGGGGTATAGGGATACGGGGAGAAGCTCTTCGTATCCCTTCGTATCTCTTCGTACGGGGAGAAAAGGATTCGTATCCCTTAGGAGACTTTCTTCGTATCCCGAAAAGATAAAAAGAAAGTAGACTTTCTTCGTATCCCGAAAAGATAAAAAGATACGAGAAGCTGTTCGTATCCCGAAAAGAGAGTAGACTTTCTTCGTATCCCGTATCTTTTCGGGATACGTACGGGGAGAAAAGGATTCCGGGAGAAGCTTTTCCGGGTACTGGATACTACCCCGTATCTTTTCGGGGGGTATCCCTTTTGGGTACTACCCCGTATCTTATCGGGGGGTAAAGGAAAAAGGATACTACCCCTATACCCCGAAGGGATACTACCCCTATACCCCTATACCCCGGAGGGGTACCGGGAGAAGCTCTTCGTATCCCTTCGTACTAGACTTTACCCCGTATCTTTTCGGGGGGTAAAAAGGATTCCGGGTAAAAAGGGAAACCCCTTTCCGGATACTACCCCTATACCCCTTTTAGAGCCGAAAAAGGGGAGAAGCTTGTATTCTGAAAAGGTAGTATCCAGTAAAATATTTGGGGTAGTATCCGGAGAAAAGTCTCCTAAGGGATACGAAAAAACTCTACTTTCTTTTCGGGATACGAAAAAACTCTACTTTCCCGAAAAGATACGGGATACGAAAAAAGTCTTCCGGAAAAAAGTCTCCCGGAAAAAAGTTTCCCGGAATCCTTTTCTCCCCGTACGTATCCCGAAAAGATACGGGATACGAAGAGCTTCTCGTATCTTTTCGGGATACGAAGAGCTTCGGTAGAAGCTTCGGGAAGTCTAGTACGAAGGGATACGAAGAGCTTCTCGAAGGGATACGAGAAGCTTCTCGAAGGGATACGAAGAGCTTCTCCCCGTACCTCTATACCCCTATACCCCTATACCCCGGAGGGGAGACTTTTCTCGTATCCCTTCGTATAGGGGTACGGGGAGACTTTTCTCGTATCCCTTCGTATAGGGGTAGTATCCGGGAAAAGATTCGGGGTAGTATCCGGGAAAAGATTCGGGGTAGTATCCCTTTGGGGTAGTATCTTTTCGGGGTAGTATCCGGAATCTTTTACCCCCCGAAAAGATACGGGGTAGTATCCGGAAGGGATACTCTTAAGGGATACGAAGAAAGTCTACTTTCTTTTCGGGATACGAAGAAAGCCTCGAAGGGATACGAAGAACTTCTCGAAGGGATACGAAGAAAGTCTACTTTCTTTTTATCTTTTCGGGATACGAAGAAAGTCTCCTAAGGGATACGAATCCTTTTCTCCCCGTACGAAG
>BDIU01000006.1:0-11565 GCA_002118135.1 Trebouxia sp. TZW2008 | reverse complement strand
CCTTCGTACTAGACTTTACCCCTATACCCCGAAGGGGTACTAGACTTTACCCCTATACCCCGAAAAGATAACCCGAAGCTTTTCGGGGTACCGAATACTAACCCGAAAGGATAACCCGAAGCTTTTACCGAAGCTCTTCGTATCCCTTCGTACTAGACTTTACCCCGAAAAGATACTACCCCAAAGGGATAATCCCCCGAATCTTTTACCGGATACTACCCCTATACCCCGAAGGGATACTACCCCGAAGGGGTACCGGATACTACCCCTATACCCCTTCGGGGTACGGGGTACCGGATAATCCCCCGAATCTTTTACCGGATACTACCCCTATACCCCTTCGGGGTACGGGGAGTATCCCTTCCGGATACTACCCCGAAAAGATAACCCGAAGCTTGTACCCCGAAGGGGTAGTATCGTAGTATCCGGAAGAGCTTCTCCCGGTACCCCGAAAAGATACGGGGTATAGGGGTAGTATCCGGTACCCCGTACCCCGAAGGGGTATAGGGGTAGTATCCGGTACCCCTTCGGGGTATAGGGGTACGGGGAGACTTTTCTCGTATCCCGAAAAGATACGAGAAGCTTTTCGTATCCCTTCGAGACTTTTCTCGTATCCCTTCGTAGTATCTTTTCGGGGTACTAGACTTTCCGAAGCTTTTCGGGGTACTATACTTTCCGAAGCTTTTACCGTAAAAAACCCCGGATACTACCCCGTACCTTTTCGGGGGGTATCCCTTACCGACTTTCTTCGTATCCCGTATCTTTTCGGGATACGTACGGGGAAAAAAGGATTCGTACCCCTTAGGAGACTTTCTTCCTATCCCGAAAAGAAAGTAGACTTTCTTCGTATCCCGAAAAGAAAGTAGACTTTCTTCCGGATACTACCCCTCCCTTTACAAATTATTAAAAACTGTTCAAAGAAAAGACTTAAGGATACATAGTTTTTGTGCGGAAAATCATCTTTTCTTTTTTAAAAAAGAAAGAAAAAAATCATACAGAAAACAATCCTTGTATTTGTAACCCAATTAAAGGGGACGAAAAAGAGACGAAAAGGGGACGAAGAGGGTAGTTACAATGAGATCTCCCCATTTCGTTTCCTAAAAGGATTACAATCTCATTGTAAAAAGGGGCTTACAATCTCTGTATCCCTTTTTGTTTTCTCCGGTAAAAAGAAAAGGGTTTTTACCGGAGAAGGGATACAGAGATTGTAAGCCCCTTACGTACTTCTTTCTTTTTACCGGAGAAGGGATACAAGGCTCATTATGAAAATAATCTTTGTAAAGTAGTTACTACGGGAAAGTAGGCTCTCTTCTTTCTTTTTTGGGTTACTGGGTTTCTTTAAACAAGAGAGGGGGGGAAAAAACACAAGATTTAAGATTAAAAACTGTTAATCAAACACTTTATGCCCATTCGTTTTATAAGAATTTCTAATACTATAAACCATGCACTCCAAAAGATTGGTAAATCTTTAGCTGAAGAAAGTACCAAAGGTCCTAAAATTAGAACAACAAATGTTTTATCCTTCTTAGTTGTAGTGTTTCTTGTAAAGTATCGTCTTTTTGTCTTAGCCACAATAAAAAAGTCTTTTAGGTCTTTAAATGTAAAGAAAACAAAAGTTGTTGGTTTAGTCTTCTTTTGTATGGTGTCTGTCCCAGTGTTTGTTGTTTATCAACCAAAAATAGAAAACCTTAAGAATGGTAAACATACTCAAGCTACCGTTAAAAACTTGGGAAAGCCTACTGTTGCAGGGCTTGAAGTATCATCTCAAAACTTAGAAAGATTTATCGAGAATTTTGACGACTCTTTGCTACCGAAAAGAATAGATGTTCTGTTACAGAACATGGATACTAACCTAGAAGATCTATGTGATGACTGGGGGGGCGCTGTAGGCGCCTATATGCCAGAACTTATTGACCTTCTTAACACTCCCTCTAGTAGATCTAATAGAGTAAAAACTCGCAGGTGTTTTCTCAAAATAGTAGAAAAGATTTTTCAAGATACCTACGGTGGTATGCAACGGGGTCTCGTTTATGGATATGGTGAAAGGATAAAAAACCCTTTCCTTTTCTCTCGTGAATTTGGCTCGTTACAGTATAGATATCCTACACTAAGGCATGTTTATAAAGTGAGATACAGGGAGTTTATGGACATATGCGACTACTACCTAACAAAATATGACCCGCTTTTGTCTGATAAGGATAACCTGTCTTGGAGTTCGAAAGATGTTGATTATCTACATGATTGTATAAGTGCCGAGAGGGAGTACAGGTGGGTTGGTAGTGTATATAGTGGTGAGCCTTTTATAGAGAAAGGCCCCTTTGTTGCTTCCCCTCAAGTTGATCCAGCCCTTGCGGACTTACCCCACTCTCAACTTGATGAAGAGCTTTTAGAAATCGGTCAAGAAGAGTTGTTTGATGAGAGGGTTGATAATACGTTACTAGCTCAGATGGAGCTCTTTTCTAATGATGGTGACTTTTTGAGATTTAGAGAGCTTTTTCTCGATGATTATCTCTTGGGCAATAGGGCTCCTGTCGAGGAGCTGATCGGCTGGTATATAGATCATTTAAGAAGATTTATAGAGGGGAGAGTGTTTAAAGGGTGTGTAGTTTTTTCTAACCCACTAGCTAACAAGCCAGAATATCGTTTGTCAGTTGACGAGTATATGCAGGTGGTAGAGCACTATTTACAGAAATACGACCCAACTAGTGAGACTCTTTATCAAAGCCAAAACGCGGAGCTTTTTTCTGGCGATGTGGACATCTTAGCAGCCAAACTTGGGTTTACAGTACGTTCTCCTCATTATGAGGGTCCTCTGCTCGATTATGCTGACCCAACTATAGATAGGGATAGGGTATCCGAAATCTTTTACCCCCCGAAAAGATACGGGAAGAGCTTTTCCCCTATGCCCTTATACCCCGAATCTTTTCGGGATAGTGTCCGCCCGAAGAGGCTTTCTTCCGGTAGGCCCTTCGGGAAGGTTTATCGGCCTACTCTCCAGTACCCGTTGGAATCCTTTTCTCCCCGTACGTATCCCTTGGGATACGAGAAGCTTCTCCCGCTACCGTTTACCGGGAAGAAAGCCTTTCCTCCGGGGTATAGGGGTATAGGGGTAAAGTCTTTTCGTAGTCGCCGGAATCCTTTACTCCCCGAAAACATACGGGAGATTGTCCGGTACCCCGACAAGTCTTTAGATTTGAGGGAGAGTGCCCGTTTTTACGAGCAATATCGTGCCCAGGTAGAAAAAGCCGACAGGTCTTTCTGGCGAGAACACCCGGAGAAAGGGATAGAAGGGATACAAACTCTCCCCGATGATTCTCTTCTATACCACTCTGAGCCTCCCTTCCCTGGAAGGGATACTTCGGGCGAGGTGGAGATGGGGGTTGAAGATGGTCAAGAGGGAGAGAGGGTGTCTCATTCTAATGTTGAAGACACCCCCTACTTTCCCTTAGAAGACGACGGCTCGTATCCCTACCCTCCCTTTCTTGATGGGGTTGATATAAGATTAAAGGGTAGTCTTACCGACGAAACCTCTCTTCCCCATCTCTCACTTACCACAATGTTGTTTTCCAAATGGAGAGGAAAGGATGCGCAAACCCTACATCCTTTTTTATCTCACCCTGTAGACCCTGAATTAGACAATTTGATGGGAGAGGTAGACAATTACCCTTCTAATTTAAACCCTATATCTCATTGTAATAAGGGAGAGTTTCCTTTGTCAGATTCAGAGGAACCCTTGGAAAGCCAAAGCTCGTCTCCCTTTGAGGTCGACACAAGATTGGATACTGATAATGTGTTTGAATTTTTCGAGAAAAACCCTGTGTTTTTCGGCATAAAATACCCGATGAGAGGGTATGATACCTTTTTATTGGGAGGGTCAAACCAGGTTCAGGAAAACAGTTTGTCTTCCTTGTATAGATCGTCGATCTGCGAGACAGAGTTGGATATCAAATCTATTCTAGATTGGTATATAGATCTTGGTCAAAAGTCAGAGCTTTTATATAGTAACATAGACTGGGCGGCAGAATGGATTCTTCTCTTTCCTCAGAGACAAAGACCTTTTTTTAAAGAGTTTCTAAACAAGGTAGCCGTAACTGGTGGAAGGGCTAAAAAGCTGGGGGTTAAAGAAATAGAGAAGGCTATAAACTGGCTTTGGAGATCAAATTGGTTGGTTGAAGTGGTGCGCTCCAGATCAGCTGCTCATTGGGAGGATAATGATTGGGCAGAGGATGAAGGTTGGCAATTAGATTGGAGAGAATGGCGTGGCGATGTATGTGAAGACTCTCCCTGGCTTGAGCAACATACGCTTTACCATTGGTACTACGAGAAGGCTCTTGATTTTTACAGAGGAAAAGTAGGTACGCCTGAAAACCTTCGTACAGGCATTTTCTTTTTGGAAAACAGGTTCTTTAAAACCTTTGAAGAGCTTGGGTTGGACAATGGTATGTGTTTTGATTGGGAGAAGGGGGACAACCTTACTTTTGATTGGTACAACCCCGAAAAGGGAGAGAGAGAAGAGAGGGAAGAGAGGGATACAGGGAGTGGTTTTTTTGGAAAAAACAAAAGGGTTTGTTTGACAAGTGAAAACATTACTACTACCCCCTTTCTTGTTGATAAAAAAGACTATAACGCTCTGATTACAGATGAAACCATTGACTTGCTCTTTCCTGGCTTAGACCTTTATCGCTGTTCTGAATCTTTGCCTACCGGAAGGGATACGAAGAGCCTGAAGGGAGACGAAGAAGAACACCCTTTTCAACAACAAGAAGGATCCGAAGGATTCTCCGTATCCCTTTTTGAAGGGATACGGGGAGAGGATTCTCCCCGGGATACTTCGTCTCCCGAAGGGAGACTGCCTCCCCTTTTTGATATTGAAGAATTACCTTTAACAATGGGTAGCTCTCCTTATTATTATGAGAAGAGCAGTGGTGAAACCTTTCTTGATACCAAAAGGAACCGCCTAAACTTTACAACTGCTTCCCAAAACCAGGGTACCCAACAGGATGTGGTTTTTAAAGTTTTCTTATCTGTAGGGAGAGGGATACGACGGGTGTTTTATAACCTGTACAATTATTGGCTTTTCCTGTTCTCAACCCCTCGACAGGGGCTTTTGGGGAGACCAAAACGGCGTATCCCTTTCCGTAAAACACACCCTGTATCCCTCTCTTTCCTTTCAAGGGATACCAATGAGAGAAGAAAGGTGAGATACAATGTGATGATAAAGATAGTAACAGGTCTTTTACAAGGGCCGCCTCTGGGTCTTATAAAAGCCCAGCTTCCCGAACTCTTTCCCACAAATCTCCTTTTTTTAAGGGAGAGAATGGAAGAAGCACACCCTTCATTATTGACAGCTTTTACACCTGAAAAGGATACAAAGAAGGGAGACGACAAAGTACAACCCAGTATCCCTTCGGGAGACAGTATCCCTTCGGAAGACAGTATCCCTTCAAAGACTCTTTCCTTTCCAGATTTAAAAGGACCAGAAAGAGCTACCGAAGGGATACAGTCTCCCTTCTCTGCTCCTTTTCCCGAGAAAAGAGACGAAAAGGTGTTAAAGGAGAACACTCTTTCTCTCTCATCTCAAGAAATGGAGAATGGGATGAGGGAAAGTGAAGTAAGAGAGTTTGAGGTTGAACCCACAAAAGAGGGGGAGTATCCGGTACCCGGGAAGAGCTTCGGTAAAAGATACGGGTATAGGGGTATAGGGGGAAGCGATAAAAAGGAGATAAACGGGAAAGAAACTTTCGACGAGAAAAAGGAGGGAAAGAATAAAGACGAGAAAGGCTCGTTAAAGGAAGGAAAGGAGAGCTCTTCTCTATTTCCTCTTGATGAGGGGAAGGAGTCAGGAAAAACCCGGCTTAATAAAAAGAGGAATCTTTCAGGTGAACAGTTCACACCTGCTTTTCAAGGTGGAAGATATACCCCAACTCCTCGATATTCTAATACTTCTAATAAGAGTAGCAAGATGAAGGGGCTTAAATTCTTAAAGAAAGCCTCTTATATCCTCTATTTGATTGAGGAAAAACCTAAAACACCGTATCCCTTTAAAAAACCTAAAGAAATGATAATCTTTGAAAGTTTTTACAGGTTTAGAGACGATAACGAGCTCTTCTTACCGATAAAATGGAAAAGACCATCTTGTGAAAACTATCACCCTCCCACTCTTTTAAATGATGATTACAAGCTGCAATACAGGCTCGAGAGTGGGTATTCTCCGTACTATGAAGAGCGAGCAACGGAACTAAAAATAAGGAGCGCTTTTTTTAGAACTCTTTATCCCATTAGATATTTACATAAGGTACGCGTATTTATTAGTAAATATAACTGGTACAATTATTATCTAAAAAAGGTAAAAGAAAGTAGAGACACTTTTTTAGATAATCTTTCTACTATTTTAAAAAGTATCTGGCTTGTACAAAAAAACACGTTTGTAGGTTCTCAAATCCCTCAACTGGAAAAGATTAACATTTACAACCACTATTCTGAGGATTTACGTCGTGCTTCTCAAGGGTATAACCCCCTTTCTTCAAGATATCGTGAAATGAAACTCTCTGATTTCAAAGAGATCTTTTTGGACTCTTTTCTTACCTCTAAAGAACCCCGAAAGCCCACCCCACTATTTAGAAGGGTACGAAAAAGAGTTCGGAGACAAAGAAGGAGACATAAAAACCTTCAAACCCCCAAAAGAGTGTCTCTATATATACAAAGAGAGAGAGGAGGGGTATCAGTACCCCTTCTACGAAAACTACGTAAAAGTTTTAGAAAGAGAAAGAAAACCGCGTATCCCTTCAACAAGAGAACCCATAGATACGGCGCTGTAAATCCTGGTCGTCTACGACAACGCATTCGGGCAGGGTATCGTCATCTACTACAACGCAATCCTCGAACCCTTCTAACATACCTCTACCCGTCTCTTTTACCGAACCTTCCCCCGGATACTACCCCCAGATTGAAAAAGAGGAAAAAGAGACAAAGTACCCGTTCTTTGAAAAAAAAAACTTACCCTCAAAGCTCTCAAATATTTAAGCGCAAAAAAAAAAGAAGACGAAAAATAAGAAGAAAGAAGTTGCCTAGATATGTGAGACATTTTCGAAAAAAATACCCCGCTACTGGGATGGAAAAACTTGCACGCGCGCGTGTAGCTTCTCGTATACGCCATCTTTTAACATTAAGCAAGAAAAGAAGAAAGAAAGTGCGTAAGCTTTTTAAAGGAAAAAAAAAGAAAAAGTTAGTTATTGTTGAAGGCGTAATTGAAGGCCTAATACCCGAAACCAGAAACACCGTACAACCCAGAAACAACGTTCTCCCTAACAAGAAACTTTTTGAGGAGTATACTAACAATAAACAAAACCTTAAAGAACTCACTATACAAAGAAATAAACCACTTCCCACTATACACCCCAATAAAGCAGAGGTTGAAGAACCCACTATACAACCCACTGAGAAACCAGGTTTTGGCTTTTCAGATGTTAAAGACAAGCTTCTCATCTCCATAAAGGAAATACGGGACAAAACAGATGAAAAAGGCCCTTTATCTCACCAAATCCGTGGCCGAATAGACTACCTATATGATTTACTATCTAGTGAAAGTGAAAGTTCCAGTGAAAGTTCCAGTGAAGGCTCCAGTGAAGGCCCAACTTCAGGTCTTTATTTTTTAACAAGCAAACCAAAGCCTCCTATCCCTCCCTTAGTTGGTAGAAAATGGAGAAAGGGGGGGCGTAGCCTATGGAAAAAGAAAAAGAAACAGGTAGAAAACCTGTCAATAGACATCCGGCCCCAAACAGGAGAAAAGAGACGAAAAGTGGGTTCTAAACCTTCAAAAAGGGTCTACCGTTTCTACCGTAAGATTAGAAAAAGGTTGAAAAAGAACAAGAAAAGAAAGAAAAAAAGACTTGTTGATCAACAGTTTGTGAACCACCGTGTACGTGTAGAAAAAAGATACCGAGCGGAGGGAAAGAAAAAAAAAAAGACGGGGCGCAAGAGAATAAAAAACAAATGGAAGAGGGCACGAAAAGTAAAAAAAAAGAGGCCAACGCGCCGTAAAAAACGGTTTCGGTACTCTAGGAGCTATAATGTCTATCTACTACCTGAGTATTTTTACATGGTAGCTGTTTATGCAAAAACAAAATCCAAACACCTGTTGAGAGCTTTCTATTATTACCGTCACCAGTTGGTATTGAAAGATCAAACCTTTCACTTGTTGACCGCTCCAAAACGGTTTTTGCCTCTTCTTCTACTCTCTTTAAGTATAAAACTGTTGCTGATTCCCATACTTTTTAGGCCTCTCATAGCCACTCTAATAAGAATTCTAAAACGTTTGAGAAAGTTTTCTCAAAATTTCTATAAAAGTTTTCGTCGTTCGACTAGAACAGCCAATATCAACGCAAAGAAGCTACCCCACACAAGCTTGTTAACGAAAAACTCCCCAATCTGTTTACGTGATCTAGTTGGATTTGATGACATTAGACCAGAACTCTTTGATGTAGTTTCCAATTTAAAGATGTCTGCTTTCAATAGAAAGATGGGAAGATCATATGAATTTCAAAAAGGTTTTATGTTAGTAGGCCCCCCAGGAACCGGGAAAACGGTTTTAGTAAAAGCTCTTGCTGGTCAAGCTAAAGTTCCCGTGGTAGTTGAAGCAGTAGGTACACTACTTTATGTTAATCACAACGACAAGTACGCGAGACAAAACCGTATGCCGTTAATAGAAACCTTTAAAAGAGCAAAAAGAGTGGCCCCTTGTATTCTATTTATTGATGAGATTGATACAATAGGCACAGAGAGAGAACATGTTATGAAAAACAGACAAGGTAGTCTCTGGGAGCACCTTTTTCTTAGACCTTCCCTTCGTTCAAAAAGCAAAGAGAAAAAGAAAACAAGGATTAGAGCACAGGATACATTTTCTATAAGTAAGAAAATCAGAAAGGAGAAGAGTGATCCAACCAATATAAAAAGTCGAAAAGACAAGTTTTTGAATCAAAGAGCGGTTACTGTTTTGCTGCAGTTGTTAGTTGAACTGGATAACCTTTCAGCAAAGGATGCGGTTTATGTTATTGGTGCAACAAATAGGCCTGAAGTTTTAGATCCCGCTTTAACAAGACCGGGAAGATTATCTAATCTTATAAACCTACAACGCCCTAAAAGATCAAAACGGATTGAGATTTTAAAGCTGCACTGTAGTGAGATAACAAGCATTGGAAGGCCAAAACCTTCACCTTTTCAAACCAATGAAAGCTTAGCAAAAGCAATAGTTTTGTTTTTTAAAAACAAAAAGTGGAAAAAAATAATACAAAAACCTTTGGGTTTAACAGAAAAGATCACTGCCCCGGATTTCTCCTCTTCTTCTTGGGACTATTTTGGTCATCTAACTCTTGGCTTTAGCCCAGCTGATTTAACTGCAGTGGTCCAACACTCTCACCTACAAGCAATCCTTCAAAAAACTAATCATACCATTAAAACATTTGAAGAGGGTATTGATTATGTTACAACTTACAACTGTAGGAGAAAGAAAAACAAATACCTTTCACCCTTTGCTTATTATCAAGCTGGTAAAGCTGTTATTCACACCCTTCTTCCACTACATCCGGATGTTAATATTATAAAAATCACGTCACGCCGCAAAAACTTCCGAAGTAGAAGAAATATTACATATCTAAGTAACATACGTTCCCGTCCAAATATAGAAACCCGTTTAATTGGGTTATACGCTGGAAAAGCTGCTGAATTGCTCTTTTTATCTTTAAACTATATGAGTATTTCTACCCCAAAGGGTTTGAGAAAAGGTGACTCTTTTTTCTCAGAGAAAAAAGAAAGAGAGAGGTTGGCCCAAGTTTCTCGATCTGGTGAAAGGTTCTCTTTCTCAGATAATACGAGTGACAAAAGACAGGCCAAGATTGATCTTTTTTACCAAAACAACAGGCCAGTTTTCCAATCTTTTCTTTGCCAAACATCTATTGGATGTGAAGATCTTGCTGCCGCATCTCACATATGTAGACATATAGTTGGAAGCTTATACTATTCAAACAATGTAGGGGCAGAAATAAAAACTCAAATATTAACTACTCTAAACACCTCTCACTATCGCGACCTCGACCTCTTTAGACATTTTATAAAACAAAGTAGAGGTGTCAAAGAACCTTTTTATGATAATGATGACATTATCGACTCACTGAGGTTCAGGTTTGTTGTCTGGAGCCAATTACCGAACCATCTGCTAACATTATGGAAAGACCAAATTGAAGACCGGTTCTTTGAGGAGACTGCCATTTGTAAGAGATGGTTTACCCGTTACATCCCAGAGTTTGTAGGTACTCCTGCCGAGATGGCAGATCGGCCAAGTCATCCTGTAACTGTAGAAACTTTTCATGATTACTTACTATTTGATGCGCGCAATTATGATCGAGTAAAAGGTTTTGATTCTTGCGCAGAGCGTATCCCGAAAAGATACGGTATACCGAAAAGATTACCCAATGATAACATAAAAAAAGGCGATAACATAGAAAAAGGCGAAGAGAGAGGCTCTCTTTTAAAGAAAAGGGAGACAACAACTAAAAACTTTACAAACCAAGGGTGTGAAGGGATAGTTCGTCTCCCGGAAGAAACGAGAAGAGACTTTGAATCCTTTTCACAAAGAGAGAGAAAAGGTCGTCTAAACCTTTTACCAAAAAATGACGATCATCAAACAAAAGAGCCCGTCTCTTGGAATGAATTATACCAACTAGATACAGATTATATCTCTCACACGTTAATCTATACCTCTTTTAACCAAGCTTTCTGCTTACTTGATGAAAATCGTGAAGTTTTAGATTACTTGGTAGATTATTTGTTTCGTTTCGAGGTTGTTCGACAAGAGAAAATAAATGAGATCTTATTCTTTTTTGGTTTACCGGATCGTACCCCTTGTACGTACAAAAATGAAACAGAATCAGAAACAAAAAACAAACAAACAACCTACGTCCCCCTTCCGGGGCAAACACAAAAGTTTGAAATCTTAACAAAGTTGGGAGAGAAATACCAAAACAAAGAAAAGATCAACTCTGTTTTTGCTAAAAACTGGGGGAAAGGTTCTCGACGGGGTTTCTCTCGATTTTTTACTTTTAATCAATAACAAAAAGGTTTAAGAAGGCTTCTTTTCCCTTTTATCTCTCTTGCACAAGAATCCGCACAAGAAAAGGGAAGGTATACATTTCTCTTTGTACCCCGAAAACACTTTACCCCGTATCTTTTCGGGGGGTAAAGGAAAGGGGATACTGTACCTCTTCCTACCCCTATAATCCTATACCCCGAAAACACTTTACCCCGAAGGGATACTACCCCGAAGGGGTACCGGATACTACCCCGAAGGGATACTACCCCGAAGGGGTACCGGATACTACCCCGAATCTTTTACCGGATACTACCCCGAAGGGATACTACCCCTTACCGAAGCTTTTCGGGGTACCGGATACTACCCCGAAGGGATACTACCCCGAAGGGGTACCGGATACTACCCCTTACCGAAGCTTTTCGGGGTACCGGATACTACCCCGAAGGGATACTACCCCTATACCCCTTACCGAAGCTTTTCGG